>LPNX010758431.1:176009-282733 GCA_001517045.1 Pseudotsuga menziesii | reverse complement strand
CATCTGTCCAAAATAGATCCGGTGACTTCGGTCTTCGTGAATGTGGTGGGATTGCATCATCCCTGAACTTCGGTTCAAAATGTATCCGGAGGTCTCGGCCTCCATGAATGTGGTAGGATTGCATCATCCTTGAACTTCGGTTCAAAATGTATCCGGAGGTCTCGGCCCCCATGAAAGTGGTGGATTGCATCATCCCTGAACCTCAGTTCCAAATGTATCTGGAGGTCTCGGCCCCCATGAAAGTGGTGGATTGCATCATCCTTGAACCTTGGTTCAAAATGTATCCGAAGGTCTCGGCCCCCGTGAAAGTGGTAGGATTGCATCATCCCTGAACCTCGATTCAAAATGTATCCAGAGATCTTGGTCCCCGTGAATGTGGTAGGATTGTATCATCCTTGAACTTCAGTTCAAAACGGATCCGGTGACTTCGGTACTCGAGAACGTGTGTTGATCCCGTAATTCCTAGAGGAAGGATTGTTTGAGTTCCACAACTGTGTTGATCCCATAATTTCGAAAGGAAGGATCGTTAGTAACTCCGTAAAGACCTAAATCCCGTAATTACGAAAGGAAGGATCATTGACTTGATCCCGTAATTCCAATAGGAGGGATTGGAACTCAGATGTGTTGATCCCGTAATTTCGAAATGAAGGATCGTTAGTAACTCCGTAGAGACCTAAATCCCATAATTCCGAAAGGAAGGATCATTGGTAGCTCCGTAAAGACTTGATCCCGTAATTCCAATAGGAAGGATTGTCTGAGTTCCATAGATGTGTTGATCCCATAATTCCAATAGGAAGGATTGTCTAAGTTCCACAACTATGTTGATCCCATAATTCCGAAAGGAAGGATCGTTAGTAAGTCCGTAAAGACCTAAATCCCATAATTCCGAAAGGAAGGATCATTGACTTGATCCCGTAATTCCAATAGGAAGGATTGTCTGAGTTCCACAGATGTGTTGATCCTATAATTTCAAAAGGAAGGATCGTTAGTAACTCCGTAAAGACCTAAATCCCGTAATTCCGAAAGGAAGGATTGTTAGTAGCTCCGTAAAGAATTGATCCCATAATTACAAAAGGAAGGATCGTCTGAGCTCCACAAATGTGTTGATCCCGTAATTTCGACAAGAAGGATCGTCTAAGTACCACAGACATGTTGATCCCGTAATTCTAAAAGGAAGGATCATGTTGATGTTTTGATGATGATGATGTTGATGTTTTGATGATAATGATGTTTTGATGATGATGATGTTGATGTTTTGATGATAATGATGTTTTGATGATGATGACATTTTCATGATGATGTTTCTGATCAAAAGATCAGAGTATGATGATGATGTTGTTTCCGATCGAAAGGCCAAAGTGCTGAAGATGATGTTGCTGATCGAAAGGTCAAAGTGCTGAAGATGATGTTGCTGATCGAAAGGCCAAAGTGTTGAAGATGATGTTGCTGATCGAAAAGCCAAAGTGCTGAAGATGATGTTGCTGATCGAAAGGTCAAAATGCTAATGATGATGTTGCTGATCAAAAGGTCAAAGTGTTGAAGATGATGTTGCTGATCGAAAGGTCAAAGTGCTAAAGATGATGTTGTTGATCGAAAGGTCAAAGTGTTGAAGATGATGTTACTGATCGAAAGGTCTAAGTGCTGAAGATGTTGCTGATCAAAAGGTCAAAGTGTTGAAGATGTTGCTGATCAAAAGGTCAAAAGATGCTGATGTTGATTAAAGAGTTGTTGTCGTCGAATATTGAAGATGAAGACTATATGATGTTGAAAAGCTTCCAATGATTTATAGATGTGTTACCCTGCTGATGTTGATGATGTCCTCTATCTCTCTCCTACTATTGTTGTTGTTGATGTTGTTGTAGAATACCCTTCTCGTTAAGGGGGAGTGTTGAAATATTGTAACTTTGAAGAATATTCTATCTGTATCTTTTGTGGTCCCCGATGATCCTACCAGGAGAACCACTTGTATTACTTTGTACCCCGATGCTTCTAATCGGAAGAACTAATAAGAGTCGTGAGGTAGTCCCCTCTAATTGAAAAGGTGGGTCATTAGCACCCCAGTGTGGTTACTTGAGCCTACATGTGTAACTCGAGCCTACATGTCAAATGAGTTAATTCAAGTGAACAGATGAATATAAATAGAGGTGTGGTGCTCCTCATTTGAGACACACACACTCACTTGAGTAGCGCACTTGTGGAGGAGAGAAGTAGCTGGAGAAGGAGGAGGATCAGGCTTTGATCTCCTTGCTGGTTTTATCTTTTGTCTTTTATCTTTTTGGGGCATGTATATTGAGGAAGCTTTTGTTGGGTTTTTCCCTTTAGGGTTTTCCCAGGATAAATCTTTGTGTTCCTTTTGTATGGTTGTGATTTTCTATCTTTCAGTGATCCTCTTTATATGCTTTTGTTATGAAAATGAAAGGAAGTACTAATGTCTTAACTAAGCATATGAATATTTAATTGTCCCCAAGACCAGACGGGAAGTCAATTGTAACTTCCAAATGGATCTACAAGATCAAACATGCTGCAGATGGTAGCATTGAAAAATACAAGGCAAGATTTGTAGCTCGAGGTTTCTCTCAGAAAGAGGGAATAGACTATAAAGAAACATTTGCACCTATAGCCAAATACACTTCCATCAGATCAGTACTTGCTCTGGCTGCAATGATGAAATGGAAGATACACCAAATGGATGTCAAGACTGCTTTCCTGAATGGTGTAGTGGAAGAGGAAGTGTATGTAGAACAACCACTCGGTTTTGAGACACATGAACGGGAGTCTCATGTATGCAGATTGAAGAAAGCCCTGTACGGTTTGAAACAGGCACCCAGGACATGGTATAGAAGAATTGATAGCTTTCTATCTAGTTTGAGCTTTACCAAGAGTAAAGCAGATTCCAACCTTTACTACAAGGTTGAAGATGGAAACCCAGTGATGCTTCTACTATATGTAGATGATCTGTTCGTGACAAATTTGGATGGGTTGATTACTGATACGAAGAGAAAGCTTGCTGCTGAGTTTGAGATGAAGGACTTGGGTATGATGCATTATTTTCTAGGTATGGAAGTATGGCAGAGTGCGGATGGAATATTCCTTGGACAAGGGAAGTATGCAGTAGAGATCCTGAAGAGGTTTGGGATGATGGACTGGAAGACTATGGCCACACCTATGGCATCGAACCTGAAGCTATTGAGTGATGCTTCATCAGAGTCAGTTGATGCTATGATGTATCGTCATATTATTGGGTCATTGATGTACCTGACGAACACGAGACCTGACATTTTCTTTGCTGTGAACACCTTGAGCTAGTTCTTGACAGATTCGAGAAATGTTCACTTGATTGCTGCAAAGCATATTCTGAGGTACCTGAGGGGTACAGTTGATTATGGGCTCAAGTACGATGCGAATCATAAGATTAACCTTGAGGGTTATGTTGATTCAGATTGGGCAGGAAGTGCCATCGATAGGAAGAGCACTTCAGGGTGTTGCTTTAGTATGGGATCAAGTGTGATCTCTTGGTTTAGCAGGAAGCAATCCTGTGTGGCATTGAGTACAGCTGAAGCAGAGTATGTCGTAGCTTGTTTAGCTAGTTGTGAGGCAGTATGGATGCGAAAGCTACTATCTGATTTATTTGATCTCCAGATGGATGCTACTTGTATAAATTGTGACAACCAGAGTTGCGTGAAGTTGTCAGAGAATCCAGTGTTCCATGACAAGTCGAAGCACATCGAGATCAAGTATCACTATATCAGGGATATGGTGTAGAGAGGAGCAATGAAGCTCTAGTATGTTGTGATGGAGGAACAAATAGCTGATGTGTTGACAAAGCCATTGGCCAAAGTGAAGTTCAAGTACTTATCAGTCATCTTCATCTTCAAGTCATCTTCATTCTTTGAATCTGGATCATCATGGGACATCATCACTAGATCTGGATCAAAGTGTCGTTAAATATTGTGTCGATAAATAAAGTAGTCACTGGCTCATCATGGATCATCTCTCGATCTGGATCATCATGGGACATCATCACTGGATCTGGATCATCTCTCGAAGTGGGTGCCTGTCAAGGTAAAATTGTGTCATGATAAAATAATCTATAAAAGGCATGCCACCAAAAAGTGAATGTTGAGTCTTGTAGCACTGAAGTCGTTCGTAGTCAAGTGTGAATATTTTCCTATCGCAATAAAAGTCGGATACAATAAAATCATGTGGCGGGTACTTCGATCGATGGTTAACCCGACGAAATAAAAGGTGCGGTTTCCCAAAAGTAATGTGTCATAGCTCCAAAAGTAAATAAAAGAAAAAAATTACTACACAATAAATCAAGTTGACTTTCAATCTCTTTCCCTCTCTCCTCCCTTCTCCCAAGCATAGTAACATAATCCTTCAAAAAATAATACTAATCTTTTTGGCACAATTTAACATTATATTGGAATTTTTGAACTCAAATTTTTTTGGGTTACAACTGGATTAATTTCGAGCTTCATATCCAACTTCTATATATACCTCATTTTTTTACACTTTTTTATTTCTATAAGACGCATAGTATATTATTCATAGACTTTACACCTTCCTAATATTCATAGATTTTACAGAATTGAAAAACATGTGTATCGTTTGTTCAGATGAATCTTATAAATTTTACATACTTGGAAAACATGGGTATCATTTGTTCAGATGAATCTTGTAAAGATAAATAGATGGGCCAACCTGAAAATGTGATGAGATCCTTTTCTGTGAGGCCTACATTATGAAAGCTAGATATGAGTATTGAAATATTTGATGTGGGGGAAGCAAGGTGGTTATCTGCGGTTGCTTTACTTGTTATTAACTTATTTGGTTGTCTCTCCTCCCCAACTGCACCACCCAGGATGGTCCTCCCGTCTGCTTATAACATGAGAATTTATCCAATGTTATTCTAATATCTTGATAAATTTATGAATGGCCAATGACATTTTGTGAAATATAACCTACGACCAAAACAACAATAATTTTTACCACGACCACAGAATCCCTGGCTGCTAATGCAAAAATATCATCACAAGAATTTTTTCCAAGGCATGCAAATTCAAGCTCTTGTTTAATGGAATATATAACTTCGAAACCACAAATAGAGTTGAGGTTGGGAGCTATTGTCTTCTTTCCCATAAAAGTCGCAGTGTCATTCAACAACAGTGAAGCATCACATCCCTACACATAACTTGTATTTCCCCATCAAATATCCATTACAATTTAATGAAATTTTCTGAAATACCAAACTTCTTTATAATGATTATCTACACAGGCCTGGAAATGCCATATAACACTATAATCAGGGCTCATTTCACTATGTGATTTATATGGAGTGTCAATAGAGTCTGGTGAATTTTATTTTTTTTCAAATTTTATGGTACAACATTTTATCTCATATCTCATAAATTCTAACTTCTCTTTGACATATAAATAAAATTAATATGTTACATATTTTCAGTATCTCATTCATAAATAATCCAAACTTAATAATAAAAATAATAACAACAAGGATGATGACGAGGACAATAACAACAACAATGATGACAACAATGAAAACAATAACAATAACTCACTTCCAATGACTATACCATGAACCACACTTGGTCAGTAATTCCTATGCTCCAAAGAAGATCTAACATCCAGTCTCAATAACTACTAAGCTTAAGATGAAAAGACCAACCTAAAGGGAGGTGAATGCCTATCACAATGGTTACTGAGAACTTCTACTAAACTAAAAGGACATGGAAATGAATTTATTTGTATAAATGTTTATTAAGCAATTTATATGTATCTGGTTTCGCTGATTATCATTGTATTAATCTGGATATTCTGGTTCAAATATAAAATACTGAAGACAATAATTACAAAATCTCAGTGATTTTGACGATATATGGAAAATTAAGTAGATGACATAACTTAGCTAGAACACAGATATAAGTTACCATAAACAATATTTCATATATATATATATAAAAGTGTGTTCAAAATGATGCTATATGGAACATCCATCCAGAACCAGAAAACCAGTAAACTCTTTTGAGATCTAGAAATCGAGAACTAGAAAACCAGTAAACCCTTATCTTAATTAAGTGAATTGGATTTAAAAAATACAAAAGAATCCATATATGAAGAAGTAAATTTAAGTCCAACATGTAGATGAAGGCAACTGGATATTAATATATACATGTCCAACATCATGTAGGATGAAGCAAAAGCACAACGAACATTATCTTTACTAAGAAATGTAGATGAAGTTCGCTTAATGGTTAAGAGCATGTGTTTCCTTTCAGGAAATCATAGGTTCAAATCCAGAGGGGTAGTGTATATACACTTTTATAGACTTTAGCAGTTAAATCACTACTTAGAGGGGGTTAGTCCTTTGTCCCACAAACAAGGAGGTATCATACACCAAATTGATATCTTGCTTGATGGTGACCTTAAAAATAAATTATTATTATTAAGATATAGGTTATTATTATTATGATTAAGAAGCAAAAGCACAACAAACTAACATTATGTTTACCAAGAAATGTAAATAAATATCAAATTAGATATATTCTCATTAGGTATATTTTCATTTTAACAGATAAATTTAAGGATATATTTTCATTTTAACTAATCTATAAAGAACTGGAGAGAGATACCCAGTGCTGTAAAAGTAATCTATATTTTTTTTTCTTCTGAATTTTCAAATCCCGGTGTATACTCGCCATTTAGTTCAGTTTCCTGAATGAAGGACCTGGCCGATTTTTTGTTTGTTTCTATTCTTTTGACCTCTTTGGTTTTCGGTTTTTCCTATTTCTATTTATTTGACCTCTGACTTTGTCCAAATATTAAATGATTCGCGTGGTGTGGAATGTTTTATGGTTGTCATTGAAGCGAAATTTCTTCACCAAATGATAGAGGCAATTATCTAGATTTCGCCACTCAAAATATCCAAATAGTTACATTCATTAAGAAAACCCTAATGAAGTGGATCCCTTCCCTAAGGCCACGATGTCAATTCTTTTGGTTTAGGTACAATGGTATCCACACAAACCCATCTTTCTAGAATTATCATTTTTTTTAATCTTTTAATTTGGGTTTGAAATTAAGATCACTCATAATATCTATCCTTAAGGGATAAAAAGATTAATCTCTCATTTGGTATTCATTCTTCCATATGATAGTTTCTATAAAGTTTAATAATTCTTTCACGATAAGAGGGATTTGTTCACCTTAACACTATTAGTTATTCATCTCTATATCTCTATTGGTTTTTATGTGTAATTGTATGGTGTGTTTCACAAAGTCTTGAAGGAGAATGTTATGCCAATCATGGCATTGTATGGGGTTATCTTTTCAATAAATGAATTGATTGAACTGATTGGTGGAACAAAATCTTATATGTTATTTGCTAGTTGTTCTTTTGTTTATTGATTATTATAATAAAAAAATCGCATAGATTAAAATAAAATAAAATAAACTATTCTTCTTTAGCATTTCTTCACTTTTCCTTCTTTTCAGCCCATATATTTAAATCTACCACAATTTCTTTTTCCATGTTATAGTATTTGGTTACTTAGAAAGATATAAAAAAACCCAGAAAACACTTTAAAATACAAAAAATGCTAATGAGTAAAAGAAAGAAAAAATCTATTAAGATCAAAGTGCCTTAAAACTTGGGCCATTCCCATCTCTTCTAAATTTAGCCTCGAGAGAGTTTGAAGTGTAGCATAAAGTTCATTTACACCATCAAGACATTCCAAAGCACACACATTGTTATGATCCCTATAACTCCCATCACATCAGTATATGGTTTATAGTAGTACATTGGGCCTCCCATTTGCAAACTACGGGATATACTCATGCATATTATCATCTACACATTTTCATACTCGACTCTAATTTTACTTGGAACAATTACCAATCACCTATTTAGTATGGTTTCACACCAGCAAACTCATTGTTCAGAGTGTGATATCTACCACATCATAGTTCACCATGGCATTCTTCACTTTTCCAATTCCACCATCACTTCTATGCATCCCATTAGTAGTTGAGAAATCTCTTATTGTTTTCTTACCCCACCCTAAAACCATTCCTATTCCTAGATTGAGAGGAAAGAAAGAAATACTTTGACTCAAACTGAGAGAAAATGATAACAAACACACCTAGCCAAGGATAGTTCACCTAGTCAAGGAAGGTGTAGCATTGTTAGATATAATGCAGAAATATTCATATGTTTTCTATATCTAGGGTTCTTATTCAAACAACTCCTATGCTGGTGGATCTTATCCACATTTATTGGATTTAGTTTAGTTTATGATTTTCCTACAATTGTAATCTTTAATTCTGAATACAATTGAGTTGAGTGTTTCTACTCCTGTCTGTCTAAGCGAGTCTTTGTGCCCTGCTAGTTTCCTCCTTGGTTTCTCTATTTTGGTATCAGAGCCAAGTTGAGGGCTACTGTTGTGTGAGGTTGAGGGAACCATCCTAAGCACTAAAGGAAACGACTGCTAGGCTGTGAGAGTGTGTAGAATTGAGCTTCCATAGTGCTGGGCGTGAACATGAAAGGATAGCACGATGTGTGATCACTGCAGAGAACTAAATTATTTTCTTTTCCTCATGTGGAGAAATTGCAACTACATGTTGTTATCTCCCAAAATAAAATTTTCAATTAGGAGATAAGAAAGTCATTAGATGAAGCATCATTAAAATTTTTAAGAGTCTTTAGAAGATATTTGGACTTATATTCTATAAGAACTCTTGAGTCAGCACTTCATTTGTAAAAAATCTCAAAAGATAGGTTTTGATGGCTAAGGAGTATGTTTTAAAATTCTGGAAGCCACCGAAAGCACTCACCTTCGGTAGCTAAGACTGCAATTTTGGGGCGCTCTAAGCCACCGAAATCACAGAGCAATTATGCCACGTTTTATCTATATTGATTGTTATGAGATATTAACCAAGACGATGAAGAAATAAAGAAGGAAAATTACAAGGGTTCAATTTTGCAGAATAGGGCATAGAGGCAGTATTTTTCTTCCAAATGGCAAAAGGATGGTTTCTATTAAAAGATAATAATCAAAGGAATATTTCAAGTGCCTTTTCATCACCTTGAAGGTTATTGAAGAGGTCAGATATTGCTGTAGCTATCGAAGATATGAAAAACAGTCCTTTGCTCATGAAGAAATGTTGCATTTTTACTGTGCTGAGTCATCATTTTCAAATGATGATTCTAAGCGGCGAGAGAACCATTTTACAAAACGGGATAAGGTTTTTTGTTCCTAACATGTCATAGGACAAAAAATTATCTCAGTTTTCCTACAGGTGTCACATATTGGGAGAATCGAATCAATCTCTGAGCCCTAATTTTTGGATCTCAGAATTGCCCTATTTGACACATGTTTGTGAAATACAGATGTTTGGAAAATGAAAACAAATTGCAAAGAACCGAGAGAGGTTTTTTCTCACAACAAACAAATACACAAAAAATTCTTTTGGTTTATACACAGGTGTCATAGATTTGGAGAGCCAAATCTATCTTTGAGCCCTAGTTTTCAACAGTTTGGTCCAATTTTTGTGGCAAGAGATGACCTGTTAGTGAAGGTGGTGATTTCGACTTAGTTTTTAGCCTATGAAGATCTACTGTAGCTGTTGAAGACTATGAAGGCCATGAAGATCATCCTGATAAGGGTTTGACCCTTAAGATAGGATTTTCCCTATTTTCTTGGAACTGTTTTTGACTTTCCAGGTATAGTAAATTAGATCCAGTTTTGTAGGATTTGGATATCTGTTGTAAAGGATATAGAGAAAAGATAGATAATATTTTTTTTTGAGGAATAAAACAGTCCGAGAGACTATGGTTCAACTTTAGGAACTTGTAGCCATACTTCATTGAAACATTTATGAATATATCTTGACACAGAATATTCTTTCATTGTACTTTGTTTAGATTTCCATTTCCTTTTCTTTGCTCTACTGGTTTATGAATATTACATTCATGTTTTCATGGTTGTCTAATGCTTGATAGCTATCATCCTATTTTTGCATTGATGAGATAGAACCTCAAGTATTTTACCTATTATAGTTGGCCATTCATTTTATACATTTCTATGTTTTTTTTTGCTGGTATGATAAGTGTTCTTCATGCTTTCACACCCTTTACTTAAATATTCTAAGCAGTATAGTAGAAAGCCTTTAGTCTTCGAGTATATTCATGCGTTTCTAAGTGGTTGTGAAAATATTAAGTTATCTGACTTGATCCTATTTCCCATACATTGTTGATCTATTTAAGTTACCAGGATCATTCCCTTAACAGTCAGGGAAAGACTCCTGGAGTGCTAACAAATTGGCACCGTTGCCGAGGAGAGGAGATTGAATCTAGTTTCCGTGGGAGAATGACATAGATCCGAATTTTGATGGCAGACAAAAGGAGGACATAGAATTGACTGTATCATCTTCCTTGCGACTCCACGATTAAAGAATCCACTGGGGAGAATCCATTTGATAGAATATGAAGAGGCTAAATTTCAAATACAGGTATCAGTTCATTAGTCTGCTTCATGAACTGTTGTATTTCTTTATCAACTCTTTCATGATGTTCCCTTTGCATGTTAAGAGAATAATTTTCTATTTTGTATATTCAGAAAATTATCATCCTTCTTTCATTTATCCATCTTTAGAAGAAGAGGAAATCTTGCAGCCCTATATTGTAGATGTTGATTCAATATCCTCGTCACAGTGTGTTCCTACAGATGATTTTTGCATTCCAATTTCTTTTGAGGATGACAATCCTTCTGACTTTTTGGAGATTGAAATTGATTCGAAACATGTCCAGAGCTCGACACCTTTTTGTATTACTATTGAACCCTATCATCAATCCATTAACTTTCATGATCAACCAACTTCATTTCAAATTGAAATCAGGATGAAGATGTTCAAGTCTTTAAGGCTGCCTATCTCCTTCATCCTTATTCTCTTTACTGTTATGAATATATTCCCCGATTTTTTGGAGAAGACCAAGTTTCAGCTAAGAGGCACTTGCAATCCTTTGAAAATTTTATTGATCCGTTCGAGATTGTTCATGAAGATGTGATCATGAGACTTTTCTCTAAGACCTTGATCAGAGATGCTGTTGTATGGTTTGAGGGTTTGAGAGTTGACTCTATTGGTTCTTGGATAGAGTTCTCTAATGTTTTCGTGAAGTATTGGTGTGAGAACAAATCACTAGATTCATACCTTGCTGATTTTTATGCTTTGAAGAGAGAGAAGGGTGAAGCTTTTCCCATCTTCAATCGAAAGTTTTATAGCAGCTATTATGGCATCCCTTTGGAGATCTGACCTACAGAGACAGCTGCCATGATATATTATGTTATGAGTTTGCATTCAGAAATTGCCCTTCTTCTGCTAGAAATGAGGTCTTCATCCTTAAGGATCTTGTTCGAAGATGCTCAAGAGGTAGAGGATAACATTCATGCTTCCAGGATGATTAGAGAGTGGGTTTACTCTGAAAATCTAAAATCACATGAGCAAGCAGAATGTCACTACATTTCAGATTTTGAGCAGGAAGGTAAGGACTATAAAGCAGATTTAGAACAACAGCAAGTAGGTTAAATTATTTCAGATTCAGGTCAGGATTCTTCAATATTTGTTGAGTATTCTAGAGACAAGTATGCATGTGAAGTTTATGATCAGTTTGTAAATCAGGAAGAGCCTATGATAACTGGTGATTTCATAGGAAATTATATGTTCTTAGCTAATCTTTATCCATATGATGCAAACCCTATTTTGTTATCCTCTTGTAATCATTATGCTGAAGAGAAATTTGAAATTTTTGATGATCACAAGTTGATCTTAAGAGAATAAGAAGGGCATCAATTTCCAGAGAGGAACTGCCATTGATGTATAGTTTTTTCCTGAAGATCAGCATGTTTCTAATCTTCCTTTCAAGGATTCGGTGGCAGCATTCATGGAGTTATACTTTTCAGAGAGCTTGAAAGTTTCATATTTCTCTAGCTCGCCAATGTTTTCAGGTGAGTATGATTTCTGGAAAGAATTATTATTATTATTGTTACATTTCAAACATCAGTTGTTGATCACTAACAGAGATAATGTTTCTTCAATTTTCAAATTGCTTGAATGGTTGTTATTGAAGTCAACATTCACTTAACCAATTGCAAAACTGGTTAGAGTAGAGTAGGGTAGGAAATAAGCTCGTTGCTCGAGCTTTTGTTTTCTAATTTGCAGCAGAAATATCAGCCAGCTTATGTAAATAAAGGCAGGTCTTGAGGATGGCAATTTTTGAAGATGTTCAGAGATCAGTTGCACAAGTCTCGAGAATTTTCAGAGATCGGTTGCAGATACCAAATGACTCCATGCCCAATGGAACACTAGACTAGGTTCTGTATTTTGTTTATCTAGGAAAGGCTTCAGATCTATAGTTTTTGAAACCTCATAGGGAGGCTTTCATCCCTGAGTAGGAGCTAGCTGTTATTTCCCAAAATAAAATTTTCAATTAGGATATAAGAAAGTCATTAGATGAAGCATCATTAATTTTTTAAGAGTCTTTAGAAGAGATTTGGACTTATATTCTATAATAGCTCTTGAGTTAGCACTTCATTTGTAAAAAATCTCAAAAGATAGGTTTCGGTGGCTAAGGAGCATGTTTTAAAATTCTGTAAGCCACTGAAAGCACTCGCTTTCGATAGCTAAGACCACAATTTTGGGGTGCTCTAAGACACCGAAATCGTAGAGCAATTATGCCACTGTTTATCTATATTGATTTTTATGAGATATTAATCAAGAAGATTAAGAACTAAAGAAGGAAAATGACAAGGGTTCAGTTTTTTAGAACAGGGTAGAGAGACATTATTTTTGCCCAGATCATGGTTTTTTGCTTCCAAATGGAAAAAGGATGGTTTCTATTAAAAGATAATAATCAAAGGAATATTGCAAGTGCATTTTCATCACCTTGAAGGTTATTGTTATAGTTGATTTTACCACTCTAGGTGAATCACACTTGTATGGCCTTCCCCTGTCCCTCTGTAGACTCCTTAGACCCCTTGGACCATTTTTTGTCCTTTGATGTTTCCTAGACCATCCCTATAAACATGTGAAAATTGATACATGCGATTTTTAAACCCCTAATCATGTATATACGTGGGTTTGACCCCTAAAACTGCGTACATCAGGATGTGTACAAAATCCAAATCCTTTTGGAGTTTTCTTTGACATGGATCCGACTCACTTGTCTCCTGGCCTTCCATATGCCTTGAGATCGCTCAGATTCAACCTTTCATTACCCCTTTGAAAAGCTATATAAGGAACTCTTTGGATACATTGAAGGCATAAGAGAATTGAGAGCAAAGAAACTATAGTCTGCTGTTGCCGGAACTTGTGCTTGAGTCTGCATCCCTTTGTCTCTTGGAGCACTTTTGGTTCTTCCCAAGATTTATTTTTGCTTGTGAGCTTGCTATCGAGAGATGGAGGATTGAGGTGGTGGAGGCCCAAGTGGGGGATTTAGTTTCTCTGATTCGCAGACGTGCCGACAGAGGTTGTATCCATTGTAGTCTCTGATTTTATATTAATAGAAATATCTTTTCCTTTCCAATAATGTATGTTTGAATGAATATTTTATCCATGGATGATTTCAAATGCTTATACATTGTTGATTATATATGCTAGAATAGATCTAACACCAATATATATAGTATGCTTGTCTTGTTTACTTGTTGTTGAGGAAGTGATTCATCAATTCAAGCTAAAGCTAGAAAGCTCAACAGGGATCTACTTCAACCGTCCAGAATAAGGTATGAGGTCTGATCCTTTAGTGTTAGATATTCGATTTCTATTGCATATTGGAAAGGATTGATTTCTGGAGTCAAGTTGTTTGTTGTGGTACCCCAAGCCATAGGAATTTCTCTCCGTAACAGAATTGGCGACTCCAGTGGGGAGTTCCTAGTAGTTGTCCTTTGGGGGTTTTCTATCGGCATTCAATGACTTTGAATTGCTCTTGTTCTCTTGTTTCTATGTCGGGTTTGGGGGCATGTTTTCCTGATAGTATCTGATTGGTGTGAAGTTTGTCTCAACTTTCATGTTTTCCTTTATTTTTATGCACCTTTCTTCCTGTACGTGATTTTTTAACTCACAGTCACGTATATACAGGGGTTTCATTGCTATTTCCGTGTACACATGTGAGTTGACTACAAACAGTCACGTATACCATTAGTTTTTCCCTTTAGAGGAAGATTGATTATTGCTGGGTGAATTTGGATGATTGTTGAGTCTCCTTTGATACTGCTAAGAGTCTGTATACAACCATGTTTCTAACCATAAATGGTTTTTTAGAGTAAAATTTCTTTTTTAGAAGAATGTTCTTGTCATTGCATTTTCGATTTTTTGTTTTGGGATTAGTGCATTAGATTTATTTTACCTTAGTACTTTGCTTGAGTGCTACTTGAGTGTGTTTGCAGATTCTGGGGGTTGTAGAACCATTCTTTTTCTTTAGTATCTCATTTTTATTTAAAAAAATACAAAAATATTTGATTATCATTATGTATTGAATCTTGCATTTTGCATAGTACTTGCACTAGATTTGCTTTGGAGTATTAGTCAAGATTTCATATACGAAAGTTTGCATCTATCATTCGAAGAAAATTGTGCATTTCATGTAGTAGCATACCTTGTTTTTCATAGACACAATGCATTTGCATTGATTGTTAGGTGTGCCTTTTGCTTCATGTTGTGTCATAACGTCATTAGTTGCACAGCCATATACCTCTTTTGAGTAATAAAGCCAATTAAAATCAATGCTTAATTAAAATGAACTACACTATTTTATTTGATAGGGTTCACCAACAAGATTAGGTTTTAGGGTCTTGGAATAGTTCATTGTGAGTAAATTCTCCAAGACCACTAAACAACAACATGTATGTGTCTGTCCAGGTGAGTGTGTGAAATTCCTTGGTATAACCAGTGTTTCTCAAGATCCTCCTCTCAAAAGGGAGTTAAGCATGAGGCGGTGTGAGCGGTTATTGATTGGGATGACCCCTAGTCATAACTGAGTAGCACCGGAGATATTTACAGGATTATATTCATATCTAGGGGCTATTTCAAGAGTTTTGAGCTTTACTACCCTGCCCATATGGTCAAGTCCGCCTGCGACTGTCCACCTGAGCATTAATTATATTGAGGTGACCTTAGTGGCCTTACCTAGGATATCGAGGGGGTACTCTGCAGGGGTTATTCTGCGGGTGTCCTGGCCAGGTTGGGGTTGAACAGCACGGTTGTTTTATGCATTGAAGCTGAGGGCCACAATAATTGGTTACGTACCTCTACTTGTTGTGTATGGGAGTCTCAAGCCTCTCCTAGGAGAGACATACCTGCTTCATTCGGGAGTTCACTTATCCTACCCTTGATTGCTTTTGTTTGGCTTTAGATTTTATTTTTGATTTCTCTGTGCACGTTAGCTTTCCTAGGGTTTACATAGATAGAGAGTCTTTTATATTTTTTGAGTCATTGTGGATTCGAGTGTGGCACCTTGTCATTCTCGTTGTTTAGCAGGACTTCCACTTTCTACATTTCCTCCTCCTTTGAGAGAGAGTGATAAACAGTCCAGGCATACTACTTCACACATTGATTCACACACGATGGGAGACCATGTTGAAGGTATTCTTGAACCACCTTCTCCCATTCAAGTGGAAGATGGGGAGTTTACTCCTAACTATGATCCTTCACCTAATTTGACTGAGTTAGGTCCTGTTATTTCTGAGATAGGAACTTTTCATGATAGACCTACTTGCTCTAGTGTTGATCCCCCATTAACACATCACCGGTATGGAATACCAGTACATGATGAGACTCATTTTGAACCCGCGAGCACTAGTTATGGTAGTTATGGTATGTCTAGTTTTCCCACACATGATTTGGCATTTCATGTTGATTAGGAGTTTGAGCCTAGTAGTATGCCTGGGGGCACTCTCATTCCTTACCATGCAAAGAGGTTTGGGAGCACAAGTCACATTGCACCTTCCATCCCGGCGGTGGAAGCTAAATCACATATTCCTCCTAGGCCTAGGGCTAGTGATCCTATTAGGATACCAAATTCGAGACGAGTGACTATAGGGAACAACACATACATAATTACATAGGTCCCTTTGTCCTCTATCCCTATTTCTTTGAATGTTCACCCTCCACCTCATTCATGTGGTCCTTTGGGCCGGAATGTTTCTACAAGTCATGTCTGTACTGTTGTTACTTGACCAATTCAAGTACCGCCCATTGTTTTGGGAGGCCATTTTCATACTTCTAGAGGTCATGTTACTACTTTTGAAGCATATATTCCTACTTCTGAAATGTATATTTCTACTTCCGGTGCGTATATTCCTACTTATGGAGTTTTCGATGGGACATCTCATGTGATGACTTATGGACCTTATTATGTGACGCAGTAGGGACAAGGTTCTTCATCTTATGGGTGCAGGTATCAACAACCCCCTTACTCTCCAAATTACGGCTTTGTAGCTCTGAATAGTCAAGGTACACCACACTATGGTGCTTCCATGCCAACCTATATGGGTCAAATGGGAGGAGGGCACTATGGCTAAGGCCATGGTGGTTATGGTAACTAGACGTGTGTGAATCAAAATTATCAAGGAGTGTTCCATCGACTTGCTCATCCTAGGCTCCCTTTCCTCGCAATGCTAAATCTTCCTAACTTGTCGAGATTGACGAACAATCATGTAGCTCATGACCCGGTTTGGCTGGCTGTCCCTACTAAGCTTCCCTCGGACATACCCAAATTCGAGGGAAAACTAGTAGAATATCTAATCGAACATGTTACTACCTTTCACCTATGGTGCTCTTCAAATTCCTTACTCCAAGATTCGATCCATTTAAGGTTGTTTCAACACACCCTTACAGGGCCAATCGTGAAATGGTATATAGATTTACCTAGGGGGGCATTCGCTTTGTTTCACGATCTAGCGATGACTTTTCTTAACCACTTCTAGCTACCAGTGTGTTATGACGTTGGTATGGAAATCTTGTCAATATTTCGACAGGATAAAGCCAAACATATCTCAGATCATATCCAATAGTGGCATAAACGGAAGATGTTGATTAAAGCCTTTATACCACCAGAATTCCTCCTCGAATGGTTCCTTAAGTCGTTATTTCCTTATATAGCGAAGGATGTTTCTACATCCAGAGTGCAAAATGAGGAACAAGCCATTTTTGAGGCGCAGGAACTGGATTTGATTTATGCTCAATCCGGTCTATTATATGAGATCATTCCCAATGCTCCGCTTTCTAGTTTTGACCCCAAAGTTAAACTTGGATCACATGCTGATGGAATTGTTGGTTGTGTGAGTACTAAACCCACGGATTCGGTTGTGAAACAAGTTAGTCAATTTTCAATCAACCAATATGCTTTGGGACAAGCCATAGCTTTGTCTCAACCCACCCAAATGGCGAGTGTGCTTTCGGTGCAATCCTCGGACCAGAAGGGTAACCAACAACCCAGAAGGAATAAAAAGAAGGGTAAGAAAAATCGTAAGGGTGGGAATAGGAATGAAAATGCTAATAATAATGGCAAGAATGCCCGTAATGCTAGGGGGGACAAGCAAGCTAAATGTAAGGTTAAATTTACTTGTAAGTTGTGTAAGGAAGATCACCTCACTTACTTGTGCCCTCGTATTGATGAAGCCTCGAGATTCTTAGCGCAGGGCCTAGCTATGCTGACTAACCCTTTACCTCACAATCAAAACATGAACTTGAGGACCCATGATCAGTCTGGTGGTGATCAAGATCCACTAGAGAGTAGTGGTCATGGTTGCATTAACATCGTACATGCTACAAAATTTGTGACCCATGCGAAGGACTATGGTTCGTCACAACCCAGCCCAAGAAAGGAACCTGATCCACCAGGGACTCCTTTACGTATCGAAAAACCTGTGGATAAACCTGAAGTTGCACCTTACATTCCTAAGGGAGTCCTTAAGTGTTCGAGGCACAATCCTAATGCCCGAGCCACCTAGAACTATTTTGTTGTCGAGGATTTGGGCCACACTCCTTGTGCGATGTCTGTGCTAGAAGTAATTCAAAGTTGTCCTTCACAAAGGAAGGCTTTGCTTTCTACCCTTGGTGTGAATGATGATGATTCTTCCTTTGTGATTAAATTTGAAACCGTAGGACTTCAGCCTCACTTGCCTTACTATGTGTCTCTTTTGATTCATCTAGAATGTCTCAACATGACTGTCAAGTGCACTATGATTGATGAAGGCGCTGCTGCTTCTGTGGTGTCTTTATCATGTTGGAAGGGTTTAGGTTCCCCTGAGTTGTATAAATCTGCGACCATGTTAACTGCGTTTGATGGGAGATCATTTAGGCCACACAGGATCATTTTGTCCCTTAAGGTCCATTTGGGAGGGATGACCGTTGCGATAGAGGTCAAGGTGGTTGATGCGCCCCTTGACTACAATATTTTGCTAGGTAGGAATTGGATGTATAGTATGCAAGCCGTAGCTTCTTCTCTATTTTGTGTTGTACGCTTTCCTTTTAATGGGAAGATAGTTACGATTGATCAAATGTCATTCAAGAATCTGTCAGTTACTGCATCTTTAGGAACTTCGATCCCAATTGTAGAACACTCCCAGTCGACAACTGGGAGTGTGGGTATGGGCATGTATCCATCCCTCATGGGATGTTTTAGTTGTCATGCACCTATCCTTATGATAGGGTCTAGTTTTGGTGAGGCTTCAACATATGTGAGATTGGTGTCTTTTCGCACGAGTCATATGGAAGATCCTTGGATCCTTCCTACACCGAATACTTCAAGTGAGCCCATTGTGACAGACGTGCCGTTACCTACCACTATGGTAGCTTATCAAGCTAATCTTGAGTGTGTTGAAAAGCCTAGTCCTTCCTCTTCATGGACGGAGGAGAAGGACCCGTATGTGCTGCCTGCATGGGTAGTTCAATATTCTCACGCACATGACTACCTTGATAGTGTTTTTCATTCAGACGAAGTGAGTATTGAGGCCATGTCGGGAGTTGAGCCACCATGGGGAGAGTTGCATCATAGATCTTACTTTCTTCCTGAGCTTGACTGCTTGGAGCATTAGGACTTTAGGGAGGTTATTAGAGAGAGAATTGGTAGTCCCATGGTTCCATTAAGCTCTCCTGGTCCGATGGCTGATGGGAACATGGCAAATATATCTCCAACGATTCCTATAAATATCTCTCGTGATCCTAGCAAGATAGAGAATGTCTATATTGGGGTAGAATTTTCCCATGCTAAGATTCAAGAATACACCGAGCTGTTTAAATAATTTCATGATATCTTTGCTTGGTATTATGACGAAATGACAGGTATCGACCCTCGCATTGTTGAACATGAGATTAAGACTTATCCAAATGCTAAGCCTGTTCAACAACACTTGCGTGCGGTGAATCCTAGGAAAGCATCCGTGATTAAGGAAAAGATAGAAAAACTGTTGAAAGCTACTTTTATCTATCCCGTTCCCTTGATGGAGTGGGTTTCAAACCCCGATCTGGTTGATAAGAAGCAGGGATCGATCCTCATATGTACTGATTTCTGTGATTTGAACCGTGCCTGTCCTAAGGACAATTTCCCCACACCATTTATTGATCAGATTTTGGATGTGTGTGGGTAGTGAGGTGTTTTCCTTTATGGACATCTTTTCCGAATACAATTAGATACAAATTAAACCCGAGGACCAACCTAAGACCGCATTTATTTGTTGTTGGGGAACTTTTGCATATCGAAAAATGCCTTTTGGCCTTAAGAATGCCGGAGCTACTTTTCAGTGGGCTATGACCTTGATCTTCCATGATCTCAAATCAATTATCGAAGTATTTTTGGATGACCTTGTTGCTCATTCTCGTACAAGAATGCATCATCCCTATCATTTGAGATTAGTATTCAAAAGGTGCCACCATTATTTGGTCAGGTTAAATCCTCACAAGTGCATCTTTTGTGTGAAGTCTGGTCGCTTATTAGGATTCATTGTTTTTAAAGAGGGTATAAGAGTCGACCCTTTGAAGGTTGAGGCAATACTTCAGTTGTCTCCCATGAAAAACATTCGTCATATTCAATGTTTGCAAGGCATGGCAAACTTCTTACGGAAATTCATTGTCAATTTTTCCAATTTGACTAGAGGTTTCATGCGTCTTTTGAAGAAGGACACAACCTTTTGTTGGGATGAGCAAGCCCAGGAGTCCTTTGATGCGCTCAAGCGATCCCTAGCATTGGCCCAAGTGATTAGTCCCCCAGACTATAGCTGTGATTTTCTACTTTATGTGGTCGTGTCCATGGAGACGATTGGTATGGTTTTGGTTCAAGAGGATGAGGAGCTCCAAGCGCATGTCATATACTATCTGAGCCGTAATATTATTGATGCAAAGATCAATTATTCCCATGTTGAAAAGCTTTCCTTAGATACCAAACATGCGGTTCAATGGTTGAGACATTATATTCTCCTTCGCCAAACCTTGGTTGTAGCCCATGTCAATCCATTTCAATTCATCCTCACTCGAAGGATGATTGGGGGAAAATATAATAAATGGATTTTCATATTGCAAGAATTCGATCTCGAGTTTGTTTCGGCAAAATCGAAGAAATCGTTAATTTTTGTGGAGCTTATATCAGATTTCCCAAGCGAATCCGAGGAGTTGGTTTGTGAAGATACGTTTATCGATGAGCACATCTTCTTAATCTCAAATTTATACCCATAGTATGGGGATATCATTATATATTTACAAACATTGAACATCCCTACTCACCTCTCAAGGGATGAACGACGACGGTTACGTCATGTGTCTAAGAATTACCTCATAGTGGATAACACTTTGTACCGCCGTGGGGTAGATTCCATTTTACGACATTGTTTAACTCATGAAGAGGTTGAGGTAGTGCTGAATGAGTGCCATGGAGGGGCATGTGGTGGTAATTTATCTTGGCTTTCTACAGCCCAAAAAATATTAAGAGCAGGTTATTTCTGGCCATCGATCTTTAAAGATTGTGTGGATGCGGTCAAGAGGTGCCACCCTTTCCAGGTGTTTGCACATAATATACACTTGAAACTTGCCCCGTTACATCCCATCATCACTACCAGTCCCTTCACTAAGTGGGGGATATATTTTATGGATTGCAACCTAGCTTCAGCTGGGGGGCATCATCATATCATAGTGGCTATTGACTACTTCATGAAATGGGCTGAGGCTATGCCTACAGTTAAATCCGATGGTGAGATAGCCATGCACTTCATATTGAACTAGATTATTACTCACTTTGGGATTCTGAAAGAGCTTGTCACTGACCATGGCTCACACTTTCAGAATCGTATGATGGAAGAGTTGGCATAAAAGCTAGGGTATAAACAAGAGCATTCCTCCTCTTACTACCCTCAAGTGAATGGATAGGTAGAAGCAATGAACAAATCACTCAGATCCATTCTCCAACGAACCATCGCACAAAGCAAGAATACTTGGCACATTATGTTATATCCTGCTTTGTGGGCTTATAGAACTGTCATTTAGATTGCCACAGGTTTTTCTCCATATCAACTTGTACGTGGAGTGGAGTCGATATTTCCAGTTGAGTGTGAGATTCCTTCTTTGAAGCTAGCCATAGAGCTCTTACCAGACACTTCCCCATTGGAGGAGAGTTTGGTCCACCTTGAGAAACTTAATGAGCAGCGTCGAGATGCCTTGGTGGCTTTAGAAGTAAATAAGCATTACCTAAAGGTCCAGTATGATAAGTCTGTCCATCCAAGGAGGTTTAGTGAGGGAGACTTGGTCCTTTTGTGGGATCAACTTAAAGAACCCTTGGGGGCAGGAAAGTTTAACCCCATGTGGTGTGGTCCTTACATCGTCAAACGTGTGTTAGATAAGGGAACTTATGAGTTAATGGATTACGAGGGAATGGCCTTGGCGGAGCCTAGAAATGGGCTCTATTTCAAAAAGTACTATGCATGAATTTTAGCTAAGGCTGGTTATTGTATATTATTGTACAGTTTTGCATAGGTAGGTCTTTTTCTTATGGTGATCGGGTTTGTGATTAGTTTCTGTTTCTTTTGGCAGATGTCAATGGAATCTTCCACCTTCATAGGATTCACAAATGGTGCGAGCCGTCACACTCAACACTTAGCCTTTGCTGCTTAGGTGATTTATACTCCTATGGATCAGGTATTGTCTTCAAGAGGCGTATGTTTATGGTCATCTTCAAACAATGTTGCTAAATATAGTGTCATTATTGAGCTTCTATGGGATGCCATTTTACATGGCGTTCTCTCTCTTGAGGTATGTCTTGATTCGGAGTCAGTAGTGTCATAGCTTAATGGTTTATACCATGTTAGAGATCTGACATTATTAAGAAGATTCTTACGTCTAAGATTATTAGAATGGTAATTTGACAATATAACATACATACATATTCCAAGAATCAATAATCAAGTTGCTGACTCATATGCTAACTACGTGTTAGATTGGAATTTGTTTCATACACAATAAGCTCATCACAAACATAAATTTTTACACATGTAAATAAATAAAGCGGTCATCATAAAAGTTTTTATAAACATCCAAAATGTGGTAATACATACTGTCATAAATCAAAAAATGGGGCTCTGGAGCCACCAAAATATAATACATGGTAGTATAAAATGTGTCACTCCCAGGTATCTAAGCCTGCAGAGGAGGAGGGGGGTTGTGATCATGGAATGTCGCTATGGCTCTAGCTAGCTGTCAAAATAACCACACCCATGCTCATGGTACACCCACCACTTGGCGTTGCATGGCCTTAGGAAAGTCCTCGACTTGCGCCATGGGTACTATATGTGTCAGTCTCATGAAGTTGGTATGAATGCTTTGGAGAGTCTGCTCCACATCCACACCCATGATATCGTCTCCTCTTCCCCTCCATCTATGATGAGGGAATCCTTTAGGCCTCCATGGTCCCACATCTGCATGCATATGGTAGATGTCACTATGTATTGTCACCCAAAAACATGTCTTTTGATTCTACATAATTAGAAAACAAACAAAAAAAAAATAACTCAAAAATTTTAAAAAGAGGGCCGAGATTCGTTACCTATGTCACCGTATTCCGATCCTGGTGGTAGCAGCATGTCAGGGTCTCCCCGAAAATCTATTCCCGCATAGGAGTAGTCACCGATGGAAACTATTTGTCATCGCCGCCATGGAAATAAATCAGCTGGATAGGGGTTGGACACCCTACTTCCACCTAGTCTATGCATCGCATCCACCCAATGCCATTGGGCCAGATCTCGAACCCCGTGTAGAGGAATGTCAAATCTAGGGCTCAATCCTGGAACATGCTCGAAGAAAAACGTGCTTAGTATGCTGCTGAAACCGAAGTTTTGCACTCTGCCCATCTTGCACTCACTGAGTTGGTGTTTCATGTTGCCTAGTAGCGTAGTGCTGCAATCGTATACTGTGGGTCTCATGCACTACACTACATAGAACATCAGAAGCCGCGGGGCCTGGTGGAGTGAAGCCAAGCCTGCTATCCTGCCCAGTGTCAGTAGGATGGCCTTTAGGCCTAGCACCTGTATGAAGTTAGTTGGGATCTGACTCCCCACCTTCTCCATGTCTGAATAGCAGTACACCACAATGTACTCATCTATAGTTAGGCCACCTCTAGGCCCGCGAGAGCGTAGGTTCACCAATTCCCCCCTTCAGGGAAGTCCAATAATAAAGTATATGTCCTCCACTTCTATGGTGAGGGACATCACATCTATTTGGAACGACTCTGAGTCTGGATCCGAGTAGTCCACTAACATCTGCAATAGTCCTGGTTTGGCCCTTAAGCCACCAAGACACCAAAATTTGTAAAGCCCACATGCATGTAACGCTTGTTGAGACATTAGATCTGCCCTTACTGCCTCCTCTACATCACCATGTTCACATTCTCTCCATTCTAGGACCATCCTGCACATAAAATTTGAGTTTTGTCCATTAGAATACCGAAAAAAAATTGACTACGGCTGCATACGCGACTGTTTTCCAAACAGCCGCATATGTACGCGACTGTGAGGGCATTTCCCGTGTATATCCAGTCCTATACATGAAAAAACCCTCGATTCCTGCGTGGGCCATGGCGCCCATCTTAGAATGGCCTAGAATGCTAAATACACCATGGAATTTGACAAAATTTGCATTAAAATGAAAGAGTAGAGCATGGGAAAGTACCTAGAAAAAACGGCAGTGGATTTCTCTGGCTAGATCTCCTAGAATTCGATGTTAAAGTTCTGAGCTCAAATGGGTAAAAATTTCAAATGTTTTATAATGTTTTGAATTTTTTACAATTTATAGAAAATTTTCAAAATTTTCAAAATTTTTACCCCCTTTCCTATAGTTTGGACCGTTTCTAATCCTTTTGGATCGTTTTTGGACTAATTTATGATGTAGGAGACCTTTTTGAGTGTCGTTTCAGCCGTTGGATTGACTCGTTTGTGCTGACTTCAAGTATCATCTCTAAAATGGCATATAGGTTAGGTTTCATCACCATTTACATTTTGCATGACCTTATGACCATTTCATTATAGCCTTAGGTGCGAACCCACTCTATTATGTCATGGAACCTTCTTGTTGTTTTAGAAGTGGCATGATATGAGTGGTATAGCTTGACCTTACATGGGTATCCTAGTTAGCACCTTATTTGCAATTGGTGCCCATGATAACGTTTTGTCCCTTAGGGTGTGGGAGTCCATTGTATAGTTTTGCCATGACATTTCACAAGATCTTCATACTCCTCTTGATCTTTTGCTAGCTTATTTCCCTCAAGACTCCCTTATGTCAATTTGTAATTGCATTATCATGAGCTTTTCCTGCCTTATTGAGCCTTATGCCGACGTCCCTAACATTGAGTTTTAGCCATATAGTCTGAGCTTGTCTCATGTCTAGCCATGTAGAGCCATTTTATATATCCTTTACAGCTTGATTTCTATTTTCACAGGGAGGGGATTTTCCCCCGAGTGTCGGTGTCCTACACATGTATCCTTGCATTAAGCATAGGTATGTTCCACTGCTTCAAACTAGTTTGTTTTCCCATATGACACTCATCTCCTCCTAGTCTGTAACTATAAATTAGTTTTATTCTTTTTCAAGCTTTTTAAATATTTGAAAAAGTCCAAAAAAAAATAAAAAAACCAAAAAGTCGGACAAGGAAAGATTTTATTTTTTGGTAGCTCTCAAGTCGCGTTTCCTTCGAATAGAGCACTGTGTATCACATCCGTTGGTTGGGTTTATAGTTTGACTTTAGGAGCTGTACTCATTTGTCTGAGTTTATCTCCACCGACTAGTTAAGCTTCCAGTCCCCATGGAGCCTCTGTCAATGCCTCCTATGTCCCAGTTTTATATATCAAGTCTATGCTGCCTTTATTCAGTCACCATTCACTGTTATTCTCTTGTTCAAAGGAAGTTGAAACCTAAGTCTGCCATTCCTCAGTTATCTTGACTTTGCATGTCGGCCATCCCGATACAATTACTGTTTTGTGCACCTTATGATCGAGTCCTTCCACATTATATAGATTTGCTGAGTACCTCGTGTTGGATGATGTGGCATGCCTTAATGCCCTCCTTCTAGTGGATTTCATCCCATCGAATTTAGATCATTTATTCTGAGATTGGAATCTTGAGTCATTTTTGAGTGCCTTGAGATTTGCAGTCATCAGTGGTAGGTTCTCTTGCCATCGAAAGTTTTTGGGAATACATCAATGTCCCCTGATCGATGGATCCTCTCAAATGTTCAACCTCAACACATTTATTCACACTTGTTAGTTTGCACTCTAGTACCTTGATTCCCATTTTCATTATTGGTGGGTGATCTCGCGTTTGTTAACGGTATACATCAATGACTGATAATCAGATAATGGACTACTATGTTCGACCTCGACACCTCTATTCACATAGTAGGACATGTACTCATAATGGTTTATGTAGAAGACCTTCCAGATTGGCGGCATCTCTTATATGCTACCTCCTTGATCGTGCCAGTGCTCATGAGATTTCAGCTCTCATGACTTGATTCTAGTATATGTCAGACATTTCCAGCTATTATGGAGATCTTGACCCATTGTATATCTTCAGCCATTATGGAGATCTTGATCATTTGTATATCTTCATCATGGAGATTCTGATCTATGTATATTGTACGTGGCGATGACCACTTATATGATATTTTGTATCATGCCTATTCATGGCCATTATACTCTTATGTATCTAAGACTGCTATATGTATTTACAGTTATGTGCAGAGTTGTATCATTGTACTATGTTGATTGGGTGGCTGGTCTTCCATTTGGGATCCTTCATCACTCCACTTCTGGGATGGACTTATAATGTATTTCAGCCATCGTATGAGCCCTCTAACCTCACACATTAGGAGGCATCTGTTATAGCTGATTTTACCACTCCAGGTGGATCACACTTGTATGGCCTTCCCCTGTCCCTCTACAGACTCCTTAGACCCCTTGGACCATTGTTTGTCCTTTGATGTTTCCTATACCATCCCTATAAACATGTGAAAATTGATACACGTGACTTTTAAACCCCTAATCGCATGTATACACAGGTTTGACCCATAAAACCACATACATCGGGATGTGTACAAAATCCAAATCCTTTTGGAGTTTTCTTTGACATGGATCCGACTCACTTGTCTCCTGGCCTTCCATATGCCTTGAGATCACTCGAATTCGACCTTTCATTACCCCTTTGAAAAGCTATATAAGGAACTATTTGGATACATTGAAGGCATAAGAGAATTGAGAGCAAAGAAACTATAGTCCATTGTTGCTGGAACTTGTGCTTGAGTCTGCATCCCTTTGTCCCTTGGAGCACTTTTGTGTTCTTCCCAAGATTGCCTTTTGCTTGTGAGATTGCTATCAAGAGATGGAGGATTGAGGTGGTGGAGGCCCAAGTGGAAAATTCAGTTTCTCTGATTCACAAACGTGCTGACAGAGGTTGTATCCATTGTAATCTCTGATTTTATATTAATAGAAATATATTTTCTTGTCCAATAATGTATGTTTGAATGAATATTTTATCCATGGATGATTTCAAATGCTTATACATTGTTGATTATATATTATAGAATAGATCTAACACCAATATATATAGTATGCTTGTCTTGTTTACTTGTTGTTGAGGAAGTGATTCATCAATTCAAGCCAAAGTTGGAAAGCTCAATGGGGATCTACTTCAACCATCCGGAATAAGGTACGAGGTCTGATCCCTTAGTGTTAGATATTTGATTTCTATTGCATATTGGAAAGGATTGATTTCGGGAGTCAAGCTGTCTGTTGTGGTACCCCAAGCCATAGGAATTTATCTCTGTAACAGTGATTGAAGAGGTCAGATATTGCTATAGTTGTCGAAGATATAGAGAACAATCCTTTGCTCATGAAGAGATGTGGTGTTTTTACTGTGCCGAGTCATCATTTTCAAATGATGATTCTGACCGAATGGAGAATTGTTTTTCAAAAATGGGAGGAGGTTTTGGTTCCTAACATGTCATAGGACAAAAAACTCTCTCAGTTTTCCTACATGCTTCACATATTTGGAGAAACGAATCCATATCTGAGCCCCGATTTTCGGATTTCAGAATTTCCATGTTTGACACATGTTTTTGAAATATAGATCTCAGGAAAATGAAAATGAATTGAAAATAATTGGGAGACATTTTTTCTCACAACAAACTAATCCACAAAAACCTCTTTCGGTTTATAACAAGTTATTAATCTGTCACAGTAATCTAGGGACTAAACATAGTCTCATCAAAGATTAATAATAATAAGCCATGCAAATGGTGTAATTGTGCTACAAAATGAGTAGATGCTCTGTGTATTCACACAAAGAATGAGTAATTATAATACAAGATCATGCTACAAGCATGAATGACAAAGCAATTCAAATTCCCAAGGAGGTCATTCGAATCGAATGAGTGGGTCTAGCTTAACTGAATGTAAGCCACAGTCAACACTCAAGTTAACCACTGATCAAAACCCTAATTGACTCAGTTGAGCCCTAACTGAAGTCGAAGTGCAATAAATGACTGATTCTAACTAAAATTAGCTTAGACACATGTCACTGCAAGCCAACCAATAAGTGGTAGCCCATCAATGACTCCAATGAGCCCCGATGAGGTTAACTGAAGTGTAACTAACCATCAAAAGTGGTTAGAGGTGCCCCTGTTGACTCCAGTTCATTAAATAATCAATAAATAATCAATCTAATGAAGGAAGGCACCTTCACTACTCTATTTAACTGATTGTAACCATCAGTTAGCAATATGGGGCATTAATGACACTCAGATCACCCCCATAGTGCTCCAGTTAGCCTCCCTAAATGTAGGAGAAGGCTAAGTTATCCTCCTTGACTGAAGGTAGGCGTGAGTGTGATCTAGCTGATGTGATCTAGTGCTCCTGTGATTTCAATTAAGTCAATAAAACTTAGGATAGTTGTTTAACTAGGCCAAATTGACCAAAATGAGTGTGTTTGGTGGTAAATGTCTCCAACACCCCCCCTTAAGCTATACTCAGGAGGAGTAGAAAATATAAAATGCATAAAAATGCTAGGTCCCCAGCAACTAAGGCCATAGGTCACCTTGTACAATACTGAAACTGAAACAATGCTCAAAAACAAACTGAGTGAGGAAAATAGGGAAAACCCAGTGGGAAAAACCCCCCCTCAAGCTAAAAACTGAAAGTAGTCTGATCACTCTGATGGACTCACCCCCAATAGTGAACGAAGGTAAGTGAACTTATTTTCTGAAAACCTCTTGGTGAATATGTTTGCAGTCTACTCATCAATCAGGCAGTGTTGTAGAATGATGGTCCTGTCATGCACTAGCTCTCTGATATAGTGCATGTGTATATCTACATGCTTGGTCCTCTTCCTAGTAACTGGATCTATGGATATATTAATATCACTTTGATTGTCACAAAAGAGGATAGTGGACAAAGTTCTACCAAGATCAAACTTTGAAAGAATGCCTTGCAACCAAACTACTTGGATGCAAGCATTCACCGCTCCTCAATACTCGACCTCTGCTAAAGATAAAGCTATGGTAGCCTGATTTTTGCTAGACCAGAAAATGGGGCCACCACCAAACATGAATACATATCTGGAAGTAGACTTTTGATCAATAGAATCACCCACCCAATCGGAATCTATGTATCCAACTAGCTCTAGCTCGGAGTCTGCAGCATAGTGAATGTTGTAGGTCCTAGCTCCCTGAATATACTGGAGGATCCTCTTGGCTTCCTTACAATGAATATCATGAGTCTACTACATGTATTTTGATACAAAATTCATGGCATAATAGATATCAGGTTGATAATGTGTCAAGTACAACAAGCTACCAATCAGCTGTGGATAGATAGTTCAGTCCATGGGAGGTGTGTTTTTTCCTTCTTCAAGGCTGATCCCTGAAAGGAAAGGGAATGGTGCAGGCCTACATTTAGCCATGTTAAAATTGAATAATAGGTCTGATATTTATTTGTACTAGGTGACCATTATCCCATCATCATTTTTCTCAATTTCGAGCCCCAAAAATTGTTTTAAGAGCTCCAAATCACTCATTTCAAATGCATTGTGGAAAGCAGTTTTGATAGCTGAAATAGAAGCAACTGTGCTACCTATGATCAGTAAGTCATCAACATATAAAACAATAATAATTGAATGACCATCATACTACTTTATATACACTTTTGGATCTGATCTACACCTTTGGAAGTTTTGCGAGAGAAGGAAGGCATCCATCTTGGAATACCACTCTCTTGGGGCATGTTTTAACCCATATAGTGACTTCTTTAGCTTTCAAAACAAAGATGGATCAGAGATGTAGCCCTCGGGATGATTCATGTATATCTCCTCATGAATATCTCCATGTAGAAATGCTGACTTAACATCCATATGATGCACTTCCCAGTGCTTAGATGCTGAAATTGCCAAAACTAGGCGGATGGAGTCCATTTTTGCAACCGGTGCAAAAGTCTCATGGTAGTCCACACCTTGGACCTGAGAGAAACATTTTTCCACCCACCTTGCCTTATATTTTTAGGTGTTTCCATCAGCAGCAACCTTGGTCTGAAACACCCACTTTCATTGAACCAATTTTCTTCCCGGAGGAAGAGAAACTAGCTCCCAAGTAGTGTTTTTCTGACGAGAATTCATCTCTTCATCAATGGAAACTTGCCATCTCGGATCCTTCCGAGCATGGTAGTAGGATTTTGGGTCTGAAATAATCATCAAATAACAATTTTTGAACATCAAATTATTAGAACAAGAGAGTGCAATACCTGCTCTTTGGAAATCAGATCGAGTTCTCCTTGGATCATTCAAATTTCCAATGTTATCTCCTACGGAGGAAAGTGTCTATCGGGCCCATGTGGGAAGATGATTTTGTAGTTCAGGTTCTAATTCAGCATCTAATGTTTGATGTACACTGATATAATAAATCAAAGGATCCAAATCAGGGTCATCACCCCCAATTTCATCATCCAAATATTCAGTAGAATAGGAAGGAAATTCAATAGTTTTCTCCTTCACTAGTTCCACCTCCTGAAGAGGCTCATCGAACTTGACACTTCTCTCAATGATGATCTATTTTGTTTTAATATTTAGAAGCTTGAAACCTTTTGATTCATTAGGATACCCAATAAACATACATTCTATGCTTTGCGGTTGCAAAGCCCTTCTTTTATCAAGTGGAATTCGGACCCATACAGTGGACCCAAATACCTGTAGGTTCGACACATCCGGGTTGTGTCTGAAGTATGCTTCGAAAGGGGTCTTCTCTTTGAAAGATTAGTGTGGCACACTATTATGAATGTATGCTGCAGCCAACTTCTTTGATTCCAACATACAGTTAGTCATCTCCTTGAGAGACTGATTCTTCCTTTCCGCTACATTGTTCTGCTGGAGAGTGTAGGGAATTGAATGTTGGAACTGAATACCACTTTGAGAGAATATGTGTAGCAACTCATTATTTAAATACTCCCCACCATTATCATATCTCAATATCTTGATCTTAATCCAGAGGCATTCTCGATCAAGGCCTTTAGTTCAGTTAATTTTTCACATACTTTAGACTTCTTTTTGAGAAAGAAGACCCATGTGTACCTTGAAAAATCATCAATAAAAGTTAGAAGATACCTTGAAACATTCATGGATGTGGAAGGAATTGGACCACTGATATCATAATGTATCATCCCCAAGATGCATTTAGCTCGGTTTGCCTTCCCCCGATCAAACTTGTGCTCAGGGTGTTTTCCAACCACACAGCCCTTGCAAATTCCAGTGGTTGCCTTGATGATCGAGAGGCCTTCAACCATGGATTTTTTCTGTAGTTACTGTAAATATTTGAAATTGAGATGGCCAAACCTCTCATGCCACAGCCTACTAACTTCATTTCCATGAGTTAGCAGTGCGGTGGGCTTTGCATCCGCCACAAAGTGGGAAAAATCATAGGCTTCTGCATGATGGTTTGCAAGGCCTTTAGCAACAAGATTTCCTGGATGCAATTTCCATTATATCAACATCATTTGGGATGAAATATACTCTCTTAGGCACTCCTGTATGTGTCAGCTGGTAGACACTAAGGATATTTGATTCCAGAGACAGTACATACAAAACATTTGAAAAATAACCACTCTAGAGATCAACCATACCTTGTCCTTCTGAAATGATGGTGGAGTCATCTCCCATGTGGATGGGGATAGATTTGATGGTATCCAAGGATGAGAAGGAGTCTCTTTCAGCCATCATGTGGTTCGAAGCTCCAGAATCAATCAAGAGTGATTTGGACTTCAAAGTGATTTCCATGAGGGCATGACCTCTTTCATGCTGTGGTTCCCGATCTTGCTGATCTCTCCTCTGAAATCTTTCAAGAAGATTGATGTGATTTCTCTCAAGGAGAGAGGTAGATTCATCAAGATTCTTTTTCATGCAGGCATGTTTAGGTTGGAAGCCCTTCCCATAGTATGAACATTTGACTTTTCCTTTCCATGATTCCCTTTCCCTTTGTTCTTCTTTGAGTTGGAAGACTCATCATACTGTTGGTTTTCAACTTTAGGCTTAGGAGCTTCAAATTTAGTTTTTGGGTTCTTCTGCTGCGTTCCTTTACCCTTAAAATCTTTAGGCCCCGAGACATGGAGGACTTGATCACAGGAGGATGTTATGATCCCCATATGGACAAGCTTATCATGTTCACTTGTTAGGGACTCAATGAAGGCAATGAGTGTAGGAATCTTCCATCCAAGGGTTGTGATCTTCCCCGCACAGAATGTAGAGACAAAAATTGAATAATAAGCTCCAATTTTGGATAGTATGGTGAGGATGAGATGATCATCCTCCTTCTTTACTTTTCATTGATTCAACAGTAAGATAGTGTGCTTGAACTTTGTGAAAAATTCATTCAAGGTCTCGAAATTGGAAGGCTAGAGAGACATCAATTCATTTTCAAGCTGGTAAACTCTCAAATCCTCCTGCTTTCCATACAGGGTTTCCAATTTGTCCCAAATTTCCTTTGGAGTCTTCAATCCTGAAAGATGGAAAAGAAGATCCTAGGAAACAGAGAGGCAGAAGAATTTGAATGCTTCATCCTTCTTGTTCAAGAATCTAGCTTTGTTTGTCACAGAAGCGGGTTCTTCTTCAGTGTCCATAATGACCCTATAGAGTCCTTTGGAATGTAGCTGGATCTCCATATCTCCTTTCCATGAGTGGAAATTGAATGGAGTCAAAATATCTACGTAAGAATCCATTTGAATATACTGGAGCGAATGTTAGTTTTTCAACATTAAGCTAGCATTATGTTAGGACCTTTACTGAGAAAATAACAAGTACAACATTCAAACACAAGAGACAATGAACACAGTGTTTTTCATCGGGGAAACCATAAATGGAGAAAACCCTACAACTTCCTCAAAGATAGAATCAACACAAGATGTAAAACCCCAAAACAGTAAGATGCACTCCCGACAGCAGTAGTCTTCTTCTTGTCTAGCCCCAGTGTCTTTCCTTCCTCAACTATGCACTACACTTGAGTGTGTGAGTGATGTGTGCTAAATAGAGATCCCAGATCTCTATTTATACTAATCTTAGCATGACTAAAACCCTACTAGGGCCGACCTCTACTTGGAGAGTCTAATAACCCTAGTGCCCCGAAACTGCGAGGACTTTAACCCTTAAACAATAGGAGGGTTACCCACTATGACTTGACATGACTTGTTTACATTATTGATTCTCCTGATTTGAACATTGAGGCATGACAGCGTGACTTAATTACATAATAGATACATCCCATAATAAACATCGGGTTACAATACATAAGATACATAGATGAATACATTCTGAATTTACAAATACATCAACACTCGCTCTTAACTATGAAGGTATTCTTTCAACATAATTTTCAACACTGGTCTTCTTCTCTGTATCAACTGGATCATCTTGTCATCTGCATCTTCAAGTCATCATCATCCTTCGAATCATGGGACATCATCACTAGACTAGATCTGGATCATCACTCGATATGGATCATCACTACTGGATCTGGATCATCACTCGATCTGGATCATCACTGCTGGATCTGGATCATCACTCGATCTGGATCATCACTGCTGGATCTGGATCATCACTCGATCTGGATCTCTCGGAGTCATCATAACTGGATCTGGATCATAGCTCGATCTGGATCTCACCTTGTCATCATCATGTGTGTACTATCTTGTCATAGGAATTTCTACATAGCCAGCCTTCTTTCATGCTGGTTGTAGGCCTAGCCATCAAGTAGGTCTTCACCCAACACTTATATCTGACCTACTAATCAGAAAGGCACACCCAGCACTCACATCTAATCATGTAGTAAACTACAATAACATTAGAAAGGCCTTGCACTCACATTCACAACCATGAAAGGACATCACTATCATCTGTGAAAAGGCTTCAACACTTATATCTGACCTACTCATAAGAAAGGAAGACTTCCATCCAGGCGGGAACACATCCTACTCACAGTGATGAAAGATTTCCATACTTTCATCTACCCTGGAATCGCATCCTGCTCACAATGATGGAAGACTTCTATCCAGGAAGGAACACATCCTACTCACAGTGATGAATGATTTCCATACTTTCATCCAAGCTAGAATCACATGTTTCTCACAGTGATAGAAGATTTCTGCACTTACATCTGACCTCGTAGGAACCAAATCCTACACCCTCGTCGGAAGGGCATGCACTCACATCTAACCTGGTAGGAACTAAATCCTACACCCTCATCAGAATGGCCCCCAGTCCCAAACTGAGCTACCTAGTAACGGACCAGGTGCCTCCACTCTCTCAGAGAGTGTCAGTTGCCCTTACATCCGTCCTACTCGACAGAATAGCCAGCACTAATATTTGACATGGAAGGAACTGAATCCTCTCACCATGACAGAATGGCTCAGCCCTTATATTGACCTGCTCATCAGAATGGCTTTGGGATCTTTAGCACTCATATCTGACATGAAAGGAGCTAAATCCTCTCACCATGATAGAATGGTTCAGCCCTTACATCTGACCTACTCATCAGAATGGCTTTGGGACTCATCACTTTCGCTTGGAGGAAACCTCGATCTGGAGAACACCAAGCTTCTCCCTGAAGTACTCAAACTTCACTCTCGCTAATGGCTTCGTCAACACATCAGCTATCTGTTCCGTCGTCGCAACATACTGGAGCTTCAATGCTCCTCTCTGCACCATATCATTGATATAGTGATACTTGATCTCGATATTCTTCGACTTGTCATGGAACACTGGATTCTTTGACAACTTCATGCAACTCTAGTTGTCGCAATGTATACAAGTAGCATCCAACTGGAGATCAAATATATCGGACAGTAGCTTCCACAGCCATACTACCTCACAACTAGTTGAACAAGCTGCTACATACTCTGCTTCAGCTGTACTTAGTGCCACACAGGATTGCTTCCTGATAAACCAAGAGATCACACCTGATCCCATACTGAAGCAACACCCTGAAGTGCTCTTCCTATCGATGGCACTACCTGCCCAATCTGAATCAACATAACCCTCCAGGTTAATCTTTTGATTCATATCATACTTGAGTCCATAATCAATTGTACCTCTCAAGTATCTCAGAATATGCTTTGCAGCAATCAAGTGAACATTTCTTGGATTTGTCAAGAATTGGCTCAAGGTGTTCACAACAAAGCAAATGTATGGTCTCGCATTCGTTAGGTACATCAATGACCCAATCATCTGACGATACATCGTAGCATCAACTGACTCTGAAGAAGCATCATTCAATAGCTTCAGGTTTGATGATGTAGGTGTGGCCATAGTTTTGCAGTCCATCATCCCAAACCTCTTCAGGATATCTACTACATACTTCCCTTGTCCAAGGAAGATTCCATCCATACTCTGTCACACCTCCATACCTAGAAAGTAATGCATCATACCCAAGTCCTTCATCTCATACTCGGCAGCAAGATTTCTCTTCATATCAGTAATCAACCCATCCATTCATGTCATGAACAGATCATCTACATATAGTAGAAGCATCACTGGGTTGCCATCTTCAACCTTGTAGTAAAGATTGGAATCTGCTTTACTCTTGGTAAAGCCCAAAATGAATAGAAATCTATCAATTATGTCGTACCATGTCCTGGGTTCCTGTTTCAAACCATACAGGGCTTTCTTCAATCTGCATACATGAGACTCCTTGTCATGTGTCTCAAAACCAAGTGGTTTTTCTACATACACTTCCTCTTCCACTACACCATTCAAGAAGGCAGTCTTGACATCCATTTGGTGTATCTTCCATTTCATCATTGCAGCCAGAGCAAGTACTAATCTGATGGAAGTGTATCTATCTATAGGCACAAAGGTCTCTTCATAGTCTATTCCCTCTTTCTGAGAGAAAGCTCGGGCTACAAATCTTTCCTTATACTTTTCAATGCTACCATCTGCAGCATGCTTGATCTTGTAGATCCACTTGGAAGTTACAACTGACTTCCCATCTGGTCTTGGGACAACATCCCAAACATCATTCTTCATGATCGATTGATACTCTTCGATCATATAATCCTTCCATTCTTTCTGTTCTGCCGCTTCTTCATAACTGGAAGGTTCTTTATCAATGAAATCACATAGGTTCTTTATCAAGGTTAAAGCTACATACCCAGAATTGGATTTGGTCCTCTTTCTTTCTCTGTGATTCTCTTCTGGAGCCCCATATCTTTTTGCACCTTGGATAAGTTCTCGTACCCAAGAAGGTTTCCTCTTATAAGGATTCTTGTCCAGAGGTGGATCTATAGGTCTTTGTGGTTTTTCAAATTCTCGATCTTCTTCTCGAGTTTCTTCATTCATGGTAGTATCATGAATTCTAGGTGTTTCTGCTTCTTCAAGTTCTTCAGTAGGTCTCTTTCTGGATTTGTTGTAATTTTTGTCTTCTTCAAATGTCACATCCCTGCTGATGTCAATCTTCTTATATCCTGGGAAATATATTCTATAAGCCTTCGATCTTTCAGAGTATCCCACAAATATACCCTTCTTTCCTGAAGGATCTAATTTAGTCCTCTTCTCTTTTGGAATGTGGATGTACACAGGACAGCTGAATATTCTGAGATGGCTAAGTTCTGGTTTCTTGCCAGAGAATACTTCTTTAGGAGTCTTATTCTTGAGTACTCTATGTGGAGTACGGTTCTGTACATACACCGTTGTTCTAGTAGCTTCTACCCAAAGATGCATAGGAAGGTCTTGATCATGAAGCATTGCTTTTGCAGCTTCCATGATAGTTCTATTCTTCCATTCTGCAACCCCATTCTGCTGTGGATTATAAGGAGTGGAAAACTCCCTCTTAATCCCTGATTCTTTGCATAGCTCTTTGAATTCATTTGAAATGAATTCTCCGCCATTATCTGATCAAATGGTCTTGATCTTCTTTTTAGTCTAGTTTTCAATCAAGGCTTTGAATTATTTAAACTTGCTGAATACTTCATCTTTGTTCTTCATGAAGTAAACCCATGTCTTCCTAGAAAAGTCATCAATAAAAGAAACATAATATGCATACCCGCTTAGAGATTTTGATGCCATAGTACCGCATACATCGAAGTGGATGATTTCCAAGATTCCTTTTGCTTTGCTTTCACTGCTTGAAAATGTCTTCTTTGTATTATTTCCTTTCGCACATCCTTTGCAGACCCCATCATGTTTTGCTTGAATTTTTGGAAGACCTTCGACAGCTTTGCTTGCAATAGGTAGTGCTCTGTAATGCACATGTGCAAGCCTTCTATGCCAAATTTCACTTGGCTCTACTGTGTCATGGACCAAGGCTTGTTTTGGATGGCCCTTCAGTTTGTATAATCCTCCTTCTTGTTCTCCAATTACTACCGCATCATCGATAGTCTTTCCTTTTGGCCACATGATGACTTGACCATCTATGAATGCAACCCACATTCCTTTTGCATCTAATGCTGATATGGAGAGAAGATTCTTCTTCAGTCCTGGCACAAACAATAATTCTTTCGTTGTTAGATATTTTCCAGAGTCTAACTTATATGAAGATTCCCCACTACCTTTTATTGGATATTGGTTGTCATCTCCTAGCTTTACCTTGTGAGGTGATTCATGTTTTGACAGTCTTACAAAGGATTCCTTGAATCCAGTCATGTGTTTGGAAGCTCCACTGTCTATAAGCCAATCATCACTACCATGAGTAATGTTACCTGTGAGAGCTGATATCAAAACATATTCATCCTCACTTGAAGAATATTCACTTTCATATCTGGATCTCTTTCTGGATGGTTCATCATCCTCTGCAATATGAGCATGATGTCTTCTTTTGTTGCTCTTCTTTACTATCTTCTGTTTGTTAGGAAAATTCCTTGCATAGTTTCCTGCTTCATCACAAGTTTAGCATATGATCCTAGATACATCTCTTCTAGTATTATCTTTGTGAGAGTGCTTACCTCTGAAGTGATGAGTTTTCTTTCTTGTTGACTTGGAGTGAATCTTGGAGTGTACTATGAGAGCTTGGTCTTCACTTCCCATCTTCTCTTCTCAAGCTGCTATTCGAGCTTCTTCTTGAGAGCACTCTTCCCATAGTCTGTTGAACTTGACTAACTTTTTCCTACCACAGATTCATTGGATGAAAGAATCCCATGACCTAGGAAGGCCATTCAATGTAGTCATTACAATCTCTGCATTTTCCACTTCTTCATCAACTTCTTCTAGTTGCTCTTTGATTTGAGAAACTCTTGTGAAGTAAGATTGGATTGTTTCTACATTTTGAATCTTCACATTCTTCAGTTGGTTTCTCAGGGTCATCTTCCGATTGATGTTCTTTCCTTCAAACAATTTGGTTAGGGCATCAAACATAGCTTTAGGTGTCTTGAGAGAGGACACCTGTGGGATAAGGTGATCCTTGATAGAATCAGCAATGATCCTTTTTTCCATAACCATATTTTTCTTATGTAAGGCCTTTGACTCATGTCCCTCTAGAACTGGAACCTCCTCATGGATGTAGGAGTCTAATTCATTTTCTTCCAGGACCAGGGAGATCCTATACTTCTAGGCTCGGAAGTTTTCAGTTCCCTCAAGGTTTTCATCAAGCTTGGTATGATGATACATCTTAAATGAGAACCTGAAATGGAAATAAAAAATATTTTAGATCTTACTAGGTTCAAGATGTCGGATCTGAAACTTGAGCTGAAATCCTGTAGAGCTGGTTCAGGAGCAAATTAGGGTTTTGCTTTTTCGGAGTTCTGTCCACCCAAATGCCTTGAAATTTGTGCCTAAATTCAATTTTGGGGAGGAGAACAATCCAGGCCTGGGCTCAATGAAAAATTCCTCTTCTATGAAAAGCCCTAATTTTCGACAGTAGTGACGAGTCCAAAACTGAAAAACCTCAGAATTGGATTCTGCTTCGACAGAAAGATGCACCCTAAGGAGGAGAGTTGTTCCACCTTACGTTTGCTTAAAATATGTGGAGGAAGATCCACAAACTAGGAAACCCTATTTTTTGCAACTGCACAGTGTCTTCTTATCAGGTTAGCTCTGATACCATGTTAGTTTTTCAACATTAAGCTAGCATTATGTTAGGATATTTACTGAGAGAATAACAAGTACAACAATCAAACACAAGAGACAATGAACACAGTGTTTTTGATCGAGGAAACCATAAATGGAGAAAACCCCGCAACTTCCTCAGAGATAGAATTAGCACAAGATGTAAGATGCACTCCCGATAGCAGTAGTCTTCTTCTTGTCTAGCCCCAGTGTCTTTCCTTCCTCAATTATGCGCTACACTTGAGTGTGTGAGTGATGTGTGCTAATAGAGATCCTAGATCTCTATTTATACTAATCCCAGCATGACTAAAACCCTACTAGGTCCAACCTCTACTTGGAGATTCTAATAACCCTAGTGCCCCAGAACTGTGGGGACTTTAACCCTTACACAATCGAAGCGTTACCAACTATGACTTGACATGACTTGTTTACATTATTGATTCTCTCGATCGAAACATCAAGGCATGACAACATGACTTAATTACATAATAGATACATACCAGAATAAACATCAGGTTACAATACATAAGATACATAGATGAATACATTCCGAAGTTACAAATACATCAACAACGAATGCTTTCACCTGTTAAAAACCTGAAAATCACAACAAAAAGGGCAATGTAAGGTCAGAAACCCTGCATATTTTAGGATTTCATCACACCCATCATAGTCAATCAAGCAAGCTTGATCAACAAGTTCCTTACTTGGGGTATTAAGTGGTAAGCTTTGGCTTCTGGTGCAGTGCTGGATTTTTGAGCTATTGCTCAATTTTCATGCAAGATTCGTCAAAAAACCTTGTGTTTGAGAGATCTGAGCTTTGTCCCACCGTGAACTCTGATACTATATTAATATTTCACAATAATATAGGAACTAAACATAGTCTTCTCAAAGATTAATAACAATAAGGCATGAAAATGGTGTAATTATGCTACAAAATGAGTAGTCGCTATGTATATTCACACAAAGACTGAGTAATTACAATACAAGATCATGTTGCAATCATGAATGAAAAAGCAATTCGAATTCCCAAGGAGGTCATTTGAATTGAATTAGTGAGTCTATCTTAACTGAATGTAAGCCACAGTCAACGCTCAAGTTAACCACTGATCAAAACCCTAATTAACTCAACTGAGCCCTAACTGAATTCGGAGTCCAATAAATGACTGAGCCTAATTGAAAGTAGCTCAGACACACATCACTGCAATCCAACCAACAAGTGGTAGCGCATCAATGGCTCCAATGAACCCCGATGAGGTTAACTAAAGTGTAACTAGCCATCAGAAGTGGTTGGAGGCGCCCCTGTTGACTCCAGTTCATTAAATAATCAATAAATAATCAATTTAATGAAGGAGGGCACCTTCACTGCTCTATTTAACTAATTGTAACCATGAGTTAGCAATATGGGGCATTAATGACACTCATATCACCCCCGGAGTGCTCCAGTTAGCTTCCCTGAATGTAGGAGAAGGCTGAATTAGCCTCCTTGACTGAAGGTAGGCATGGGTGTGATCTAGCTGATGTCATCTAGTGCTCCTCTGATGTCAATTAAGTCAATAAAAATTAAGATAGTGGTTTAACTAGGCCAAATTGACCAAAATGAGTGTGTATTGTGGTAAATGTATCCAACACAGGTGTCATATATTTGGAGAACCAAATCCATCTTTGAGCCCTTGTTTTCAGTTGTTTGACCCAATTTTTGTGGCAAGAGATGACCTCTCAGTCAAGGTGGCAATTTTGACTTAGTTTTCAGCCTATGAAGATATACTACAGCTATTGAATACTATGAAGGCCATGAATATCATCATGATAAGGGTTTGACCCTTATGATAGGATTTTTCCCTATTTTCTTGAAACTGTTTTTGAGTTTCCAAGTTTAGTAAATTAGATCTAGTTTTATAGGATCCAGATATTTGTTGTAAAGCCTATAAATCCAAGATAGATAATATTTTTTTAGGAGGAAGAAAATAGTCCAAGAGACTATGGTTCAACTTTAGGAACTTGTAGCCATACTTCATTGAAACATATATGAATATATCTTGACATATAAGTTTCTTTCATTGCACTTTGTTCATATTTCCATTTCCTTTTCTTTGCTATATTGGTTTATGAATATTACATTCATGTTTTCGTGGTTGTCTAATGCCTAATAGATGTCATCCTATTTTGCATTGATGAGATAGAACATCAAGTATTTTACCTATTATAGCTGGCCATTCATTCTACACATTCGTATGTTTGTTTCTGCTGGTATGACAAGTGTTCTTCATGCTTTCACACCCTTTACTTAAACCTTTTGAGCAGTATAGTAGAAATCCTTTAGTCTTCGAGTATATTCATGTGTTTCTAAGAGGATGTGAACATATTAAGTTATCTGACTTGATCCTATTTCCCATATATTAATGATCTATTTAATTTACTAGGCTCATTCCCTTAACAACCAGGGAAAGACTTCTAAAGTGCTAACACACATTTTGGAGTGGAGATCCTGCAATATTTTAGAAAAAAAAACACTACATTGGATCCATGTGATGATCACTGCTATATTCCTCTTCCTATAATTGAGATCCACGTGATGCAGCCAACGTGAGAAAATTGCTGCTATTTTGGTTAATAAATCGTTGTTAACTTGCCAGTGAATGAGATCGGTGCCAATATTTTCCAGCATGAGGAGCCTTTGTTTTTCTAGACCTATGTTTTTATCTTACATGTTAAATTTTTTTTACATGGTCTTTCACAATTCCTTCATGGGCCATCTATTTTTTTTTGAAGCCATCTCATTTTCCAAGGAAGAAACTAGTCAACGCTGTTTCTTTGAGCAGTCAAAGCTCCCGATACTTTTTCAGCACCCTACTGAGCATTAACGGTGCCGTCTAGAGGAAAACGAAGTGCACCGACGGTGCTTTCTGGAGGAGAAGGAAGTGCATCGATAGCACTGAAGTGTAGAAGGGGAGAAGCGATGAAGAGCCCTTCATTACAGTGATTTTTGGCTAGTGTTCAATCACTTGCACAAATCCAGTGCCGATTGATTTGCTTGTTTCTCAGTGAAAGAGGTGAGAAAAATTTTTCTTTAGGGTTTGGTTTAAATTATTTGCCCCACAGTGCAGTAAAACTGGCTGATATTTCCCTTTCCGATTTATACATTACTAAAGAATCAAAATTGAATGGGGAAAATTATATAAATTGGAAATTCAAACTGATTATTGTGCTTGAAGCTCTTATTTTGTGGCCAATTTTGAAAGGTGATGAACAAAATCCTACAAATCCATTGTCTCTCTCAGATTAGAACTTGAGGGAAACCCAAGAAAAGGTATTGATTTGTATGTTTGTAAAAGACAACATCATACCTCACATCAGAAATTCCAAGACGTCCAAAGACACATGGGACAAACTGAAAGGTCTGTATGAGACATCTGATTCTAATAGAATTTTGTTTTTAAAGACCAAATTATTGTCTATCAATATGGATGTGAATGAAACTATGAATAAATATCTCTCCCACATCAAAGGATTTAGAGATAATCTGGATGAAATAGGTGAAGAAGTATCTAGTACTGATCTCGTATCTATCACATTAAAAGTTTTGTTTCCAGATTATAAAATATTCATCTCAGCACTTGTAGCAAGACAAATATCTCCTACATTTGTAGAGCTAGGAAGAATCTTGATACAAGAAGAAGAAAGGATGAATATGTATGAGCCTGAATCTCAGTCTTCAGATCAGGTGTTGATGGCAAGGGGAAGATACCCACATAGAGGAAATCACTAGAATCCACATAGAGGCAAGTTTCGTGTAAGACACAGAGGTATGTCATGCAATGATTCTAGTGCTAATAAAGGTGTTGTATGCCATTATTGTGGAAAATCAGGTCACATAGCTAGATATTGTTTTAAGATTATAAACAATGATTCCAATAATAGATACAGAAAACATAATGGAAATTATGTTATAAAAGACACCCCATATGTCAATGGATTTAAAATTCATAGACTGTTTATATCTGAACATGCTCTATCTACTGAGACAGATGATGAAAATGCATGGTTCATAGATTCGGGTGCATATTCCCACATGTCCTGTAATAGAGATTGGTATGATAAGTATTATCAAAATTTTGATGGTGCACACATCTATCTAGGTGATAACAACTCTCACAAAGTCCTAGGTTATGGAGTGATAAGTGTTAACCTAAGTGATGGAAAGTTTAAACAGATACATAATGTGATGTATGTTCCAGGAATAAAAATGAACCTAATATATGTTTCTGCTATCACTGATAATGATATGAAAGTTGAACTTGATAAATATCAGTGCCATGTCAAAGATGTCTAAGATCATTACAGGGTTATAGCGACAGGATCCAGACTTGGTGGATTGTGCAAGCTAGATGAAATCAAGGGAAACCATGAGGCACTAGCAACATCAGCTATTTTAGATGTCGAATTGTGGCATCAAAGGTTTGGAAACCTCAATCATAATGATCTCATGTTATTACAGAAGAATTTGATGATTGAGGGTCTTCCTGTCATTAAAAATGATCATATTGAATGTGTTGCATGTGCACTCGAAAAACAACGCAAAAATGAGTTTCCTAACCATGAAGAGAAGAGGAGGACTGAACTCCTTTAACTATAACACACTGATGTATGTGGACCTATGCAGACTAGATCACTTCATGGTGCATGGTATTTTCTGATATTTGTTGATGACAGATCCAGGTTCACATGGGCTTACTTCATCAAAAGGAAAAGCGATGTATTCGAATACTTCAAGGAATTCATAATCAAAGTTGAGAAGCAGACAGGTAAACAAATTAAAATCCTCATATCGGACCAAGGTGGTGAGTATACTTCTAGAGCTTTGATAAGATATTGTATAGAAAATGGAATCCAACAGCAATTCATAGTCACATATACACACCAAAATGGTACTGCTGAGAGGAAAAACCAGAACATTGGTGGAATGTGCTCGCAACATGCTCCAAGGTAAGAGAATTTCTAATGGAATTTGGGCTAAAGAAATTAACACTGTTGTGTACTTAAAGAATAGGCATCCAACAAAGAAACTAGAACTTCAAACCCCCTTTGAAGTATTTTATGGCTATAAAACTGAAATTAGTCTTTTAAGAATATTTGGTTTTAGGGATTTTGCACACATACCTAAAGATGAGAGAAGGAAATTGGATGCAAAATCCATAGAATGTATCTTTGTTGGCTACTGTGATGATAAAAATGCATATAAACTCTTTCATCCTAGTTCACACAAATTGATTGCTAGTAGAGATGTTGTACTTCATGAAAATACATATATGTGTAGCAAGATGAATAATGCTGGTGAAGAACTGATCCCATATGAGCATGGAAAAATAGATGATATTCTTCAAAAAGTGTAGGAACAACAACAGGTGCAAGAATAGTATCAAGTATAGGAACAGGAATCAAGAATGAGTGATACTACCTCAGATGATGAAATAAAAAAAGAAAGAAAAATCATGGATGGAAATCCAACAGGTACTGTAGTACCTAGAAGGTCGTCTCATCAAACTCATCCTCTAGTAAATTTTAAATATTATGCCTTGTTTACTATCATAATGAATGTCATAGAACTAGTAAATTATGACCAGGCCAAACATAAGAAAGAATGGGTAACTGCAATGAATGAAGAATATAATTCTATTATGAAAAAAAAACTTGGGATTTAGTAGAATTACCCAAAGATAAAGTACCCATAGGATCAAAATGGGTATTCAAATCTAAACTTAAAGAAGATGGTAGTATTGAAAAATTTAAGGCAAGATTAGTTGCTAAGGGTTATTCTCGGCAAGAGGGGATTGACTTTGACGAGACATATGCACTGGTAGCTAATTTAAACACTATTAGATTATTAGTTGCATTAGCTACTAAACATAATTGGAGAATACACCAGTTAAATGTCAAATCTTATTTTCTAAATGGTGATTTAAAACAGGAAGTATACTTAGTGCAACGTGAAGGTTTTATGCAGAAAGGATAGGAGCAGCTTGTGTGCAAGTTAAAAAAAGCTATCTATGGACTAAAACATGCTCCTAGATCATGGCACATCAATATTGACACCTTCTTCAAACAACAAGGATTTCTCAAAAGTAAAAATGATTCAAGCTTATATATTAAATCAGATAAACAGGGAAATGTTTGTTTCATATCCATATATGTGGATGATCTTATCATTACAGGTGGAGCATATCAATTAGTTGCAGATATTAAAAGTAATTTGTCATAGGAATTTGAAATGAAAGATCTTGGTGACTTACACTATTCTTTTGGACTTAGACTATTCTTTAGGCATTTCTTTTTGGAGAGAATCTAGTAAAACATTAATCACTCAAAGTAAATATGCAAGGGAAATACTTGACATGCTTCAAATGAGTGAATGCAAATCTGTATCCATTCCTTTGGATCAAAATGTCAAATTATACAATAGTGATGAATCTAAAGAAGCTAATGGTACTTTGTAATGTCAACTAGTGCGTAGTCTAAACTACCTCACTACTACAAGGCCAAACCTATAATATTCTATTAGCATCCTTAGTCAATTCTTAGCTAAACCATGCGAAACACATTGGAAAGCTACAAAGCAGGTCCTAAGATATTTAAAAGGAACTGTTGATTATGGTCTTTTATATACTAATCTATCTAATGTTCAGTTGGAAGGTTACTATGACTTTGAATGGGCAGGAAATCCTGATGACAGAAAATACACTTCTAGATATGCATTTAACATTGGTTTGGGAGTCATATCATGGAGCAGTAAGAAACAAACAATTGTTTCTTTATCATCCACAGAAGATGAATACAAAGCTTTAACTAGTGCCACTTATGGAGCTATCTGGTTGAGGCGCATACTTGAAGAGGTTGGAACACAACCAAAACAAGCTACCAGAACCGAGTGTGCCAATCAAAGCTCAATTAAGTTGGCACACAATCCGGTCTATCATGCTAGATCTAAACATATTGAGCTGCAACATCAATTTATCAAAGAAAAGATCGAGTCTCAAGAAATTGAACTCATCTATTGTAACACAAGTGAAAATGTTGCTGATGTCTTTACTAAATCTGTTGGAAGGAACCATTTTGAGGATATTAGGAAGAAATTATGTGTTGTCAATAATCCAATTCTGCCTTAAGGGAGGTTGTTAGATATAATGCAGAAATATTTATATGCTTTCTATATCTAGGGTTCTTGTTCAAATGGATCCTGTGCTGGTGGATTTGATCCACATTTATTAGATCTAGTTTAGTTTATTATTTTCCTATAAATGTAACCTTTATTTCTAAATAAAATTGAGTTGAGTGTTTCTCCTCCTGTCTGTGTGAGCGATCCTTTGTGCTCTGCTGGTTTCCTCCTTGGTTTCTCTATTTAGCACCTCATACAAGCAATTAATTTTCTATATGGTTGTGCATACTAGCATTGAATTTTTTTGGGTTAGTTAGTTTTTAGTTATTATTTTGTTAGAATACAATTCTTTCCAACCTCATGTGGTAAGCATTTGCATTTAAATAACATTCATTTTCATATTTAAGCTATGTGCATCATTATATTACGTTTCTTCACCTTCCTAGGAAGTAAGGCTTGGAGCTATCTAAACTTATAAAAAAAATTATTCTTCATCAATGCAAAATAGGCCATTCTAACCTGAGATCATATATTCTGGATTTTCTCTTGCATTATTTATGTTTTTCTCCTCTAAATCACTTGCGTGCTTCATATCTTTTTGATATTACAGGTAATAACTTGATGTTTGTTCCATTTTTCCTACCTTAATGTTCATTATTCCATATCATAACTTAATATCATCTTGAATCTTCTCATGAAAAATGTAACCATGTTAAGGAAAGAATTATAGATGAAGGATTCAATTATTCCATGGAATCGCTTATTTTCGTCAGACCATATGTGTTCTCACTTTCGTAGTAGAGATATTTCTCATCTAATTAATATTCTCATGATGTTTCATGAGTATAAGTTATATTTGACTATATTATTTGTAACCTTTTGGTGTGAATGCACTTGCATAATTGATTTTTTTTTAAAACCTTTCATCTAATCAATTATAAGTTTGAGTCGAATGATTTTATTGTGACTACAACTCATTGTTTCCATCACTATGTAATATTATGAAAGAGGATTTTATGAGTTTATGAAGATTATGATGGAAAGGTCGTATGGTAAATATCAAGCTTTCTAATATCAATAATTAGTAATATTGATGTTAGCATAAAAATTTCTCCACATAGCTCTCTATGGTCCACACCATAATTATACATCATAATCCCACTAATAGTCCCTCCTTTTTTCCCTCGTTTTTGACATTCACAACTAAATTCCACCCAAATTGGTTGAAAACATAATTATTTCTTCCCTCATAAATATAGGGAAGATGGAAATTTATTGCAACATAACCCCGTTCTCTGAAAAGAAAACAAAAAAACTCTGAAACGAGAAGGGTCAAAAACCATGGACCAATACCACAGGCAATAAAATATTGGATCATCCTCTAAATACATTGTGAAGGTCTCCCCACAAACACTTTTGAACTTTTTCTTCTTTTTTTCATACTTTTTTCTCTTCAATCACACTACTCACCTTTATTCCACACCTTTCCACATTGTATTTTGAGTTTAATCCATACACTCCTTGATTCATATTCCCATTGACAACCATAGGTGGAGAAAATCAAAGACCTAGAGCGTGGAAGCAATTAGACCACATCCTCAAATGACTGGAGTGTCCCACTTTCTAAAGGTATGTTGCATTTGTTTTATTAAAAAAAATCTAAGAATATAAAAATATTTGTTGTTGTTTTCTTGTAAGTCAAGGTTGCGTATTTCCCTTGCACCATGAAATCTACCTTTAGATCCCTTTAATATAAGGTAGGTGTTTTTTCACATAGTTGGAGAGAAATCTCCACTACTGTTTTTGCTAGTCCACTGGATCAATCCTCTTGGATCTTTGGTTTTGCAGGTTTTGGTTGGTTTGTTTTAGTTGGGTATCCTCATTCGTCGTAGATCTTACCCCCTTTCGTCAAATCTGAACCAGTCCATTCACAGTGCCCTCTCCCCCATACCTAACTGAAAAATTTTTCACAAAAGACATTTAGTTTCGGCCGGATCGCACCTTTGGAAAAAAGATGCAACCCAAGTACCACCTTTTGTCCCAATAAGTGAAACCTAAGTTGTGCCTTTTTCTCGATAAGTGCGACCTTGATCCAAGGTCTACATCGCAGCTATCCTGCTTTCTAGAGTGACCCATGTCTCTATTGTGACCCTATTTGGTGCGATTTGTCACGCGAAAACCTATGTTAAGTACGAACTATGCTTTTCCATCTTGGTTGTGCCTCTTTTTCAGTATTGTGTGACCTCGAACGCACCTTTTTCATCGACCTGTGTGGGATCCATATTTTCTAGCTGTTTGTGGTGTTTGAGACCCATTCTAGACATGTGTGGGATACAAACAATTGTTCCTTTATCATCCACAGAAGATGAATACAAAGCTTTAACTAGTGCCACTTATGAAGCCATCTGGTTGAGGCACATACTTAAAGAGGTTGGAACACAACCAAAACAAGCTACCATAATCGAGTTTGCCAATCAAAGCTCAATTATGCTGGCACACAATCCGGTCTATTATGCTAGATCTAAACATATTGAGCTGCAACATCACTTTGTCAGAGAAAAGATCAAGTCTCAAGAAATTGAACTCATCTATTGTAACACAAGTGAAAATGTTGCTGATGTCTTTACTAAATCTGTTGGAAGGATCCATTTTGAGGATATTAGGAAGAAATTATGTGTTGTCAATAATCCAATTTTGCATTAAGGGAGGCTATTAGATATAATGCAGAAATATTCATATGCTTTATATATTTAGGATTCTTATTCAAATGGCTCCTATGCTGGTGGATTTGATCCACATTTATTAGATCTAGTTTAGTTTATTATTTTCCTATAAATGTAACCTTTATTTCTAAATACAATTGAGTTGAGTGTTTCTCCTCCTGTCTGTGTGAGCGATCCTTTGTGCTCTGCTGGTTTCCTTCTTGGTTACTCTATTTAGCACCTCATACAAGCAATTAATTTTCTATATGGTTGTCCATACTAGCATTGAATTGTTTTGGGTTAGTTAGTTTTTAGTTAATATTTTGTTAGAATACATTTCTTTCCAACCTCATGTGGTAAGCATTTGCATTTAAATAACATTCATTTTCATATTTAAGCTATGTGCATCATTATATTATGTTTCTTCACCTTCCTAGGAAGTAAGGCTTGGAGCTATCTAAACTTGTAACAAATTTTATGCTTCATCAATGCAAACTAGGCCATTCTAACCTGAGATCATATATTCTAGATTTTCTCTTGCATTATTTATGTTTTTCTCCTCTAGATCACTTGCGTGCTTCATATCTTTTTGATATTATAGGTAATAACTTATTGTTTATTCCATTTTTCCTACCTTAATGTTCATTATTCCATATCATATCTTAATATCAGCTTGAATTTTCTCATGAAAAATGCAACCATGTTAAGGAAAGAATTATAGATGAAGGATTCAATTATTCCATGGAATCGCTTATTTTCATAAGACCATATGTGTTCTCACTATCGTAATAGAGATATTTGTCATCTACTTAATATTCTCATGATGTTTCATGAGTCAAAGTTACATTTGACTATATTATTTGTAACCTTTTGGTGTGAATGCACTTGCATAATTGATTTTATTTTTAAACCTTTCATCTAATCAATTATATGTTTGAGTTGAATGATTTTATTGTGACTACAACTCATTGTTTCCATCACTATGTAATATTATGAAAGAGGATTTTATGAGTTTATGAAGATTATGATGGAAAGGTAGTATGGTAAATATCAAGCTTTCTAATATCAATAATTAGTAATATTGATGTTAACATAAAAATTTCTCCACATGGCTCTCTATGGTCCACACCATAATTATACATCATAATCCCACTAGTATTCCCTCCTTTTTGACCTTTACAACTAAATTCAACCCAAATTGGTTGAAAACATAATTATTTCTTCCCTCATAAATATAGGGAAGATGGACATTTATTGCAACATAACCCCATTCTCTCAAAAAAAAAACCAAAAAACTCTAAAACGGGAAGGGTCAAAAACCATGGACAAATACCATGCACTATGAAAAACCATAGACCAATACCACGGGCAAGAAAATATTGGATCATCCTCTAAATACATTATGAAGGTCTCCCCACAAACACTTTTGAACTTTTTCTTTTTTTTCATACCTTTTTCTCTTCAATCACACTACTCACCTTTCTTCCACACCTTTCCACATTGTATGTTGAGTTTACTCCATACACTCGTTGATTCATATTCCCATTGACAATCATAGGTGGAGAAAATCAAAGAACTAGAGCGTGGAAGCAATCAGACCACATCCTCAAACGACTGGAGTGTCCTACTTTCTAAAGGTATGTTGCATTTGTTTTATTAAAAAAAAAATCTAAGAATATAAAAATATTTGTTGTTGTTTTCTTGTAAGTCAAGGTTATGTATTTCCCTTGCACCATTAACTCTACCTTTAGATCCCTTTAATCTAAGGTAGGTGATTTTTCACATAGTTGGAGAGAAATCTCCACTACTGTTTTTGCTAGTCCACTGGACCAATCCTCTTAGATCTTTGGTTTTGTAGGTTTTGGTTGGTTTGTTTTAGTTGGGTATCCTCATTCATCATAGATGTTACCCCATTTCGTCAAATCTAAACCTGTCCATTCATAGTGCCCGCTCCCCCATGCCTAACCAACAAATTTTCCACAAAAGATGTTTAGTTTCGGTCGAATCACACCTTTGGAAAAAGGACGCAACCCAGGTACCACCTTTTGTTCCAATAAGTGAAACCTAACTCGTGCCTTTTTCCCGATAAGTGTGACCTTGACCCAAGGTCTACATTGCAGTTATCCTGCTTTCTAGAGTGACCCATGTCTCTATTGTGACCCTATTTGGTGCGATTTGTCACGCGAAAACCTCTGTTAAGTACGAACTATGCTTTTCCATCTTGGTTGCGGCTCTTTTTCAGTCTTGTGTGACCTCAAGCGCACCTTTTTCATCGACCTATGTGGGATACATATTTTCTAGCTATTTGTGGTGTTTGAGACCCATTCTAGACCTATGTGGGATACAAACAATTGTTTCTTTATCATCCACAGAAGATGAAAACAAAGCTTTAACTAGTGCCACTTATGAAGCCATCTGGTTGAGGCGCATACTTGAAGAGGTTGGAACACAACCAAAACAAGCTACTGGAAACAAGTGTGCCAATCAAAGCTCAACTAAGCTGGCACACAATCCGGTCTATCATGCTAGATCTAAACATATTGAGCTGCAACATCATGTTGTCAAAGAAAAGATCTAGTCTCAAGAAGTTGAACTCATCTATTGTAACAAAGGTGAAAATGTTGCTGATGTCTTTACTAAATCTGTTGGAAGGATCCATTTTTAGGATATTAGGAAGAAATTATGTGTTGTCAATAATCCAATTCTGCATTAAGGGAGGCTATTAGATATAATGCAGAAATATTCATATGCTTTCTATATCTAGGATTCTTGTTCAAATGGCTCCTATGCTGGTGGATTTGATCCACATTTATTAGATCTAGTTTATTTTATTATTTTCCTATAAATGTAACTTTTATTTCTGAATAAAATTGAGTTGAGTGTTTCTCCTCCTGTCTGTGTGAGCAATCCTTTGTGCTCTGTTGGTTTCCTCCTTGGTTTCTCTATTTAGCACCTCATACAAGCAATTAATTTTCTATATGGTTGTGCTTACTAGCATTGAATTGTTTTGGGTTAGTTAGTTTTTAGTTATTATTTTGTTAGAATACATTTCTTTCCAACCCCATGTGGTAAGCATTTGCATTTAAATAACATTCATTTTCATATTTAAGCTATGTGCATCATTATATTATGTTTCTTCACCTTCCTAGGAAGTAAGGCTTGGAGCTATCTAAACTTATAACAAAGTTTATGCTTCATCAATGCAAACTAGGCCATTCTAACCTAAGATCATATATTCTGGATTTTCTCTTGCATTATTTATGTTTTTGTCCTCTAGATCACTTGCGTGCTTCATATCTTTTTGATATTACAGGTAATAACTTGATGTTTGTTCTATTTTTCCTACCTTAATGTTCATTATTCCATATCATAACTTAATATCATCTTGAATCTTCTCATGAAAAATGCAACCATGTTAAGGAAAGAATTATAGATGAAGGATTCAATTATTCCATGGAATCACTTATTTTCGTAAGACCATATGTGTTCTCACTTTCGTAGTAGAGATATTTCTCATCTGCTTAATATTCTCATGATGTTTCATGAGTAGAAGTTATATTTGACTATATTATTTGTAACCTTTTGGTGTGAATGCACTTGCATAATTGATTTTATTTTTTTTAACCTTTCATCTAATCAATTATATGTTTGAGTCGAATGATTTTATTGTGACTACAACTCATTGTTTCCATCACTATGTAATATTATGAAAGAGGATTTTATGAGTTTATGAAGATTATGATGGAAAGGTAGTATGGTAAATATCAAGCTTTCTAATATCAATAATTAGTAATATTGATGTTAACATAAAAATTTCTCCACATAGCTCTCTGTGGTCCACACCATAATTATATATCATAATCCCACTATTATTCCCTCCTTTTTCCCCTCCTTTTTGACCTTCACAACTAAATTCCACCCAAATTGGTTGAAAACATAATTATTTCTTCCCTCATAAATATAGGGAAGATGGACATTTATTGCAACATAACCCCATTCTTTGAAAAAAAAAAAAAAAAAACTCTAAAACCAGAAGGGTCAAAAACCATAGAAAAATACCATGCACTATGAAAAACCATAGACCAATACCACGGGCAAGAAAATATTGGATCATCCTCTAAATACATTGTGAAGGTCTCCCCACAAACACTTTTGAACTTTTTCTTTTTTTTTTCATACTTTTTTCTCTTCAATCACACTACTCACCTTTCTTCCACACCTTTCCACATTGTATGTTGAGTTTACTCCATACACTCATTGATTCATATTCCCATTGACAACCATAGGTGGAGAAAATCAAAGAACTAGAGCATGCAAGCAATTAGACCACATCCTCAAACAATTGGAGCATCCCACTTTCTAAAGGTATGTTGCATTTGTTTTATTAAAAAAAAATATAAGAATATAAAAATATTTGTTGTTGTTTTCTTGTAAGTCAAGGTTGTGTATTTCCCTTGCACCATGAGCTCTACCTTCATATCCCTTAGATAACCCTTTAATCTAAGGTAGGTGATTTTTCACATAGTTGGAGAGAAATCTCCACTATCATTTTTGCTAGTCCACTGGATCAATCCTCTTGGATCTTTGGTTTTACAGGTTTTGGTTGGTTTGTTTTAGTTGGGTATCCTCATTCGTCATAGATCTTACTCCCTTTCGTCAAATCTGAACCAGTCCATTCACAGTGTCCGCTCCCCCATACCTAACCGACAATTTTTCCACAAAAGATGTTTAGTTTCGGCCGGATCATACCTTTGGAAAAAATACACAACCCGGGTACCACCTTTTGTCCCAATAAGTGAAACCTAAGTCGTGCCTTTTTCGTGATAAGTGCAGCCTTGACCCAAGGTCTACATCACGGTTATCCTGCTTTCTAGAGTTACCCATCTCTCTATTGTGACCCTATTTGGTGCGATTTGTCACGCAAAAACCTAGGTTAAGTACAAACTATGCTTTTCCATGTTGGTTGCGGCTCTTTTTCAGTCTTGTGTGACATTGAACGCACCTTTTCCATCGACCTTTGTGGGATACATATTTTCAAAGCTGTTTGTGGTGTTTGAGACCCATTCTAGACCCCCTTTATTGATTCTATTTTTCTAGATTTAATTTCCTACAACCCCTTGGTTTGTTTTGTTGTTCCCCTTTACTTGCATGTAAGCCTATCCTGGTTGATCTTGGTAGTTGAGATACCCCATTTGTATCCTACACCCTATAGAGTTCCTATTATTCTTATGTACTTGTATATGTTCTTTTATATGGAGGAATAAGTTTTTATGTGTTGAAAAACATTTACTTTCAGTATTGTTGTTTATTTTTCAACCTATGTGTCTCTGGTAGAGAGCATTAGGTTTTCTATATCACACTCCACTTATGCACACATATCACACCTTAATCTAAATTCTTGGTCCATGACCCCAAGCTGAGCTTAAAATTAATCTTAACTCAACCAACATTGTAACCTCACTCGAGGACCTATTACACCCAAAATTTGTCCTTATGCTCAATCCCCTAATTTTTCCTAGCCAAACCATCTTTTGGAGGAGCTTTTTTCTCATGTATAGGAGTCCTAACACCCTTTTCCTTCTAACATATAACATCATCCTTGCTCTACGCCTATTTCCTAATGACAAGGTGCACTGATGACACTTGTTTCCTGAGGACAAGGAGCGTAGCCGCCTCCTGCTAGTGCACAAAGAGCATCAACACTATTAAAATGGAAAAAACGATAATATTTCGAGAACCTTATAGATGAAAGTCCTCATGGATTCTTATACAAAATATCTATAGTAGGTATCATTCATACCCCTAGCCTCTAGGGATTATTCCTCACCTTCCTCCCTAAATATATCAACCCCTTTGGGTCCTCTTTAGCCTATACACTGGGCCTTAACTTAGTGAAACCATGCCATAACACTCTCATTCATGTCATGTGAAAAAATACCTCTATTTTCAAAAAATATTGGAAAATACCTCCCAAAATCTTTTTTTTTAACCCCCTCCCAATATGCCTTCCCAATTTAAAAAATTCCTATTTTCACTATATATTGCATGTATCCATTTTTTCATTTAATTTTTTTATACCCCTTTATATTTCTACCTAGTATATTGACATGATACCCCGCATGCATTCTACAATGCCCCTTTCTTCTTTCGATGTATATTGTGGATGCACATTACTTCACTCACAATGATCAACATGACACAGATCACATTCCTTTCCTAAACTAACTCTAGTTTGTCACTCTTCATTTGAATTTTTTCCTCTCAAAAACGGGAAGTCACATCAAGGTTCTACATGATGTCCAAAACATGGCTAAACACTTACTACTTGACACCACTTAACTATTTTTCAAAAGCAAGAGAAAAAGCACCAAACGCTTGATAAAACTCAGAGTATACCTACACAAATATTGCTAAGTTCAATTGACAAATACAGATATTTTTTGAAAATTTTCCTCTAAACAATCGAGAGTCACATCAAGGTTCTACACGATGTTCAAAACATGGATAAACACTCAATATTAACATCAAAAACCCTAAAGCCATGCCAAATAACATAAGCAATTATCAACTTGTAGTCTAAAAGTTTTCCGACCCATTTAGTGAGTGGTGTGGCCACTATGATAATTTGACAACATGAAACCGAAAAATCTCTAAATAAATTTATAAAGGCAATTGGACAATTAAGTCTGTAGTTGAAAATTGCACATGGATGGGGTAGCTAGACAATTAAGCCTGTAGTTGAAAACTGCGCATGGATGGGGAATACATAGAGTTTTGGCTGTAGTTTTTTCCTAACAAAGGAAAATGGGTATATTTCGTGTAACATGGATTAGATACCAGGGGAAATAAAATACCTGAAGCCTTAAAACCATTAACAAAGAGTATCACAATGGGAGATATGTCTATGTTTGTAAAGGGGATAGGAAATAACATGTCAAAAATTCCATTCTAATATTATGATCAAAATGAAAATGAAATAACTTTGCAGGTATACCACCAGATGTGCCACCCTTGTGTGTAGGATCTATGGCTCTGATCCAAATCCACCAAGATCCACCTAGAATCCACCATGGAAGCAGATCCCTTGGAGAAAGAAATGGAGCTTGAGCCTATGAAACAGATCCCATGAAAAATGAAGTGGATTCTGAAATTTTGAAACAGATCCCAAAACTTCTAGTTCTTTATTTACCCATCGATCCCCTAAAAATTTGCTTTTTAATGGAAAGACTTCCAAAGCCCTATAGTCCTAAAGGTTAAAACCCTAAACCCTAAATACTACAGTTCCTTCTTAACAAATGGTGGCAAAGAAAATGCAACTGCATGAATCTGCAATCCAAGATCATCATATTAGTCTTTAATACATCAGATACAGAGCCTCTAAATTATATTTTCTAGAATTACTAGCCTTATCATATGAGGACAAGGACTTGCAAGGATTTTGGTTTGTCCAAGTTGAATGAATGTCAGAGTTTACACATATTAGACAATTCCTTGAAATATTTGAGACAAAAGCATACTCAAACAAATCTAAGATGTTTATTTTATATCAAAAGCATGCATATTAATTCTAAAATATATATCCTTCATCAATTATCACAAATAGGACAGTCTAAAGACAATAGACTATGTTAAGCTTCTACCAATAAAAATAGTAATTCCACATTAAAACCTTCATAATTGATAACAAAAAAAACACTATTTATTATTATACTATTAACCGAGGACTCGTAATACTTTGAGTGAGAAATGACATTAATTAAGTCCAGTTCTTATGTTACTTCTTGTTATAGCTTGTTTTTGTTTTCTATTTTTGAATCATTTGCTTGTCTTAAAAAATGACTTTTCTTATTGTTTTAAAGTTTTGACCTTGGTTTCCTTTAAAATATTTTGATTTTAGCCTTATGTTTATAGTTGATTTAACAGGTCTTCTTTTTTATTTTTTGCATGACTTAATTAATTTCATGGTTTTTATGGGCTTATAGGATGTATATGTTTTGAAAAGGTTCTAAAGAAATATCATAAGACCTTACTTAAATTTATTCACCAAAAAACAACACATTGTTTGAAGTTTTGGTTAAAAAATCATAAAACAGGGATTCCTATAGCGCTAGCCAGAAAACATTACACAGGAGCGCTACAAGAAAGTCGTGAATGCTAAAATCATCATTTTTTTAGTCCAATTTCTTCAGGATGCTTGTCTGTGAGTTGTCAATCACATTATTTGGTGCATTTGATACATGTCCTCCATGCTTTAATCATTAAAACAGGTGGATGATCATCATAAGGACGAGATCATGGAATTTCATGCAGAGCAGGTAAAATGATGACAGTGAGTAGAATGAGACAAATGTTTTTTGGGAATATGTTTCTCATCTAAAGGACATGAAGAATACTGAAGATCATGGTGCAAAGATAGTTTTGAGAAATCGGGATTTTTCAATTGAACGAGAAATTGGGGCATTTCAGCAGCGACTGTTTGGAGTGGTCTGGACGGTTAGAGACAAGTGGAGCATGAAACTAAACACTGAACCATTGAAATAACTACATTCCAGTGCTTGTATTGGTCTTCTAAATAGTTGCATGAGTATCAGCATAACCTAAGTCTCCTCTTGATAGAGCGCAATTATTGGACAACAAATTATAAACAGTTGGAACTTACTGCAATAGAAAAAAAGGACAAGTTGAAGCACGAGCAATCTAAACATTTGATTGCTTTAAAAAAAGCTAAAAATAATGAGGAAAGTTTTAAAAGAGATTTCAAAGCTCAAAAATATCGTGTTTACGAAGTTTTGTCTCCTTTGAAGATGACTGGCTACTGTGTGAGACATACCAGGACCGACTAGTAAATAGAAACAATATTTTTATTACTCACTCCAACTGAAATTTTAATCATTCTTGAGAAGTATTTGCATGCTATGCATTCTGAATCAAAAGAAATCTAGTGTGAATCCAAGGCTATAAATTTGGTTCAAGCCCAGGAGATGGTATCTGATTTTGAGCAAAGGAATATTACTGCAGAGTCAGCTTTATAGGAAGCCAATATGCTTTTCGAAGAACAAAATAAAAATTGTGGAGAGGCATAGAGAAGGTTAAAGGAGCTTGAAGTTTTTGAAGATGCGCTACAGAAACAAAATCAATCTTTTTATTCTGAGTTGAGATTCCAAGACTCATTGCTTAACAGAAAGAGGATGTGAAGCAGAAAAACAAGTGTTTGAAGCTGAGATGGAAAGGTTCCACAGGTCTTTAGAGGAGGAATTGGAAAAATAGAAATGTCTAGTTGAGTTGAGGGCTGCTGATATCCATGTTAAACAACATGAATTGTCAGAAAAGGAAAAACGGCCGGAGAAACATGCTAAAAAACTTAAAAAATCATAGAATAGCTTGTAGGAAAAACTAACCTCCTTGATAAAAGCAGGGCAGTCCTGTGAAAATCAAGAACATAAAATTGAAGTACAAAAAGAAAACCTTGAGAAGGATGGTGAGCATCATGAACTTGTTCGAGAATTCAAGATGCAAAGGAATGAATTAGAGAGAAAAGTAAAGGAGCAGTGCAAGCAGACACAGAGGGATTTAGAAGTAAGGGACTCAGATCTTGAAATAAGGAAAGAAAGAGATATGCAAGATATATTTTTACAGAGAGAATTCGTTCAAAAGGTAAAGGTCAAGGATGAAGACAAGGTTGAATTAGAGGAAGTTTCAGATCATACAAATGAAAACTATGAATTTAAACAACAACTTAATAACAATGTGTTGAGGCCTGGAAATTCGCAGGCGGCAACAGTAAGGGATTCTCCCCAATCAATGTTCCCAACTAGCCCGTTGACTGTTTGGTATAGGGAATCCGTCCGGTTTATGGTCCGGCTACCATAGGTCAAAGTAACACAAGGGTTTACCGGTTGTGGCCTGGTCCATCGGAATTTGTATTTTTGACTTAATGTATGCAATGCACATGCCTATCTTAATCATGTAGGGTGATAAAGATGCGTGGAACTACACAATGTGCTGTGCAGGTTCTTACCTCTCGTCTTAGGTTCACAAACATCTAAACCACATATGCAAACATGAAGTAAAACAACTAACTATCTAAACAACTAACTATCTATCCCCGGGGAGCCAAAAGAATGATTATTTTTGAGTAATGTATTATTTCCATGTATGATAAACAAAATTACAGATAACTGATATTTACGTTTACAACAAATGAACAAGAAAATATTCTAACAACCAAATAGCCAATTGTTATATGAGCCACATACATTACTCCAGGTGAATTTTCCACAAATTAAATCAGAAATCATTCAACAAGACATAGGTCATAAAGTTAGAACGATCTCACGATTCATGGACACACGCTGAAAAATAAAGTAGTTCATCTTTCTGCCGTCCATGGTACAACATTTGGAAACTTCACAACTCTTTCTCCAACAGGAAAACTAAGATCTTTTATTACAAAAGGAAGTAGTTCTTCTTACAATATATCCTCCAGTCTTACTGGGAAAAAGCCCCTTTCTATTCTACGCTTCCTACTTTTATACAAAATCAAAAAATTGGTTGGGTTGCCCAAAGTGACCTTTGGGCTTCCCAACCCTTTTGTCTTCCCAACGTTTCATTTTTCCCAAAAGGCCTTTTACACATTATTAAGTTACAACAAAGTTGACCGGTCCTCTTAAGAGGAGGGTCGCACTTGGTTCTCCAAGAATTTTCTCCACGCTGCTGCTTCAGCAGTGAGACCTTCAAATGAGTTGGGCTCTAGAAACTGAATGTTTAGCTCGAACTTCTCAGCCTAATTTCTAATGGCCTCTACCCTGGCTGTGTTCAATCGCACCTGTTCTTCTAAGAGTTGCACACTGACGGCTGTATGGCCTATCTCATTTCTTAGAATTTGGTCATCAATGGCTTTGATGCATTGTACTCTGGCTTCTTCATATTGTTGTCTTTTCTGCAACATTTTCACAAATGCATCATGATCCGGGAACTCATATAGTCTCTGCTCGGATTCTACCTGACATCGGTTGAAGGTAACCAGGGCTCTCCTAAAAAATTCTGTGCAGGCTCCCTTTGTCTTCTTGACTATTTTCTGGAAGTCTTCTGCAGTATTGATGGAAAACTCTATCAAATCATGGTCCCGTTTAAGGGCTGGTTTATCCTTAGATGGTAGTTCTGCTAGTACTTCCTCATCACTATCTGCCCTTGCTATCCTTGTAGTCAGTACTTCGAGGATGTCTTGAGACCTGTCAACAAAATAAGAAGTGGTTTACAATATTTCTTCCAGTCGGCTATCAATCTGGAGGACCTAGCATCTTTCTTCTCCTAGAGCAGTTTGCAGGTGTAGCACTTTAGCTTTTTGAGTCAGGATGTGTTCTTTAATGGGTTGTAGATTAACCTGCTATTCCCTTGCTGCTTCTAGTTCCGTAGTCAGAGAGGCCAGCTGTGCCTTCAGTTCTTGGACGTATGCAGTATTGGATTCATAGATTACATCCTGCTGCACTTCTAGATCTTCTATCTTTGTCCTCATTTGCTCCTTTTCATTCTTCAAGTCTTGAACTTCCTGCTGTGCTTTTTCCAGGGCCTCTTGTGCTGTTCCCTTTTCTTGTGCTTCTACCTGGATGGCGCAGATTTCGCTCTTTGTGGCTTCCATTTCTCTTAGCACATGTTCGTATTTTCTCTTAAGTCTATTTCCTTCCTCTCTTTCTTTTCTCAGGGTGTCCTTAAGCTGAGAGGAGGTCTTCTTGGAGGATTCTATTTCAATCATCATTCTGTCTATATTATCCTCTGAAGCATGTATTGCTGCAAACCCGGCCCTTATAGTAAACCTCGGATCTACATATGTTCCTACCATCATAGCTTTATCTGTTATCATCTTGCTGGTCATCCCTTCCGCTTCTATCTTTCTTTCTGTTCTTCTCATTATCCTTTTAGTAGCCCTGTCATAATATATGGTGCTGAAATCAGGGACTTCTTCACCTTTTTTCTGTACAAAGGGTACTAGCTGAAGCATGGGGTTTGCAGGAGTGATGGTAGTGGGCACTTGAAGGGCCTACACCTCAGGGTTTTCCTCATCCTGGCTCTGCCCTGCTGGTGTTTCAGAAGCTTGTTGTTGCGTCAACTTTATCTTTTCAGCTTCTTGCTTGCAACTCTTCGTCCAGCTTCCTTTGGGCTTCTTCGGCTGCTTGCCTAGCAGCTTCTTCTGCTTCCCGGGCTGCTTCTTTTGCTAGTTCAGCTGCTTCTTGGGCAGCTTTCCTCTTTTCTTCTTCTCCCTTTCGTAGCCATTCTGTGGCCTCATCTTCCAGCCTCTGAGCCTCTTCTCTTATCCTTTTGGCTACCTCTTCTTCCTTAGCTTGCTCAGCTTTATCTTGTTCAGATCCTTTCCCACCCTTGGTGGGGTTTCTCGGGTTGAATCTTCTGCTGAGTGCTGTCATGTTCGGTGCACTCCGAAAGATAGATTCGTCCTTATCGAAATGGTGACTGTATTCAAAAAACACCTTGTGCTTCTTGCAGTGCTCAGCCACTCTCCCATGAGTGTCATTTCGTCTGAAAGTCATCTCGCCAAAGTGGAACTTCCCTAGTTCTTCTATAAATTCTGCAGCTTGCTTCACATTGGTGAAACTGCAGCTGCCTAGCATAAATGGTAGAGGTGGATAGGCAGTCTTCTTTTTCTGGAACAAGAAGTGACCAACTCTGTCAATAAACACTTGTCTGACTGCCTCTTTGTGGACTATATAGTCCGTTGCATACTTGGGCAGCAGATAGGGTGTCTTTGATCCACCAAACATTCTAAGATACATCATGTTCTCTATTAAGAAATAATCACCATACTCCTCTATTACCTGCATAGCCTCTTCAGACATGCAGTTACGTCATTCCTTTCGGAAGATAAGAGTGTGCAGAGGCATAATAAAATGCTCACAGATTTCTCGGTAATAACTATGGTACTGGTGAGCCCCCAGTAGTTTGTAGGCTACATATACGGGAATTCTTGCCCTATCCCAAACACATTTGAGCCCGGGGAAAGGCTGGTGGCACAGTATACAGTCTATCAGAATGGAACTCATGTAGAACTCAGATCTTTTCTGTGCTTCTCCTCCTCCTAGGGCTGCAGCTACACAAGAAGAGAGACTACTTGATACTAAGCTGGCCCAGTTAAATATTGTTCCTTCTGTGGCCACATGAAACATACGAGGTATCCACTCCAATTTGAAGAGTCTACCATTGGCTTTTCCAAAGATCCGGTTCAGCATCAAAGCTATAAACCTGTAAGGAGCTCTTAAGCTCGTTGTGTCATAGTCCTCAGTTGCTCTGTGCCGATAAACCTTTCCTGGCAGGAGCATTCTCTTCATGGTTTCTACTAAATCCATCCTGAGGTTGTCCAACCAATCATTGGACAAGAAGACTTGAGGCTCATGCAGGTGGTAAGCCAGTGCCATGTATCCTAGGCTAAATGCAGCATATCCCTGACCTTCGGTATTTCCTATAAGCATTGTGCCGCTGTTGGTGTGTGGCAGGATCCATCTCATCACCTGTTGGCCTGATTTTATGAATCAGAGTCAATAAGGAGGTTTTGTACACACAATCAACTTGAAGCAGCGTCCGGTGTGTTTGGATTAACAAAACCTCGCAGGTTATGGTCCTGCTACCAGCTAGTTTGTCTCTTAAGGAGAACTTAAAACCAGCAAAATCTAACCTATTCTAATATTTATCCTACCTAATTACCTAAAATATCCTAAGGTTGCTTTCTTAAGGAAAGACTTCAATTTTTGGGAAGTTTTCTAAATATGAAAACTTATGTAAAGTATGCAGAATAATTTAACAGTGCTAATTAAACTTGAAAATAAAATTTAAAACTAATTAATCTATCTATCATATTTAACCCTATCTCAGCTAAGAGCAAATTTGAGACTATATTAATTATTAATCAATAACAGAAAAACTGGAGTGTGATCGAAACAAACATATTTAAATCACAACAAAAGCCACTCTGCTAAAATAGAAATGAAATCTAACCTGTAAACACATAGTTAATTTCAATTTCCAAAAAACTGATTAATAATTAATGATCAAGATAATCATTTGAATTTGAAATAATGCTTATTTAAAGTCACTGTAAACATACAAATGAAATTTTAAATAAACAGAAAAGTATATCATTAAAACTTATGTTGATAGTAAACACACTAATAAACAAAACCATAATGAAATATTTATTCAAAAATACTAACTTGAACTGATAAAGTGAAATAGATGATTAAACATCAGTATGTCACAGCAATACTGAGTTAATATATAAGCAGAAAACAACAAATTGAAATATATGTATATATATAAAATCCAAAAAAATGAAATACCAGTCACAGTATTTGTTTGCAGATATCCAGTACCATCCACATTAAAGCTTCAACTCCACGTATGGTATGGTACTAGTAACAATATATATTTCAAAATAAGTTTTTTATGCACACTCCATCCCCCGAGTTCATCAAAACTCTTCACTTATATACTACTAAGAGTCGGTTTTTTTGCTATAAAAGTTGCCTGCTACATTATAGGGACTATTTAACCAAAAGGGCATCTAATTACACCTATTACTAGAAATAGAAATCGACTGGCCTGAGTCGAGGTATCTCAGAAAGTTCTTGACCATTGATAAAACTCCATCTTGTAACAAATCAGCCACATCTCCATGCCATCGTATAACCACGTCCTGTTTTTCTGGAAAAGGGTGATGATAAAACTTCCTGCATTAAATTCAATCAACGCATCATATTAAAATCAATTTAACACGGCTAACAGAAATAACTTAAAATTATAAATGCATGCCTGTTAAATCTCCGATTTTACAGGCATGCAAAATCGAAATAACCATTACCTGTTATGCTGTGACATATGAGATGAGAAAACCATTCAATTTTCATTATGAAGAGCGACTACTCTTCTAGCTTCGGCTAGTTAGCCTTCAACCTGATAATTTTAACATTTTGTTTTTCAATTCGTTCCAGTAGCAGCTGATTTGTACTTAAAATTGATTTCTTGGATTTTTTGTATTGATTTTTCTTAATATTCGCCTTTTTCCACCTATCAATCCATTCTAGCAATTCTTTTCTAAAAGTTTTGTTTTCTTCTTCCAATAAGGCTGTACTTGATAGACACTATTTGAGCTTTCCTCTGAACTCTATGATTTTATCTTGATAGACATTGCCTAACACCTTTTGCAGGGTTTCGTCTTCTTTATTTACCTGAGGAGAACTAGGACTGTCGCTATGCTTACTGTATAATGGTTCAAAATCTACAATGTTTACATTTGTTTTTGATTGGATGCCTTCGACATCATCTGATTGCACATCACTTCCCTGCGCAGTAGCAGAATTCCCTACATCCATTGTGTTAGGGACAGACAGCGGAATATCATCCTCAATATTTACAACTGTAGGTTTAGTAGCTGTAGATTTGGAAGTCTGTTGATCAGCCCTATATCCTGGAATCGAATGAAGATTATGCATGCTCCTTGTGACTCTTCGTGAAAACGATAAGTTTTCAAAACTCAACCCTTCCTTGTCACAACAAACCTGAGCCAAATGATTCAACTTATGCATAGAATCTTTATCACATTCATCAGGTTTATCAATTTCACCTTCGGCTAATCCTTCTTTTAGTTTTGCAGGGTTGCCATCATTCTTACCAGGTTCAGGTTTATCCAATATTTCCCTAGAATCGCAAGGAACTGAAACCCTATTAGCATTTTCATTAATCTCATTATCTATGGGCATGTTTACAACCTCTGGTTCCTTAACCTCTAAGCTATTAACCTCAGGATTTATGACCTTTCGTCTTCTACGAGTTCGAGGAGATGGATTGGGCCAGTACTGTGTCGGTCCCAATTGAAAATCAACTAGAAACTTATCCCATGACACACCTTTAGCAGATAATTGGAATTGCAGTAATATTTTTATCAACCCATGGTGACAAAGACTACTGTCAAGTTTATTGAAATTCCTTACAGACTGTGACATCTTCTTAAGACTTTTCCAAATATAGAAGGGCAAATTAAGTTTACAACCCTTTACTGCTAATAGTAACCGTAAATGATACAAGTGCAAATGGGAATAGCATCCACAACAGGTTACGTACCTTACTAAAATTTCATAGTAAACTCTCCATTCGAGCTTTATAAATTTCACAGGTACGCCTATCCTCAGCTTCGTTTTATCTGTTAATGGCATTAACAAAGCCAAACACTTCTTCTTGTTGACCATAGTGCCCTTAAACCAGCGTTCTCCCACCTGTGGGAGTTTTGTGGCTTCAGCAATTTTATCTTCGTTGATAACAAATTCGAAACCCCCAATTTGCACCCTGTCATCTTCAAAACTCATTGCGAACATCTTAGTAATTTCCACATGGTGACCATCAAAACACCTAAAGAAATTTACCCATCCCATTTTTGGCAAATCTCTTGGCAGCTTCCTGGTTAGCTTCAATAAGTTCAAACCCTGAAATCTCAAAACGATTCAGAGGAGACATGGTTTCTCCAGCACTTTCTGGGCTTCGACGCAAAATGAATGGGGAAGTGAAAACAGAGGGAATAGGTATCCATACACACGACATGATGGATAATCTTCACATGCTTCAAATCTAATCAGAGATCTAATCTCTGAACCTGCCATTTTAGTGGGATTTCAAGCAGTGATAAATGTTACAACTTTGCACTACACCATGATTTATGCCAGTTTATCTACGCTTAACCATGACTGTTTAGTGATAACCACTAACTTGGCGAACGACGACTGATAGAATCATCATTGCAACCATTGATTATTGACAGTGGTTCATAAGTAATAGGTACAACGACGTAATTTGAAATGACTGTTAGCATTTAACACTGTCAACATGACGATTCCATATGCATACAACTGTCGATTTTATCAAGGGGTGAAAGCCACGTTTTCATACCAGCTCATCGATCCAAATGATTGATCGTTTATCAATTTGACAATTGGTTTATTGCATGGCCAGCTAATCCAAATAATCATCCCTTTTTTATCATGTTACGTAATGGTATGAAGAGTAATAAATCGCACTCTAATGTTAATGATGCATTGATAAAATGGCTATATTAATGTCTATACTATTTATGTACAAAACTAAGTTTAAACCCTTTAAACATCCTATCGACACATATATACCATCATATAGGACATTTATCATAAGTAAAAGTTTTCCTATATGAACATCATTTATCCACTAACTATGATATTTATCCACTAACTATGATTCGTCCTTATCGAAATGGTGGCTGTATTCAAAAAACACCTTGTGCTTCTTACAGTGCTCAGCCACTCTCCCATGAGTGTCATTTCGTCTGAAAGTCATCTCGCCAAAGTGGAACTTCCCTAGTTCTTCTATAAATTCTGCAGCTTGCTTCACATTGGTGAAACTGCAGCTGCCTAGCTTAAATGGTAGAGGTGGATAGGCAGTCTTCTTTTTCTGGAACAAGAAGTGACCAACTCCGTCAATAAACACTTGTCTGACTGCCTCTTTGTGGACTATATAGTCCGTTGCATACTTGGGCAGCAGACAGGGTGTCTTTGATCCACCAAACATTCTAAGATACATCCTGTTCTCTATTAAGAAATAATCACCATATTCCTCTATTACCTGCATAGCCTCTTCAGACATGCAGTTGCATTCCTTTCGGAAGATAAGAGTGTGCAGAGGCATAATAAAATGCTCACAGATTTCTCGGTAATAACTATGGTACTGGTGAGCCCCCAGTAGTTTGTAGGCTACATATACGAGCATTCTTTCCCTATCCCAAACACATTTGAGCCCAGGGAAAGGCTGGTGGCACAGTATACAGTCTATCAGAATGGAACTCATGTAGAACTCAGATCTTTTCCGTGCTTCTCCTCCTCCTAGGGCTGCAGCTACACAAGAAGAGAGACTACTTGATACTAAGCTGGCCCAGTTAAAGATTGTTCCTTCTGTGTCCACGTGAAACATAAGAGGTATCCACTCCAATCTGAAGAGTCTGCCATTGGCTCTTCCAAAGATCCGGTTTAGCATCAAAGCTATAAACCTGTAAGGAGCTCTTAAGCTCACTGTGTCATAGTCCTCAGTTGCTCTGTGCCGATAAAGCTTTCCTGGCAGGAGCATTCTCTTCATGGTTTCTACTAAATCCATCCTGAGGTTGTCCAACCAATAATTGGACAAGAAGACTTGAGGCTCAGGCAGGTGGTAAGCCAGTGCCACGTATCCTGGGCTAAATGCAGCATAGCCCTGACCTTCGGTATTTCCTATAAGCATTGTGCCACTGTTGGTGTGTGGTAGGATCCATCTCATCACCTCAGAGCATGGGAACAGCTCTGGCCTAGTGGCAACTTTCATAATGGCATATTTTTCTATTTTTGCGTAAATGGGCTCCTCTTCGAGACCCATGTCTGGGACTTCCCTGCGGGAAATCATTCTGTATATATCACCCCACTGATATTCAGGTTCAACTCCCATGACACATTGGGTGTCCTCATATATATACTCCTTATGTGGGACGACCTCTATTGCTGTTTGCTCCTCGACCGAAGGGGCCTTCCTTTTCTGCCTCCTGGACATTGTAAATTCTTCCTGCAATGTAAAACATTATGACATTGAAGCAGTTTGAATTTGTGACCATTGTGCAGCAATTTATCCTTCATAATTGTGACCATTCAATCAAAACATAAGTCTCTCATACTGAGTAATCGACCTAGCATGCAGTATTTTGCAATATATTATTACCCCATGCCTAGTATGGTAAGGTTCAGTGCAACTAATACATATATTGTTCATCCTCACAATGTCTTAAGACTATGGATGTGTTATTTCATGATCTGACCTATATGCAGCAAGCCTATCAATCATACTTGTGCCCGGATTAAATCTACATTAAATTGCAATATGCCACTTTCCGCATGGTAATGATACATTGAAATAAAACATGCAAACTATATGTAGGTACAGCATTCAATTATCATTCTACTGCCTAGCACACACACAGAGGAATTAAAAGCATCAAGCTTAAGCCAGTCAACACTTCAGCCCTACAGCCCACCAGACAAATTGCAAAGGAGACGCATGCAACTGGCAGCAAAAAAAAATTACATTAGGCTGATAGCACATTTCACCCTCCTCGGTGGGAAGTGACCACATTTCTGCACAGGGTATCCTCATCAAAACACAACCCACGCTATCCTCAATGTAACCGGCGACACATCCTTTCGACCCCCCTAGAGTTTTAAGCGACCAAAAGAAAAAAAAAAGGGGGGGCTGTGAAGGATGGCGCAATCAACGCAGGCCGCGAAGGAGACACTGTCGACCGTAAAAACCCCTTCAAAACCCTATTCCTCCCGGCCAAGTAAATCACAGGTTCCATCAATAATCCCCACCGAGACGGCGCATAACCATAGGTGAAACATCTCTGGTTCACCATCCCAGGAATGTACCAAGGAAACCACAGCCCGTCAAACATAACCCTAAGCAATCCTCAACAAACGCAGTCCTCTACCTATCGTGGCCGCGCAGCGAGGTCTGGCGCAGACGGCGTAACGGTCGTCTGCGCCTAAAACCTTTCAACCCTTGCGCGCAAGCAACGACTAACAGGCGGAAAGTAATCGGCTTAAATGGTTAAAAACGCCCCCCCTCACCCTAGGTTAAGATAATAACCAACTTGAACAAGCTTAAATCCTAGCTGGACGAGGGAAAAAACGCCGGGGACCCCAAAACATGGTAGAAAATCAAAATCGTTCAACGCAATGGGAAAAAATGAGATGCACCTACCTGGCAAACCGACGAAATGATCAATATAATGACGGTTGGAATTCTACCCTCGCCACCTGGAAGCTGGTACAGTGACAGCTAGACCTTCTCTCCTTTCAAAGCACGACAGCTCAACTCACCGCGACAGTGCTCGACAATAAAATAAAACAATACAAACCCCCGACTGTCGCACCGTATATATAAAAAATGCCACATGTGTGAGCATTTAAATCGGGTGCAAAAAGAAAGCGGCGTCGGGTGACTAGACTTTCGGTCCCTCCGCAACGGCGGACAACCCCTGGCACTAAATCACCTGCATGGCAAAAATAGAACATGCGAACGAGAACAATATATCGGGCGTCGGCGGATACCTTGGTCAGATGACCAAGAGTCCGGACCCCTCCGCAACGGCGGATGCTCGGAGTATGATGTAGTCCGCAACGGAGGAGTAAGAGATGGCCCAGCGCTCCGCTACAAGGTCGGTAAAACAAAACACACATCGGAGCATTGAGGCAAGTCTAATTCTAAAGTGATCCGCACCGGCGGCGCTCCGAACCACAACCTGGACCGCAACGTCAGGCACGAAAGTATTCATCCTCTCCCAACGCGGAATAAAAAACACCCGAAACATAAAGGACACGACAACCACCTGCAACGGTAAAAACAAAGTAACCAACCTCTGCAACAGTCGGCGTGAAAAAGACAATCAAGAGTTGAAAATCCCCCGCAACATCGGGCTCGTCAAACGAATTAACTCCCGATACAAGAAGGCTTTGAAGGATTTTGCAAAACGACAAGGAGCTCAATTAAAGATGGGATTCCCTGAAACATTGAAATGAGGAGCAACCAATCGATTGATAGCAACCAAAAATTTCAGGAAGACGCTTCAAAATCCATAGGCCAAAATCAATAGGCTGAAATCAAGAAAAGAACTGACTAATTCAAAGTAAAGGAGGGTCCCAAAATTTTTAAAATTTTGGGAAATTGTTGCAGATGCAACAATTGGCGACTACCTGGTGAACCCCAAATCTCTGGATTAACTTTCTTTCTAAGCTTAAAACTGTATGAATAAAACTGAAATCTTCTAGCTGTCTGCATTCCTAAGCCAACAGGATTATGCATCAAATTACTTATAAGAAGCTCATTTTCTAGGGAAAAGGTAACATCAGTAGTGTTTCAGGTCTGAATAACTCTTTTAAGGAAAAAATAAATGAGGTTCATTTTACCTGCCCTTTGGAAGTTATAGCTTAAACACCACACGATTGTAACAGAGGGTGATAGTATTATCCTTTTAATCCTCATTCCCATGCCAATCTGCACTTTTGTGCCTTTAGCACTTTAGTTCATTTGATATGAGTCCTCCTGTGGGCCTTTCTTACTGAATTTTAATTCAGGATCCTCTATCCCATAGTGTCCTTTTGTGTGAATGATATATTTCATAATTCAATTCACGGACGGAGAGGATCTTGTGGCCATCTGGTACTTTATGCTTTGAGATTTATGCTTTTCGAGCTTTGCTTTGATATGTCTTGTTTCTTTCAGGAGATTTGACTCTTCATAGCTTTTAACTTTTCTTAATCCATGGCATGGGATCATTTATATGTGATAAACTATCCCGCTCTGCTTCCTTTCCGTGGGTCTTTTGTTGTCAGCTTCCTCGGGTACTTAAGATGTGAGATGGATGGAGCCTCTAAATAGTATTTCAGACCTCTTCACTTCTGAGTTATTTACAGGGATTAAGTGAGACTTCGAATGAATGCACTGCCAGTTAGGAATACAACTACTAGAAGACATTCTACCATTAAAGCACAGTCTTTTGCTCAGGATTTTAGTTAATACAGAACCCTGACGCTTCCATTGCATCCAAAAGTTTGCCTCTTATTCAACATCAAAGAAAACTAGCAAAACTACAAGAAAATAGCAGCCTAACAAGCAATAAAAAGAAAGAAAACATTAAAGCACTAAAGCAAGGAAAGCATCTAGTATTAAGAAAACAAAGCAATTTATTTATGTACATAAGAGAACAAAAAGAAACAAACATTTTGCCCACTCCCGAAAAATTATCAATCTAAAAAACTGAGGGATGGGCTAGATTTAGACATGGATTGCCTAACCATGGTCCAACTGTGTTGTTATTGAGATGGAACCCATATCTAAAATCCTTCAATCATTTCTTCTAGCTTGAGGGGGTTGAAGGAGCTCAGACTGAGTGTCCATTACAAGGTTGGCCTTTTTTGAGGGATGGCGTTCTAGCTTAAGCTCAGTGAGATAGTTTCCCAGGACAGAATCAGCAGATTCATTTTCTTCCTCCAGCTTAGTGACATTGTGCTTCATATATGGTTCTCTCAAAATCTTAATCATGTTTGGGCTACCCTTCTGAGGTAACCACAAGTGAGACCAGTCTGAAGCAAAGTACCCATTTAGTCGTGCTGTCCAATCTCGGTTCAGGATCATTCCATATCCATCGGGGATGTCTGCTACTATGATGTCGACGTAATGACATGTCCTTTTATTTGCAGCTAATCGGATCAGAACATCCTCCATTTCCCCTACTACTTTGACATTGGTTTCGTCAAGTTGAGTAACATCCCAAATAGTAGGTTTTAGATGCCCATTAAGTTTTTTGCAGACTGCCAGGGGCATAACATTCATGGATGATCCAGAGTCTACCAAACAATTATGGACCTTATGATTTTAAATTTCAAGAGTCACCAGGAAAGGTGGAGCGCTGGTTTTCTTAGTCTTGATCAACTCAATCTTTTCTTCCACAGGTTGGTTTGTTGTGGGCAACTCATCTTTCAGTTTTCCAGCTTTGCTTTCCTCATCATCTTCCACCGGTTTGGCAAGTTTAATGAGTGGCTCTGTTTCCTGTTTTCCATGAATATCTTTAGGTGTGTCATCTTTAGCCTTCACATCAGCCTGCCCCTTTACTTCCTCTTGCAAATATTGAACCTTTGACATTATTGCATTGTTCTTAATGGCCAGGTTTTCATCTTTTGTGGTTGTTGGGGTATATTGAGATTTGAGAACCTCTTCTTCCATGTTAAACAGAGAAACACCATTCCATGAGAACATAGTATCATTCTCTAGTTTGCTTATGATCTGCTTCTTCTTTTCTTCCTCACCACTGTCCCTAGTCAATTCTGGATCTAACAACTTATTCATCACTAATGTCATTGAATGTAACCATTGAGGACACTTCTTCTCCGAATGAGGCTGTTGATGAAAGGTACAGAAATCATCCACCCCTATTTATGTTATGTTTATTGATGCCACATTTGGTGGTGGGACCTGCCATTGGTTGTTATCTTCTTTTTTTGGATAGTATGGCTTATTGGTTTTCTGAATGTCCCTCTCCTTTTCTAGATCTACAATTTGGTTGGACATTTTCTGAAGCGCTTTCATCATCTCATGATAATCAGGTGGTTGATCTTCTTTAGATTTAAAAAACCGTGAGCCTCTTCTTACAGTGGTCTTCTCTTCAAATGAGTCAGGATAGTCCTCTATACTCTCACTTCCATCCTCTACTCTCTCAGCCTCTTGATAAGTTTCTGCCAGCGTAGGCTGGACTTTCGTTTTGGCAAACATGGCCAACTCAGGACCTAGGGCTGAGGTATAATACTCAATTAAAACTTTGTCTGAAGGTCTGTCCACAGTAGAAAATTTTTTTAAATACAATGAAAATCTCTGAGTGAAACTTCGTACCTTTTCATTCTTTTCTTTTCTTAACAAACCAAGCCCTTTCATCAACGAGGCATGCGTCTTCTGAATTGTGTATTTACTCCTGAAAACCCTTTCAAAAGTATCCCAATCAGGAATGGAATTTACAGGTAGTCCAAAGTACCAGGATGTTGCTGATCCTTTCAGAGTATGAGGAAAAAGCCTACACACCATGTCTTCATGCTCTCCAGCCCTTAGCCCTTCTAATGCTAGGTAAAAGCTTTGAAGGTGATCATCTACAGCAATGTTGTCCGCCGGGTCAAACTTGGGTAAAAGCTTGTCAAAGGCTTGAGGGAAGTTATGCAAAGGAGGATTTAAGTTTAGAGGTGACCTAGCTCTCCATGCTGGCAAAGGGTTAGGTTGATTACCGGCCATGAGCAAAGGTAAACAAGCTACACTAGGAAAACAGTCTGTCAAGGATAGGACTGGAATCTGCAAACTTGGGTTAGATTGAAAGCTTCAAAACATCTGCTGGTAGGATAGTCTCGGGAAATTTAGTTCACGACTAGCCTTTACTGGCGGCCCTCCTTCTAGCGCCAAAACTGTTGAGACCTGGAAATTTGCAGGCGGAAACAGTAAGGGATTCTCCCCAATCAATGTTCCCAACTAGCTCGTTGACTGTTTGTTATAGGGAATCCGTCCGTTTTACGGTCCGGCTACCATAGGTCAAAGTAACACAAGGGTTTACCGGTTGCGGCCCGATCCACCGGAATTTGTATTTTTGACTTAATGTATGCAATGCACATGCCTATCTTAATCATACAGGGTGATAAAGATGCGCGGAACTACACAATGTGCTGCGCAGGTTCTTACCTCTCGTCTTAGGTTCACAAACATCTAAACCACATATGCAACCATGAAGTAAAACAACTAACTATCTATCCCCGGGGAGCCAAAAGAATGATTATTTGTGAGTAATGTATTATTTCCATGTATGATAAACAAAATTACAGATAGCTGATATTTACGTTTACAACACATGAACGAGAAAATATTCTAACAACCAGATAGCCAATTGTTATATGAGCCACATACATTACTCCAGGTGAATTTTCCACAAATTAAATCAGAAATCATTCAACAAGACATAGGTCATAAAGTTAGAACGATCTCATGATTCATGGACACAAGCTGAAAAATAAAGTAGTTCATCTTTCTGCTGTCCATGGTACAACATTTGGAAACTTCACAACTCTTTCTCCAACAGGAAAACTAAGATCTTTTATTGCAAAAGGAAGTAGTTCTTCATACAATATATCCTCTAGTCTTACTGGGAAAAATCCCCTTTCTATTATACGCTTCCTACTTTTATACAAAAGAAAAAAATTGGTTGGGCTGCCCAAAGTGACCTTTGGGCTTCCCAACCCTTTTGTCTTCCCAACGTTTCATTTTTCCCAAAAGGCCTTTTACACATTATTAAATTACAACAAAGTTGACCGGTCCTCTTAAGAGGAGGGTCCCGCTTGGTTCTCCAAGAATTTTCTCCACGCTGCTGCTTCAGCAGCGAGACCTTCAAATGAGTTGGGCTCCAGAAACTGAATGTTTAGCTCGAACTTCTCAGCCTGATTTCTAATGGCCTCTACCCTGGCTATGTTCAAGCGCACCTGTTCTTCTAAGAGTTGCACACTGACGGCTGTATGGCCTATCTCATTTCTTAGAATTTGGTCATCAATGGCTTTAATGCATTGTACTCTGGCTTCTTCATCTTGTTGTCTTTTCTGCAACATTTCCACAAATGCATCATGATCCGGGAACTCATATAGTCTCTACTCGGCTTCTACCTGACATTGGTTGAAGGTAACGAGGGCTCTCCTGAAGAATTCTGTGCAGGCTCCCTTTGTCTTCTTGACTGTTTTCTGGAAGTCTTCTGCAGTATTGATGGAGAACTCTATCAAATCATGGTCTCGTTTAAGGGCTGGTTTATCCTTAAATGGTAGTTCTGCTGGTACTTCCTCATCATTCTCCGCCCTCGCTATCCTTGTAGTCAGTACTTCGAGGATGTCTTGAGACCTGTCAACAAAATAAGAAGTGGTTTCCAATATTTCTTCCAGTCGGCTATCAATCTGGAGGACCTGGCATCTTTCTTCTTCTAGAGCATTTTGCAGGTGTAGCACTTTAGCTTTTTGAGTCAGGATGTGTTCTTTCATGGGTTGTAGATTAACCTCCTGTTCCCTTGCTGCTTCTAGTTCCGTAGTCAGAGAGGCCACCTTTTCCTTCAGTTCTTGGACGTATGCAGTATTGGATTCATAGATTACATCCTGCTGCGCTTCTAGATCTTCTATCTTTGTCCTCATTTGCTCCTTTTCATTCTTCAAGTCTTGAACTTCCTGCTGTGCTTTTTCCAGGGCCTCTTGAGCTGTTCCCTTTTCCTGTGCTTCTACCTGGATGGTGCAGATTTCTCTCTTTGTGGCTTCCATTTCTCTCAGCACATGTTCGTATTTTCTCTTAAGTCTATTGCCTTCCTCTCTTTCTTTTCTTAGGGTGTCCTTAAGCTGAGAGGAGGTCTTCTTGGAGGATTCTATTTCAATCATCATTCTGTCTATATTATCCTCTGAAGCATGTATTGCTGCAGACCCGGCCCTTATAGTAAACCTCGAATCTACATCTGTTCCTACCATCATAGCTTTATCTGTTATCATCTTGCTGGTCATCCCTTCTGCTTCTATCTTTCTTTCTATTCTTCTCATTTTCCTTTTAGTAGCCCTGTCATAATATACGGTGCTGAAATCAGGGACTTCTTCACCTTTTTTCTATACAAAGGGTACTAGCTGAAGCATGGGGTTTGCAGGAGTGATGGTAGTGGGCACTTGAAGGGCCTGCACCTCAGGGTTTTCCGCGTCCTGGCTCTGCCTTGCTGGTGTTTCAGAAGCTTGCTGTTGTGTCAACTTTATCTTTTCAGCTTCTTGCTTTCGCAACTCTTCATCCAGCTTCTTTTGGGATTCTTCGGCTGCTTGCCTAGCAGCTTCTTCTGCTTTTCCGGCTGCTTCTTTTGCTAGTTCAGCTGCTTCCTGGGCAGCTTTCCTCTTTTCTTCTTCTCCCTTTGATAGCCATTCTGCGGCCTCATCTTCCAGCCTCTGAGCCTCTTCTCTTATCCTTTTGGCTGCCTCTTCCGCCTTAGCTTGCTCAGCTTTATCTTGTTCAGATCCTTTCCCACCCTTGGTGGGGTTTTTCGGCTTGAATCTTCTGCTGAGTGCTGTCATGTTCGATGCACTCCGGAAGACAGATTCGTCCTTATGGAAATGGTGGTTGTATTCAAAAAACACCTTGTGCTTCTTGCAGTGCTCAACCACTCTCCCATGAGTGTCATTTCGTCTGAAAGTCATCTCGCCAAAGTGGAACTTCCCTAGTTCTTCTATAAATTCTGCAGCTTGCTTCACATTGGCAAAACTGCAGCTGCCTAGCTTAAATGGTAGAGGTGGATAGGCAGTCTTCTTTTTCCGGAACAAGAAGTGACCAACTCCGTCAATAAACACTTGTCTCACTGCCTCTTTGTGGAATATATAGTCCGTTGCATACTTGGGCAGCAGATAGGGTGTCTTTGATCCACCAAACATTCTAAGATACATCCCGTTCTCTGTTAAGAAATAATCAACATACTCCTCTATTACCTGCATAGCCTCTTCAGACATGCAGTTACATTCCTTTCGGAAGATAAGAGTGTGCAGAGGCATAATAAAATGCTCACAGATTTCTCGGTAATAACTATGGTACTGGTGAGCCCCCAGTAGTTTGTAGGCTGCAGATAAGGGAATTCTTGCCCTATCCCAAACACATTTGAGCCCGGGGAAAGGCTGGTGGCACAGTATACAGTCTATCAGAATGGAACTCATGTAGAACTCAGATCTTTTCCGGGCTTCTCCTCCTCCTAGGGCTGCAGCTACACAAGAAGAGAGACTACTTGATACTAAGCTGGCCCAGTTAAATATTGTTCCTTCTGTGGCCACGTGAAACATAAGAGGTATCCACTCCAATTTGAAGAGTCTACCATTGGCTCTTCCAAAGATCCGTTTCAGCATCAAAGCTATAAACCTGTAAGGAGCTCTTAAGCTCGCTGTGTCATAGTCCTTAGTTGCTCTGTGCCGATAAAGCTTTCCTGGCAGGAGCATTCTCTTCATGGTTTCTACTAAATCCATCCTGAGGTTGTCCAACCAATCATTGGACAAGACGACTTGAGGCCCAGGCAGGTGGTAAGCCAGTGCCACATATCCTGGGCTAAATGCAGCATAGCCCTGACCTTCGGTATTTCCTATAAGCATTGTGCCACTGTTGGTGTGTGGTAGGATCCATCTCATCACCTCAGAGCATGGGAACAGCTCTGGCCTAGTGGCAACTTTCATAATGGCAGATTTTTCTATTTTTGCGTAAATGGGCTCCTCTTCGAGACCCATGTCTGGGACTTCCCTGCGGGAAATCATTCTGTATATATCACCCCACTGATATTCAAGTTCAACTCCCGTGACACATTGGGTGTCCTCATATATATACTCCTTCTGTGGGACTACCTCTATTGCTCTTTGCTCCTTGACCGCAAGGGCCTTCCTTTTCTGCCTCCTGGACATTGTAAATTCTTCCTACAATGTAAAACATTATGACATTGAAGTAGTTTGAATGTGTTACCATTGTGCAGCAATTTATCCTTCATAATTGTGACCATTCAATGAAAACATAAGTCTCTCATACTGAGTAATCGACCTAGCATGCAATCTTTTGCAATATATTATTACCCCATGCCTAGTATGGTAAGGTTCAGTGCAACTAATACATATATTGTTCATCCTCACAATGTCTTAAGACTATGGATGTGTTATTTCATGATCTGACCTATATGCAGCAATCCTATCAATCATACTTGTGCCCGGATTAAATCTACATTAAATTGCAATATGCCACTTTCCGCATGGTAATGATACATTGAAATAAAACATGCAAACTATATGTAGGTACATCATTCAATTATCATTCTACTGCCTAGCACACACAGAGAGGAATTAAAAGCATCAAGCTTAAGCTAGTCAACACTTCAGCCCTACAGCCCAGCAGACAAATTACAAAGGAGACGCATGCGACTGGCAGCAAAAAAAATTACATTAGGATGATAGCACATTTCACCCTCCTCGGCGGGAAGTGACCACATTTCTGCACAGGGTATCCTCATCAAAACACAACCCACGCTATCCTCAATGTAACCGGTGACACATCCTTTCGACCCCCCTAGAGTTTTAGGTGACCAAAAGCAAAAAAAAAAGGGGGCTGCGAAGGATGGCGCAATCAACGCAGGCCGCGAAGGTGACACTGTCGACTGTAAAAACCCCTTCAAAACCCTATTCCTCCCGGCCAAGTAAATCACAGGTTCCATCAATAATCCCCACCGAGATGGCGCATAACCGTAGGTGAAACATCTCTGGTTCACCATCCCAGGAATGTACCAAGGCAACCACAGCCCGCCAAACAGAACCCTAAGCAATCCTCAACAAACGCAGTCCTCTACCTATCGTGGCCGCGCAGCAAGGTCTGGCGCAGACGGCGTAACGACCGTCTGCGCCTAAAACCTTTCAACCCTTGCGCACAAGCAACGACTAACAGGCGGAAAGTAATTAGCTTAAATGGTTAAAAACACCCCCCCTCACCCTAGGTTAAGATAATAACCAACTTGAACAAGCTTAAATCCTAGTTGGACGAGGGAAAAAACGCCGGGGACCCCAAAACACGGTAGAAAATCAAAATCGTTCAACGCAATGGGAAAAAATGAGATGCACCTACCTGGAAAACCGGCGAAATGATCAAGCTAATGACGGTTGGAATTCTACCCTCGCCACCTGGAAGCTGGTACAGTGACAGCTAGACCTTCTCCCCTTTCGAAGCACGACAACTCAACTCACTGCGACAGTGCTTGACAATAAATAAAACAATACAAACCCCCGACTTTCGCACCGTATATATAAAAAACGCCACACGTGCGAGCGTTTAAATCGGGAGCGAAAAGAAAGCGGCGTCGGGTGACTAGACTTTCGGTCCCTCCGCAATGGTAGACAACCCCTGGCACTAAATCACCCGCATGGCAAAAATAGAACATGTGAACGAGAACAATATATCGGGTGTCGGTGGATACCTTGGTCGGATGACCAAGAGTCCAGACCCCTCCGCAACGGCGGATGCTCGGAGTATGATGTAGTCCGCAACGGAGGAGTAAGAGATGGCCCAGCGCTCCGCTACAAGGTCGGCAAAACAAAACACACATCGGAGCATTGAGGCAAGTCTAATTCTAAAGTGATCCGCAACGGCGACGCTCAGAACCACAACCCAGACCGCAACGTCAGGCACGAAAGTATTCATCCTCTCCCGACGTGGAATAAAAAACACCCGAAACATAAAGGACACGACAACCACCCGCAACGGTAAAAACAAAGTAACCAACCTCCGCAACAGTCGGCGTGAAAAAGACAATCAAGAGTTGAAAATCCCCCGCAACGTCGGGCTCGTCAAACGAATTAACTCCCGATACAAGAAGGCTTTGAAGGATTTTGCAAAACGACAAGGAGCTCAATTAAAAATGGGATTCCTTGAAACATTGAAATGAGGAGCAACCAAAAATTTCGGGAAGACGCTTCAAAATCCATAGGCCAAAATCAATAGGCTGAAATCAAGAAAAGAACTGACTAATTCAAAGTAAAGGAGGGTCCCAAAATTTTTAGAATTTTGGGAAATTGTCAAGGTTTGAAAGATTCAGTTTAATCTTTATATCCTATTGTTCAGGGTTTTAAAAATATTTAATATTTTCCTGTTTTAATGTTCATCTTGCAGGGCATATTCTGATTGATTGAATATGAATTTTTAACAACCAAGAGAGGTTTTCGTCCATAACGGACCCATTCACAAAAACCTCTCTTATTGTTTACACAGGTGTCATGGATTGAGAGATATGGAAGCTTCTTTGACACCTAGTTTTCCGAAATTCGCCATATTTACCAGGAATCCAATTTTTCTATATTTAGTCAATTAGTTGAAAGTTAGTTAATGTAACTGCTAGGTAGTTTCAAATTCGACCTAATGAAGGGAAGATAGAATTGATTCTTTTTAATTATAAAATATGGACAAGGGTACGGGAAAGGGGTTCAATTTTTTGGCTGGAAAGAGGAGGTATTCAGACTTGTTCATAAGCTAAGTAAATGACTCTTATGTGTATTTGAAAGACTGTTTATGAAATATATGCTCTATTTACCTTTCATTTTGTTCTCTGGCTTCATTTATATCTTGTTTTATCTACTCAGTTGGTAATTTCATTGCTGGTTTAAGGTTTTTATACTTGGAGTGCTTACCATTTGTGGATGAACCTCAGTGTTGTTTTTCTATTGGATAATGGTTATTATGTTATCCATCTCCGTTTTTGTATGCTTATGATTTAGTTTTTATTTGGTTTATGATGCATTCCCTCTTGTCATCAAACTTCTCAACCAAAAAACCTTGAAAACCCTAAAACCCCTCCTTTGTTTTATTGAAATTCTTGAGATTATGTTGGCTTGTTCTCTTGTAGTCTGGGAACAATTTCGGTCATAAACATCTTTGGCGCCGTTGCTAGGGAATGAAGTTGAAAACATATTTTTCCCTGGGATACTTATCATCTCACTAGTCTTGAGAGGTGAACTTGAACCAGCAAATCTTAAAGACTACTTTTCACCAGTTTGTCACAGTGGCTACTAAGGGAATTGGAACAAGAAACATATCTATTTCACCTTTGTAGTTGGGTGTTTCAGACCCAGAACAGATACTGAAAATAGCTAGAAGAATTAGAAGGTTTCAGTCATCCCTAGCTTTATGAAGCCCTAATTAATTTGAACTACTATCACCCCTTCCTCTTTCTGAGGAGGAAAAAGAAAATCTATCTTGACATATCGATTGGCGACTCCACTATTTCAAGATGCAGAGGTCGAAGTCCATGGAAGCCATTCTGGCTCGAAGGTTTGCACCTTTCAATTTTTCCAATGTTCTAGGTTTTCCAAATCTAGTACCTACTATGGATGTTTGGGGAGATTGTCTTCCACGATTTAGAGAAAGCAAAGAGGATAATCCTTCAGATCACCTCATCAGATTTAATCAATATATGGTTCAGTTAAATATACAGCATGAAGATGTGCTCATGAAGATGTTCATGTATTCACTCAAGCAAGATGCACGAGAATGGTATTTTTCTCTTCTCGCTGCTAGCATTTCCTCACTGAAAGATTTCCACACATGTTTTCGAAAACATTGTAAGTATGTGTTCTTAGCTGAATTCTTTTTTAAAGATTGTTGTGAGCAGGCTGATTTTTATAATACAATTTCTGATTAAAAAAATCATGATGATAAGTATAGTCAAGGATTGAAAACATATCATGAAGAAGTTGTAGTTTCAGAATTTATTGAAGATGAAGAGGCAACATTTTCAAATATTGCTATCAAGGAAGAATTCCATTATCATTATGATAATCAAGTTGTCGTTTTAGGTCAGGTTGAAGATTATTCAAATGATGAGATCGGTAGAGATAGTTTGGAATATTCTCATAATGATTTCAATAGTCTTAATAATCATTTGAATGATAATCCTTTTGAATATCAATCTCTTGTTCAACAAACTGTTGGAAATCATTGTTGTGTTAAAGATCAGTTTTGTATTGAAGAAAAATACGAACCTTTAGCATCATCATTCGAAATTTCTCAAAATGCTCCTTGTTATGATGAAGAGATTAGGGTTCCAAGACAAGAATTCTGTGATGAATTATATTCTATCCCTTTTTGTTTTGATACTAAAATGGATGAAAGCCAGGCTGTTCGCATTTTTTCAGAAGTTGCTTATATTCATGGTTATGATAAATCTGTTGTTCAAAATAATTATGAAGATGCTCTAATTTTTAATAAATATGATGATAAAATTGAAAAGAAAGACCCAGAAATGTGTGAGGTGTGTGATATGTCACAATATGATCAGCAGATTCAGGAATGCATTTAGTCTATTATCCTTGAACAACCAAAGCCAATGCGTGATAGTTATCCATTTGAAGACAATGTGGAAAAGGAGGTTCAGATTGTTGACATTATTGATGATACTATCCAAAAAATTCCAGAGAAAATTCAGGCTGATCCTGATGTCTTTTTTCGCCAATTCCTGCTTGATATTCATGGAACAAAATATTCTTATGGACAACCTATCTTTTTCATAGAACATGAAGAGGTAACTTTTGGAAATTTTTATGATCTAGTGGCAGATTATTTAGAGTCAATACTAAGTTATAAATCTGTTATTTTAGAGACACCCTTTAATGAAAGTGAGTATAAGTTGTTAGATCTTTACTCTTCATGTTTTCTGATATTTCTGATTATATATATATTCGGAGTTGGAAACAAGTTTTGGTGGGTTGATAAAAAAAATTCCTGGTTACATTGGAAATGGGATTACAATTTGATTCAGTAAATGGAAGGTTTCTCAAAGAAAGAGATTTTATTTTCATTGTATATATCAGTGTGTGAAGGATTGAATAAAGACTCCATAGCCCAATGGATGTTTTGCAGAAAAGCAGGCAGTTTTGGTTACAGAAGGCACTAGTCTATAGGTTCTTGAAGCCTCACAGGGAGGACTTCATCCCGCAACAGGAGCCATATGTTATAGCCTATTTTTTTTCTATTTTCAAACCATTTGCTTGTCTTAAAAATATGATTTTTCTTATTATTTTAAAGTTTTGACCTTGGTTTCCTTTAAAATATTTTGATTTTAGCCTTATGTTTATAGTTGATTTAATAGGTTTCCTTTTTAATTTTTGCTTGAATTAATTAATTTCATGGTTTTTATGGGCTTATAGGATGCATATATTTCTAAATGGTTCTAAAGAAATATCATAATACCTTACTTAAAGTTATTCACCAAAAAACAACACTTGTTTGAAGTTTTGGTTAAAAAATCATAAAACAAGGATTCCTGTAGCGCTAGCCAGAAAAAGTTACACATGAGCACTACAAGAAAGTCGTGAATGCTAAAATAATCATTTTTCAGTCCGATTTCTTCGATATTATTATCTGTGAGTTGTCAATCACATTATTTGGTGCATTTGATACGTGTCCTCCATGGTTTAATCATTGAAATAGGTGGATGATCATCACAAGGACGAGATCATGGGATTTCATGCAGAGCAGGTAAAATGATCACAGTGAGTAGAATGAGACAAAAGTTTTTTGGGAATATGTTTCTCATATAAACGACACAAAGAATACTAAATATTTTGGTGTGAAGATGTTTCTAAGAAATCGGGATTTTTCAACTGAACGAGAAATTAGGGTGTTTCAGCAGCGACTGTTTGGAGTGGTCTGGATGGTTAGAGACAGGTGGAGCATGAAATTCGACACTTAATCATTGAAATAACTACATTCCAGTGCTCATATTGGTCTTCTAAAAAACTGCATGAGTATCAGCATAACATGGGTCTCCTCTTGATGGAGCGCAATGATTGGACAACAAATTATAAACAGTTGGAACTTGCTGCAATAGAAAAAAGGACAAGTTGAAGCACGTGTAATCTAAACATTTGATTTCTTTAACAGAAGCTAAAAATCATGAGGAAAGTTTGAAAAGAGATTTCAAAGCTCAAAAATATCGTTTTTACGAAGTTTTGTCTCCTTTGAAGATGACTGGCTTCTGTGTGAGACATACCAGGACTGACCAGTAAATAGAAACAATATTTTTATTACTCACTCCAACTGAAATTTTAATCATTCTTGAGAAGTATTTGCATGCTATGCATTCTGAATTGGAAGAAATCTAGTGTGAATCCAAGGCTAAGTTGGTTCAAGCCTAGGAGATGGTATCTAATTTTGATCAAAGGAATCTTACCGCAAAGTCAGTTTTGCAGGAAGCCAATATGCTTTTTGAAGAACAAAATAAAAATTGTGGAGAGGCATAGAGAAAGTTAAAGGAGCTTGTCACGTCCCCATCCCTCAGACCGGTGAAGAGGACGCGACGAACCCCAGATACAGCCAGGCAAACCGCCCATGAACATAAACAATAATCAAATGCTGAAATTGGGAGCTTAAACAGGAATGCCAAACATACAACAATGCACAGATGCATAATCCTTTAATTATACAGTGAAAACAAACATACATTCCATCATTAATCATGTTCATTATAATTCATTTGTCATCAACATAATTTGCAAAGATGAGGTAACCAGCAGTACTTATCTTTCAATGAAGAACTTGCCTGCAACCAGCTACATCACTGCAACGTTCCACCCAACCATAGGCCAGTGTGCTCATCAATCTCTCAGCAACGCTGCCACCCCCGAGCTGGGCATGATTCCTCCAGAATAAGGGTTAATTGCAGGCTTGCACATAGCCAAGGGGACACAATCAGCAAACCAAACACAGGTGGGTTTGACAGGCCTCCAACAAACAACCAAGCCAGCACCGTCCAGGGGACAACCACTGCATACCAGCAGCCAAACAACCCTTCACAGCCCTGTGAAGAAGACAAAACAACCAGGGAAAAATCCCAAGCCAAGGGTGAAACACAACTCAAATCCAACCACATTGCTGAGTTGTTCTTGGCCCTAACATGGACAAAACAACTCAGCCACAACACCCAAAGGATGATTGCATCCACAGCAACCAAAAACAGGGCAATTCAGCAACCCAAACTCACAATGAGTGATGGAAACCAATCACAGTCCGAAAACCAAGGAGAAGTCAACTCCCAGCATGGATAGACAAGGGAATTTCATTCGACATTACATAGTACACATAGCAGGGACATCACTGATGACAGGAAACAGCTTACTATGAATCCACAGTGGCCCAAAACGCAATTGGACACCATAGCCCTCAAGGCACGGGGAAGACAACGGCCCCAAAACAAAGACCGTGAGCACGGCTCTCACATGGGAAATCGACCTCAACGGTCTATGTGTGAGGAAAATATTACACCCAACAGCAAAATACACAGGAAAAACATCCCCGATCCCTACATGAGGATTCCATCCTGCGCGTGTGGGAAAACAGCCTCACCTCTGCGCGCAAATCAACAGGCCATCAGGAGGACAAACAGACCTCTACGTGAGGAAGAATAGACCAGCCGTGAGAGAAACCGACCATCAGGAGAATAAATACCAGCATGAGAGAAATGAAGGTTCTCTACTGGGCATGCGTACCGTCCAAACTGACAGCAGCCTGCCAAAACCCACGTTTTTCGATGCCCACATTTCCTCATGCAATAAATGCCCCCAACTAACAAAGTCAAGACATTGAAGAGGTTAGAGAGGTTGGGTAAGACAAGAAAGGTGGCAAACAAAACAAAGGTGGCAAAACATGGGCTTTTCCCCCATAGACTAAGGTTTGACATCCCCACCCCTTATCCTTTGGAATCACACCCTTTTCATTCAACGTTGCATTGCCGTAGCTAGTTGTGGTTTTAGTTTAATTGATGTGCGTGGTTACATGATGTCGAATTATAATGTGCCTTATAGCATGACATACCATCGGAAATTATCCCTATTGCCGAAACATACAAAACCAAATCAATGGTGGGGGTTTTGCCTTGCGCTCCTCACCACGATTAATTACAATATATACATCATGCAAACGGGGTCAAAACCGGGGACATTACAGAGCTTGAAGCTTTTGAAGATGCACTATAGAAACAACATCAATCCTTTTATTTTGAGTTGAGATTCCAAGAGTCATTGCTTAACAGAAAGAGGAATGTGAACCAGAAAAACAAGTGTTTGAAGCTGAGATGGAAAAGTGCCACAGGTCTTTAGAGGAGGAATTGGAAAAATAAAAACGTCTAGCTGAGTTTAGGGCTGTTGATATCCAAGTTAAAGAGCATGAATTGTCAGAAAAGGAAAAACAGTTGGAGAAACATGTTGAAAAACTTAAAAAATCAGAGAATATCTTGTAGGAAAAACTAACCTTCTTGATAAAAGCAGGGCAGTCCTGTGAAAATCAGGAACATCAAATTAAAGTACAAAAAGAAAACCTTGAGAAGGATGGCGAGCATCATGAACCTGTTCAAGAATTCAAGATGCAAAGGAATGAATTAGAGAGAAAAGTAAAGGAGCAGTGCAAGTAGATATAGAGGGATTTAGAAGTATGGGACTCAGATCTTGAAATAAAGAAAGAAAGAGATATGCAGGATATATTTTTACAGAGAGAATTGGTTCGAAAGGTAAAGGTCAAGGATGAAGACAGGGTTGAATTAGAGGAAGTTTCAAATCATGCAAATGAAAACTTTGAATTTAAACAAAAAATTAATGACAATGAGAGAAAGAATTTACAGCCAGATATTAAGGAAGCCGAGCCTATTGAAAATGCTGTACTTGCAAAGACAATTTCAGATTAAGAAGAGGATATTGAAATGCAAAGATTATTGAGAATTATGCTCTGTTTTTCCTGTTTTGGGTTATTGAAATTGAATGCAAACCACGAGCTGATGGAGATGAATTTTAGAAAGAAAAAAACAGAGGTTTTTGTTCATAAGATACCCATTCACAAAAATGTCTCTTAGTTTTGCAACAGCTGTCAAGGTTTGAAAGATTCAGTTTAATCTTCACAGCCTATTTTTCAGGGTTTTAAAAATATTTAATATTTTCTTGTTTTAGTTTTCATCTTGCGGGGCATATTAGGATTTATTGGAAATTAATTTTTAAAAACCAAGAGAGTTTTTTGTCCATCCCAGACCCATTCACAAAAACCTCTCCCAGGTTTTACATAGGTGTCACAAATTGAGAGATATGGAAGCTTCTTTGACACCTAGTTTTCCGAAATTCGCCATATTTACGAGGAATCCAATTTTGCTATTTTTAGTCAATTAGTTGAAAGTTAGTTAATGTAACTGCTGGGTAGTTTCAAATTCGACCTAATGAAGGGAAGGTAGAACTGATTCTTTGTAATTATAAAATATGGAAAAGGGTACAGGAAAGGGTTTTTATTTTTTGGCTGGCAAAAGGAGGTCTTCAGACTTGTTCATAAACTAAGTAAATGACTCTTACGTGTATTTGAAAGACTGATTATGAAATATATGCTCTATTTACCCTTCCCTTTGTTCTCTGGCTTCATTTATAGTTTGTTTTAGCTACTTATTTGATAATTTCATTGCTGGTTTAAGGTTTTTATACTTGGACTGCTTACCATCTGTGGATGAACTTCAGTGTTTTTTTTCTGTTGGATAATTGTTATTATGTTATGCATCTCAGTTTTTCTATGCTTATGATTTAGTTTTTATTTGGATTTATGATGCATTCCCTCTTGTCATCAAACTTCTCAACCAGAAAACCTTGAAAACCCTAAAAAACCTACTTTGTTTTATTGAAATTCTTGAGATTATGTTGGCTTGTTCTCTTGTAGTCTAGGAACAATTTTTGGCATAAACACTTCCAAAATAAAATCGTCATAAATACGATACAGTATAAAGATTCTAGGAATATTACCTCTGAGTTATAGTACTTAGTTTCAACCTTTTGCTGTTCAATGGGATTGACGAGATTTCTGAAATCTATTGTCAGTCCTTCAGTTGAGAAAATAACAAGAGCCACGAGGTGGCAATGTCTCTGCTCTTTGGGTTTTGATAGATATCTTGTAAATAAATATGAGAGTATATTCATGAAAATTTCCTTATTACATTCTTGTGACAAGTTAGAGTTACATTTGAGTGATAGGAATTTTGCACATGGCACTTTGCCTTTAATAATTTTACCCCAACTACACAGTTAATGTACTTTAGTTATTTGATTAAGGTATTGAAAACAATTAGTTTACTACATGATTCTCTACAACTCTTCTCTAAATCCTTTAGTTATTTGATTAAGGAATTAAAACATTTATTTCACTACACAGTTTTCACAATCTCTTCTCGAAAACTTTTGTTGTTTGACTAAGGTATTAAAAACAAACAAAATGTGAACCATTATTTTATTGCAAATGGGGCATGAATAGCTGTCAATTTTCACTTCTCTTATTAAATTAGAAAAAATATCCTTCACTATGAGTGTGATTGTTCCTTTTTGGATTTTACATTAACAATAAACATAATAATAATCAATAAAATATACTATAATCATAATGAGATTATTTTTTTTCTTCAAAAATCTATTTATTTTTAATAAGGTTTTGTAATAAGTTAAGTTGTGAAAATAAATTTTTTTCTTGATATTATAAAATAGTATACCTTGATATACACATAGTACAAACTTATAAATACTTTATGAAAAATTAAAATTAAAATTGATTACTATATGAATATATTATTGATTTTCACAATAAATTTTACAATAAAAAATATTGTTTTCTGATTCATATTTTCACTTTGTGCTATTTAAAATAGGAGACGTTTAGAAGAGCAGCGATTTCACCCGGATGGTGAGATTCTAAGCGAAATATTTCGGCCCCAAATGGGCCCCAGCATGGTTACCCCTCCATCCAGATTCTAAATCCCATCGACTATCGCGCTGTCAATCAGTCCATCTATGTTCGATAATGGGTGTCGTAGTTAATGCAGGTTGGTGGCGTAGTTCATTGCACCAAAATCCCTTTTTGTTCCTCCAGCAGCCTCCCAAATGCATTTCAAACTCTACTTTGTTGTGAAGCTACCACACTATGCTACGAAACATAGTCTCTACCAAACTCAACATTTTTAGCCAGGTTCACTTCTCTACTCTGGAGAGTTGGAGGGAGCCCTCTATTGGACAATTGTAGTTTTTTTTGAAATGTAATTGTATTGTAATGCTGTTGCTGGTTGATGGTGAGAACAAAAAAGTGAATAAAACACAGAGTTTAATCCTAATTCTACTGGTTTTCTCCTATGATATCATGTTATGTATGCTTTGTTTTGGGAATTAGATTGCGTGCATATATATGCTCATTTTTATGTGCTGTTCATTTGTCATATATAATTGGAAATACTTTTTACCTTTCAGATATGTTGGCATTGTCCATTTAATATTGTTATTGCAGTGGTGTTGTGCGTGAGGTCAAGAAGATTTAGTGAACGGTTAACTGTTGACCTGCTGACTGTTGAAAAAGAGGGGTTCAAAGCTTTGCTAAAAGACATAGAACAGGGGAACAAAAGCAAAAAATATATGCCCAATAGTTTTGAGCTCTCTTTCATTGCCATGTTGGTGTTTCTAGCCCTACAAAGTACCAGAAAGGCATTAAAGACCCTAAACAACATGACCAAAACTCTAAATGCATAGAAAAGTTGAAAATACCACATGAACACAAGTTGGGCCTCTATGTTTCAAGATTTACTTTCACCCTGGACAACCCACCAATAAGCACCTTGGCAAGAGATGCTCCCAAAATGCACCCAGAGATAAGTCCAAGACGAAGGCATAATGCTCAATCATACACATAACCCCACCAATAAACCCCTGCAAATTAAAGATACATCGATGCCTCTATAAAAGCTAAAAATTTGGGACCAAGATGCAGTAACGCAATTGGAGCACTCATCCCTCAATAGCGAGTCATCTCATCTCATCCTTTAGCCCCAAGGAACAATATACAGAAATGGAAAATTCAAAAGACTACCCACAAAAAATTGCACCATTAATACTAATATGGCCTGGGAAAGTACCTTTGGTTGTGGAATGCTCATATTTGACTGTATATATTTCTAGGGTAAATCAACAATTAATGCTGCACTTTTTAGTGTGTATACAAGGAAAAACCCTTGCTACATGCAGTAGCAACTCCTGATGTCTAGAGGACAAAAGGGTAGATTCAATAGGGAAAAGACAAGCTGTAGCAAACTATTAGAAAATAAAACAAATACCAAGCATCTACATTCTACAAACTAAATAAAAAAACATGAAACAATATACCTTCCTATCTAGTTTGAAAGAGGGCCACCATGCCTAAATTCAGAAGATGCCTCTCCACAGGGGATTGGGTGGAGTTCTGAATCTACACACCAAGGGAATGAAAAAATGGAGGAAATGGAGTTGTGGGGGTTGAATAGCTTGAGAGTGAAAGGTCTCTCAAGGTAATCACATAGGAATTATAAGGTTAAGGATGAGGAATCATGTGTGTGATGGGGACCCCTACCCCTACACCTATATTTATACTTTTTCTCAACTTTGTGTTTTTAGCCCTTGGTTAGGGTTTTGGTCCCTACCAAGGGTTTTAAGCCCTTTTCGCTTGTTTCTTAGCTCCTTTTGGGGTTTTTGTAGAGTTCAATCCCAATTCCCTAGAAAGCATAACAGGAAGCAAAGGGAAACTTTCCTAGCTTGAGTGTGCCGAGGGGGTTCTTTTCATATGATAGTCTATGCAATCCGCAAAAGGAGATAAATGAGACTATGTAGACTCCCTTCCCAATACTTTGAGAACCAAGAAAGGAAGCAAATGCACTTGGTGATCTTTTCATTCATTTAGGAGTCAAAAAAGAGCTTAAAAAAAACTCCATAGTGGCCAACCAAGACAGGGGGAATGATTGTGCCTCATGGTGGGATGGTCAAAGGTGGTCAAAGGTGACCATCCATGCAACATGGATGGAGCGGATGGCTCTTGAACATGCCAATACATGCATGGGTAGATTCATGGAAAGGCATGTAAATCGAGGTCAATTCTAGAGAATGTTCAAGAAAATCATGTGTAAAAATCCCATACAAACTTGGGGTTGATGGATTAGACTACATACTGTGTACTCAACTGAGAGGGTGATGAGTACAAGTTTGAAGACAGTTATGTGCAAAATGCATGAAGAATGATATGACTTCTAGGAAATGTCTTGGAAAATCAAGTATTAAACATGAGGCAATGGTCTCATAAAACTACAGAGGGTGGAAAACTAAAACCAACGGTGCGAAAGATGTCCCAAACGAACTCTGAATGGCGCTTTGGTGCTCAAAAGAAAAATAGACCTAATGAGGCATATAAACAGGGTGGGGACCACATGACAAGGGTCATTGTCATTGTTCAGTGCTGAGTTGGAGAGGAGGGCCCTAAAACTTCATTTGCTGATTTCTTTTGTTTTGACCAATGATTTTTCGAGTCACGACTTGCACGTAAGACTACATGCAAAAATCATCTTTTTCAGTGGTTTAGTCTGTTTTGCTCACCCAGGGGTCCATAATGCCCTGCTAGGGATTCTTCACACTGGGTCACTCATTTCGAGCCCAAACTGGCGACTCGGTTGCTCTTTTTTCCCATATAGAAGTGACTAGGTTGCTCTTGTTAGGAAAAAATTTGCGACTTCAAGTTGCTCCTGTCAGGCAGAAATTTGCGACTTCAAGTTGCTCCTATCATGCAGAAATTTGCGACTTCAAGTTGCTCCTGTTTCTCGCAAAGGGGTGACTTGGTCACTGGTTTTGTTCAACAAGGAGCGACCTGGCCCAGGGGAGAGATTTTGCTGATAGCTATGGCTAACATAGGTTTGGTGTCATGTCCCTCCCTTGAAAGGACATTGAAAGTGTTGACCTTGTCAAGTGTCCAAGGGTTAAACATTTAATTAGTTAATGATCCCTAGGAATTTTTATTATTTAAAACTATGGAGGAATGTAATTTCTAAATTCATGTTATTTGTAATTACTTAAGTATTATGAAAAATAATTAATGGTGGAAACGAGTTATCAAGGAAGGAGGGTGTAGTAGGAAACTTGCCTTGGATGGAAAAATGGAAACAATGCAAAAGAAGGAAAAAGAAACATGTCATAGAAAAGATAGAAACTATCCAAATTAGTTTCTAATTTGGTGCAAGGATTAAAAGCAAGGAAAGATTGCATTATGCACAAACTTGTTAATTACTCAAGGAAGGAGCAGTTTCTATTTTGGATTGAAGGATACAAACATGGAAACACTTACTAAGCTTCATACTTGCTATTTTTCTCAAGAAGGTTGAATTTCCACTTTGGGTTAAGTTATACAAAGAAGGAAACATCATTTTCAAACCAAAATTGTTAATCCCATCAAGGAGGGCCACTCATGGCTTAGGAACAGGATTGGCAAGTGGGTTACTTGTTCAACGAGTGAAGGACTTGCTCAACAAGTCACCCAAGGTCTACTTAAGGGAATTTACAACTCCATTATTCAGTTTGGTTAAATTATTTTTGTAATTGATTGAAGCTTAAGATTCATTTCTAAGTGGTGATCCTCAGTCTCTTGGGTGATGTGGCCCAAGTCCCGTGTTCTCCTTCTCCCCTCTTCTTTTCTTATCCATTCGAATATCAGAGCTATCTTCAAGATTTCCTCCTTTTATGAGAGATTAATGATATGAAGTGATGAAGAGAGATATATGGATATCTGCCATTAATTGAGGTTATTATAAGTCCCTAATATTAGTCTCCTAACAATTCCAAAGTTTCTATAATGTTCTAATAGTTTTCCATTACAATGTCTACCTCCAATTCTAGTTTTCTAGCCTTGTAATGAAGACTAAATTAATGAGTAAAGATGTTAAACTCCCATGAGATTGAATTCAGTCATTAATTCTCTGAAATAATGTATTCTTACCTTTCTACAAGTATTACAGACTTTTGAATATTTCTGATTTACTCTGGAGAAGCATTTCCACACCCTAGCTAGAAATGCATTGAAAAATGACTAGCTTTAGATATTGAATGAGTTGAAGGACTTAAAACTTTATGATTTTATTTATTTTACTTCTGAGCATTTATTAACTTCACATTCAACACCTTCCATGTCTGAAACTGAGTTTTATTAACCTTCTCCATATGTTTGGAAGACCCAGAACTCGAGCCTAGAGTGTAGTCCAAGCAACTAGTTTCCAAAAATTCCCAAATCTGTTATTTACCTGCATAAACATGTGTATACTATAATATAACTTTATATCAGAGCCATAATCAATTTACCCAATCCCTTGGTTGAAAAAGGCTGAACTACTCTTCCTAATTTCATAGTTTGGCTGCCTAGAAGCGTGGAAGTAGGTTTCCGCATATCGGATTCTGAAACCTAAATGGAACCAGATCTAAATGTGTTAAGAAAGAGAAAATTCTATGTCTTAAATATCATTGGTTGCTTCTCTATGCTCACTCCTCTTGCCTAAAAAAATTCCTAGAAAAAACCCCTGATTTTCCCTGTCTGAAGAGGCTCTGAGTGGTTTGATTCAAAGTTCAGAAATTGTAATTTAATTTACAAAATTGAAGAGTGTTCAAGTCTGTACACCAGAATTGGGACATTACATTTGGTGCTCATGTAGGATGGCTCCACCAGTGTGGCAGGAACAAGACTACAAGAACATATGGAGAGATTCTCTCCAAGATTCCCGCACACAAGATGCACTTTCCCATTGTGGGCTTCTCAAGTACATGCAAGTGCCTTTGATGAAGTCCTTGCGGTTGCTGCTTGAGACCTTTGTCAGTTTTTGGTATTTTTAGGGGGATTTTTTTGTCATACAGGGGAATTGTCTCGATATTACGGTGCACAATGTGTACTTCCTTACTGGGCTCCCGATGTTGGGGGTGATTGGTGATCTGGTGCCAAATCTCTCGCATGGGGAGACGCTTGAGGAGCTTTGTGAGAGGCACTGTTATGACTCTTCGTATGTACAGGGATCATATATCTTGATGTGTGATATTTATATTCTTTCGAATCATGTAGTTGTAGTGATGGTGCCGCGGATCTTGGTTTCATTTGGGAACCACAAGATATCTGGGGGACAACTCCATATGGTGGCGAGTGCTATGGGGGGCACATACTTTGGATGCACCTAGATGTACTTGTTTGTGTTTTTACATGCCCTTAACCATGCCAAGTCGATGGGTGGGGACTTATTTTTTTCCTCCTTCTTGTGTGCCTTCTTCTTTGAGAGGGTTCCAACCCTCCGACCACACGTAGCAATGCGAGATGGTGGGCCTCAGGAGCCACGGATGCGTAGATGGTGCAAGATGATGGTACATGATAGAGGTTGAATAGTGGCTTTCTTATTCACTCAAGATCTGTTGCATATGTCGAGGAAAATCCCGGTAGCCATTGAGGACTACCCATACAGTGCGATGGATTATCAGGGGGACTCGCATATGCTTCGACCTCAAGATCAGGCCTGGGGACCAGATGGTACATATACATGATTTTTTATGTGTTTGCATTCATATATAGAGTACTTATCTTGTTGGTAACTATTTGAGATACCAAGAATGATAATATCCTTGTGTGCATGTGTAGATATTGGTCCTCCCCTGCTAGTTGGGTACCGACAGAAAATGGGTATAGTGCAGGGGTTGGAGCCTCCCGCAGGGGGCTACGGGAGGGGGACACAGCATGTGGAGCTCTTACTGGAGGGGGTCATAGATGATGGTTGGAAATATCTAGATGATGACCTTATTGCCACCTGTTACCAGGCTCCTCATGAGTGGATTCCTTTGATGAAGAGGATTGTTGTGGCCATTGAGTATGTATGGGAGACAGCATGGGGAGATGTGCCTATGGAAAATGACGAGGACTCTGAGGGGGAGGAGGTTGAGGATGGCTCTGAGTAGGGGATAGAGTCAGAGGAGAAGGATGATGATTATGGATCTGATGCGTTGGTGCACTTAGGATTTTTTGTACCGCGATGTATATTCCTACTGAGAAAGCTTGTGTAACTTCTCATTTTGTACTAGACATATTATGACATGCAATATATATATATATATATATATATATATATATGATGCACATGGATGTGATTTGATGGTTTTTTATATGTGTCTTTCTATGATGAAAAAAAATTCCTAGATGATGTATGTTACATATGTATGCATGATTATATGTTAGTGCATGATGCAGTTTTTGTATGCTCCCTATATGTGGTGATGAATATTCCATTCTATAATATCATTAGCCATTTGATTTGCCACATTATGGAGGTTTATAGGAACATGTGTGAACATAATGGATTCAAATGCTTTAACCATCTATTTAGTGCTCAAGAATTTTCTAAAAAGGTAGGGATCAGGTACTCGGTAGCGGTTATTCAAATGAGAGACAAGTAGCTAGGAGTCTAAGAGGACATCAATGTGACAAATAACCAACTGGAGGGAAACAGCCAAGAGACTAGTGATGCCATCGTACTTAGCCAGGTTGTTGGTTGCGATGCTCACACACATTCCATCGATATGGATCAACTAATGTGAAGGGGAATAGAGAACCCATGCAACCGAGGTGAGATTTGGAGACCATATGCTTACTTCGTCAACAAATCTAGTGTAGCAATGGGAAGTAGGATCCATCTGGAGCAATTAAGGAAGCAATGTGTAAGAATCATTTCAAGAACAGTTTAAAACAAAAAGAGAAAAAATATGCTACAAGTGACTCATTATGGTGATTTTATGCATAAAATCGCTTGAGGTAGAGCCCATTATGGGGATACTCAAAGAGTTTTCCATTAGAGTCAGTAAAAATGTATTCCCCTTTTCGAAGGCAGTGGAAAATTACATATGGCCCATACCACATTGAATCGAACTTTCCTTTTCCGAACTTATCATTGGCTTGGTCATAAACCGGGACCATATCACCTTCGATGAATGTGCGATGGTGGACATGGGATTCATAATGGGACTTCGATGAGATCTTGGCTGCTTCGATGGCTTGGAGAGCAGCTCGATGATCCTCATCCATTTGTTCCACTTGGAGGAGGTGTTCATCGAAAGGAGAAGTGTCAAGTAGGAGTTCCACAGTAAGGCAGAGTGATGGGATCTGGCATTCTATAGGGAGTACTGATTCAACTCCATGGACCAAGTGGAAGGGGGTGAAGCCAATGGTGGTATTCGTATATGTGTGGTGTACCCATATGGAGGAAAAAAATGTGGTGGCAATTAGTTTTGTGGTTTCCCACCATCCATTGAAGCATGGTCTTGATGATTTTATTGATTGCTTCAACCTGGCCATTTCCCTAGGGGTAATAGGAGGATGAGAACTGGTGTTCGAACTTCAACATGGTCAAAAATTCTGCCCAAACAACATCGTCAATATGTCTACCATGGTCGGACACTATCTGTTGGGGAATGCTAAATCATGAAATCACATGGTTAAAGAAGAAATATGATGTTGTTTCACTTTTCCAATAGAAAGTGGGCATGACCTCATCCCACTTGGTGAAGTAATCAACAATTGCAATAATGTATTTATGGTCGCTGGCCGAGGTGGGAGTGATAGTCATGAAGTCAATCGCCCATTTGCAGAAGGGACCAATGGTGACTACGAGGTGCAAAGGTGCGGGGGGAGTCCTTGATTTTGGGGAAAAGAGCTACCAACTGCGATGGTGTTTGACTGCCTCGATACAATCAGAAAATATTGAAGGCCAAAAATAGCTGGCACGTAGAATATTTTGAGTAGTCTCCAAATCGGAAGGGCGGCCACCATAGGCTCCACTATGACAATCGTTAAGGACCTGTTCAACCTCGTCATGGGTGAGGCAGTGGCATAATATGGTGTCAACGCCCTGACGATAAAGGACATCTCCGATAAGGAGATGACAAGTGGCTTGGTGCCAGATGCATCGTTTGTCTTCGCGACTTAAATGAGCCTCGAACGTCTAGGTGTGCATTTACAAGAGAATGCCCCCATACCAAGGGTCTTCTATTAAGATGATGAATAATAATTCATTGGAAAGGTCATCCTTGAGTGGTGGTGGTGTGGAGAATCGGGTAAGGTCTGTCATGAGCGCAGCTAGTGCTAGTGCTAGTGAACGGTGACCCACTTGTTTGCAGGGTCTTCTAGGAGGCGACGAATCAAGATGTACCACATTGGTTTGGAATTAGCCACTAGTTGGGTATGGTTTATGATAATGTAGTGGTGAAGTTTTTGGACCAAGAATACAATGGAGAGGGAAATTTTATCCTCAGGTGAATATCACAGAGGGGGACCGGTCAGTAATAAATCACATGCTCTTGATGAGAATCATCTTCCTGGACCAAAACTCCAGCAATGGCATTTTTCGAGGCTGACACATAAAGGATGAAGTCTCGATTGAAGTCGGGTGCAGAAAGTAATGGTGCGGAAGCCAGATCTTGTTTGATTGCATCAAACGATTCTCATTCCTATTGATCCCAAATGAATGGAATGTTGGAATGAAGTAGACGCAAGTGTTAGTGCCAGAAATTGTTCTAAGACTACTAGAAGAACAAGCCAACACAATTTCAAAAGTAAAATTAAATAAAATAGGTTTTAGGGTTTTGATTTTAAAAACATCATTAGCAAGGAGAAAATAAACATTCGCAAGCTAATACAGAACTGAATCATGCAAGTTAGATAAGCTGGGGATCAAACACATCCCGATAAGCCATAAACATTACACATGAAATACTAATTCCACCCACAGGCTACAAGCATTTACATGAATAAACCTTTAAACAAGAAATGAAATTGTAGACTGAGCAATCAACCAGATCAGAAATGAAAAATCATGATAGGTAAAAGGGCTTAGCAGTTTATATATAATCAATAATAGTCATCTACTTACATAAGATTTATAAATGCTAGCTTGAGAAATCAAAGCTCCAAAGCCTCTCCTTGAGTGAAAAATCCCACCCCAAAACTGTATGTTTGTTTTCTTTTTATCATTACAAAAATAAAGTAGTTCCATAACTACCTTCTAGGTCGAAATTTGAAACAGTTACATCAATTAGTTACATGATAACTCAAAATATTTAAAGAAAATTAACCTAAAAATAACAAATCGAATTTGGGGAAATTTGGTGAATTTATGAAAATTTGGGTCTCAAAAACTCCTTCATATCTCTCTATCTAGGACACCTGTGAAAAACTTGAGATATTTTTTCTTAAATGAGTATGTTATGAAAAAAAATCTCGCTTGGTTTTTAAATATTACCCTTCAATTGATCGGAATACGTGCTGCAAATTTGTGACTAAAAGAGGAAATTATTAAATAATTAAAACCCTGAAAATAGGCCACAAATATGAATTCTAATATCTCAAACGATAATAGCTGCTATAAAACTAAGAGAGGCTTTTATGAATGAGTCTGTTTTGGACAAAAAAGTCTTTCAGTTTTCCTGAATTCATTTCCATCTCCTCGTAATCTGCTCCCAATGACAATGACAAAAACAGGAAAAACAGAGCTGCTACATGAATCTCCTCATGAAAATATTTGACAAGGACTCAAAAATGAGAGTTAGATTATAAATAAAAACTTGGAATAAACTTTTATTATAAGTTTTTGAAAGCTTAAAGATGTACATAATAACTAATAAGCCCAAAAGAAAAACCTTAAAAATAAAATAATAAAATAATTCAACCATTAAAAGCATTAAATCCAACCAAAATTATTGATTGTCAAAAATTCTTAAAACCAACATAAAATGTAAAATCATTTTAAACCAATGGTTGAAAATTAGGACAAAAAGAACAAATAAACTAAGAACAAGATCTAGTTATAACATCTGGCTCTTGCTGCGGGATGAAGTCTTCCTTGTGAGGCTTCAAGAACCTGTAGACCTTATGCCTTATTCATTTGGTGATGGAGTCATTTACCAAATCTCTGCAACTTTCTCAAAATCTGAACACATACCTCTGAAATGACAAAATATTGCTACAAACCAGCATACTAAAAAGAATCTACATGCTCGTATAGTGAGCTTATTCTGCTATTTACTCCTACTTCTAATCAGAGGAAATAACCCAATCAAGTGTAATCATACTTTCAGTGAATCCAAGAAAGCATTTGACTGAGAATCATAATTCCATACATGCTACTATTTGAGAAAATCCACAAAAGATGTGATAAATGTAATAAAGAGTCTGTAGGCAGCTGATACTTATGACTAGAAATAGGAAGTATGCCAAAAGCTGGAGCATTAGAAACCTTTGAAAAATAAAAATCCATTGAAGAAGCCACGGGACCATGAAATTTCCAATTTAAAACTTGAATGTCTTCATTATATTCATCATAAAGTGAAGCATTCTCTTCCTCTCCATTGCTATTTTTTTAAAACTTTGGATCAAGAATGGAAACCAAGGGCTTTTCAAACTGCTTCTCAACCTTTAAATAAAACCCTTGATCAAAACTTGAACAAATAAGATTTTGAAAGGGACCATATGTCAAGACTAGCGACTTATTTCTTATATCAATAGTAAGAGGTTGAAGAGCAGCAACTTCTTCTTCACAACATGATAATCTCATAGTAGGAACTAAGAAATTTCTACTATAATCCACTAAAAGTATATTATCATGGAAAAAGTCAGCAAACCGATATGAAGAATCTGTTATCCACTAATTTTGCACTTAGTTGGATTACCTGAGGAGCCACCAGTTGACAGACTTGTTCAAAGTCTGATTTCAGTGTATCAGTTGATCTGTTTGCTTGTCTAGCCAATATTGGCTAGTCACTTTTTTATTTGAATAATTTTGACCATGGCCCCACGGGGTTTGTAATAAAATGTGCTAGTAGGATATTTTTTAGTGGTTCGGTCTCCTGAGACGTAGAATCTCAAATAGGGTATTCTAGGGATTTTTTTGCCCCTGACAATTATGCTTTGCCTTCAGCTAAGTATAATTGACGAGGTTTTCTCCCGCTTCCTCCAAAGCTGGAATGTCTGATGTTGAATTCTGGGCCTTGGGGGGTTATTAGAGCCCAACTGAGTGGTATAATCCTACTGGACATTATTTAGATAGATCATGATCATGTCCTAAGTCATCTGGACACATAAAAAAAATTTGAAAAAATATTTTTTGAATAGTGAAAAATTATTTTTTTTAATTTTTAAAATTTTAATTACTTTTCCTAAGTTTTTTGGGTTAATTTTTCCATAAATTAAATGGAAAAAACCCGTTCGTGATCCAGAGTTAGAATTCAGTGATTAAAGGCTCTAACCTTAAGCCAAAAATCATTCTTGATCAACCACCTAGTCAGAACCAACTTTCAAATCAGCAATCAGACACATAATGTCTTTTTACTCAAAAAAGTCAGTTTTGAGTAAAAAATGATTTTTAGTAAAAAAATGATTTTTATTAAAAACAATGATTATTTTGGAGAAAACTAGAACTCTCCAAATTAATCTAAATTCGGTAAAATAAAAGGCTAAATGACATCTCATGGAACACTTATGATGATTGGAGTTATCATAACTCAGCTTCAGTCATCATTAAGAGAGCAATTAATTTATTATCAGTTATCAGGCATGTCATCTTCAGCTAAATATGAGATGGAGAGCTCTCATTGGTTCAGTGATTTGATCGAGGTGAAGACTGAAGCTTGCACCATCAGTGGGATTCCCAAACCTAGCTTAGGCTCTTGCCAGACCTAAAGGATGAGCTTACCTACATCTAGACTCACACGTGTGGCCACATCCTTGGCTTGTTTTCAGTGCACAGATTTGGAGTGGGGGCACCTTGCCTGGGTGGAGGCCTCCCCTCACTCCCGGTTCTCCATTTTAGGTCTGGTCTCTTTGTTAGGTGGCTAAGCTTGTTAGGGTTGGTTTTAGGGTTTTAGGGTTTTAGCATTCTCTCATTTGTTAAATAAAGGCTCTTTCAGCTCTATTAGGATGGACTTTTGGGCATAGAAACTCTGCAAAAATTGTAATCATTATATTATTGAATAAATCTTTTCAACTTTGGAGGTCTACAGGATTGTCTCCTCATTGGTGGATGTGTTGTATGAGGTGATCTCTTTCCATGATTTAAATTTGTTATTTATGTGTTGAATCAAACAACTAGCTTTAGAAGTCTATTATTAGAACATAAGATTTACCATTTGTTGCTGTCAAGTTGGTTTATAAATTTATTATGCAAAGTTTATCATAATCTAGATGGGTACAAATATTCAGTTATCATGAAGTATTGATCTTGATTTGCATATTCCTAGCATACTAGTTTTTATTGTTTGATCTCACTAGGTATTAAGTTGGATTGTCTTTACCGATCTCACCATTTGGAGAAGGGTGTAAGCTCAGCTGCATCAAACTCATCTCCATCATCATAAGAACCTTCTAACATTGTTGACTTTTAAGACCTATAGAGAGTTTGGCTTTTTCCAAGAGGAAAAAACAAGGAGATCTTCCTCCAAAGTTCCATCTCAAATTCTTTCATAAATTTAAATACTTCTTGGTTACCAAACTTTCGTTGCTCTAGTTCTCCCTCTGCTCCTTGACTTCTTTTGTTTCCTTGCTTGCTAGCCCCTTTCCTCCTTCACTTGTTTTCCTTTTCTAACTTTTTCTTCATTGCTGCCTCATTTTCTCTCTCTTTTACCATCCCTTTTTTCCATTTTGGAGAGCCCTAGTGTGCCCTAGCTTTCATCCCTTGTTTGTCTCTTTTTGCCATAGTTTTTGGGCTTCCTTTAACCTTGTTTTTGGTCATTTTTTTTACTTTTTGTTCGCTATCTCATTTTGCACTTTTTATGGCAGCCACTTATTTCATGGTTCGCCGTCCCATTTTGCACTTTTTATGACAGCCACTTATTTCATGGTCCACTGTCTCGTTTTGCACTTTTCATGACAACCACTTATTTCATTATTGGCTGTCCCATTTTGCAATTTTTATGAAAGCCACTTATTTCCTTGTTCGCTATCCCGTTTTCTTCAATTTTGTTCATCCCTTAACTTATTATTTCGCTATCCTATAGCTCCATTTTCTTGTTTTTGACTTCCTCTTTTCCTTCCCTCTTTCTTCCCCACTGCTTCCTTTTATTTCAGCCTTCTTTTGCCTTGTTCTTTTGCTCTCATTCAAACTTATTATTTTCCCTTTTGGCAAGTTTCAAGAAAAGCTCCAAGTAAAAGTAAATCACTCTCCTTTTTACGCAAGTTGCGATAATAATAGAGTTGTATGCTTTCCTTTGAAAGTCCTTTCAAGGATTAAATTCCTAAAGGTAATTTGTATAATTTTAACAAAGCATCTTTTGTTTGAGTGGGGTTTTTAAGTCCCCACTCCCATCCTCCCCCATTTGGGGAGGATTGTGTTGCGTACATCTTTTACATGCTTATATTAGATATGATTGTTTTCATCATCATTTGCATCTTATGCTTAGAATATTAATTTTTAATTCATCACTTCTAATTCATTAATTAATTTGATTACTCATTTCAATTGTTTATATTTCTAAGTAAATCAACAGCTTAAATCTCTTGAATCACACCATAAGGTGGATCAAAAGTGCTTTCTGTCGGAGAGTTTAATAAGTCATATTTGCTTTTTATTCACATTGTTTAATCAATTAACTCTTAAGTAAGACTCTTGAACTTGCAAAAACACAAGTCAATAGCACTCTCTATCGGAGAGCATCCTAGGTTTGCATAATCCCCGCATTAGTCTCATCTAGATTAGCTAAGTCTCTTGAACCACTGTCATAAGACAGGGTCAAGAGCGCTCTTTTTTAGAGAGTCTTAATTAATCAACTTAATAAAACCTTCAACACACACACCCCTTTTAATTAATTAACTCTCTCCCCTCCTTGCCGGAGTATGCTTTGACCGATCCCAGATCAGAATACCCAGAAACGACACTGGATCTTTAAACCCTACAAGAGTAATTTAATAATACTTAAGCACTTGTAACCAACACACCAGCATTGTAGGGATTCTTCCAAAGTACTTCCTAGTAGAGGTGCCAAAACCTCCCATTGTCTTAGATTCTCGGCTAGCTGGTCAATCTTGGCGATACCAGCCTGGGATACTGGGCAAGCCCGACATGTATTCAATAGAGGGAAATTAGAAGAGTCTCCCAGCTTTGACAAACTTTTGTTGACACTCTAAGAAAGACCACTATCAAAAACTTTTAAAATCTACCAAGAGCACTTGCAAAACCTAATACTCACTAGCTTGATTTCTAGACTTTATTTCACACATTTATTTGACTCCATAAGGCACTGGTCCTTTGTTATATTTGATTAATTTTCTATCATGATCATCTGTCTATGGGCCATTTCAATTGATTATATTTGAATGCTTAAGTTATAAGTTTGGAATATTTGCTTATCTGTGTGATTTCTTGTTAGCAACGTGTATTGCTTTGATTAATCATCATCCCCCTAATATTAATCATTTTAAATCAAAGTAACTCCCAAACAACACCCATCTGCATACAAAAACATCTAAAAATTAACTTCAAACAATAAGCCATAGAAAACTCTTTGTTAGAGACTACCCCCCTTGGCTTCACTAGGAGTTAGCCTAAACGGAGGAGCTAGGAGTAGGTGATAGTACCTAGCTCTATGCTTGCCTCCAAGGTCACACCTCTCCCACTTTCTCAAGTGAGGAGACAGCTTTCAGAATATTTCTGCTGCTGGTGTGCAATCGACGGACAACAGAATCAACAAAAGCGTCGTTTATATCCTTGTTCATATGAAAATCTGAAAATGATGAAGAAAATTGTCTTAAATCTTAATGATACCTATGTTTTTCTTCCTGTTCATAAGCTTGTATATCTTCAACATGAGCTTGATCTCAAAGCATTTTGCAAGCTCGGATGTTCTCCTCCACTTCTTTTGCATCCTCAAACAATTGTATTAAAGATGACGATTTCCTTTCTAATAGGAAAAAGACAAGATCTGAATGTTGAGCCATAACATAATATACCATAGCAATTTTTTCCGAAGGTCTAATCTCCGGAGGTATATTGATATAAAAACTTTGAAACCTCCAATTAAATTTAGTAATTGGCTCATCATTCTCTCTTTTCAAACTATAAAATTCGGAAAGAAATTAATCATAATATTTACTCTTACCCCAATACTTCAAAAAGACATCATGTAACTCTTCCCACGATCCAATTGAATCAGCTTTTAAATTTTGAAACCAAAACCCAGCATCTCCAGCAAAGGATTTCAAAAATAACCTCATGACAACATCCTCATGCATGATTTCAAAATTATCAATGAAATTATGAAAAGATTCTAAATTCTTCTCTGCTGTAATATGGTCTTTTCCAGTAAAATGTGGAAGATATTCAGCAAAGTAGGAAGGGTAAGGATGTAAGAGAGATGGCATCCTAAGAGGTTTAAACATCTTCTGTCTGAGTCCTGAATGAAAATATGTGAGTTAGAAATGAGGTTCAACAAGATGTTCGCAAGTTTCAGTAGTGATGGTAGAAGGTAAAAGATTAGCTTTATTCTGTACAAGATCACTAGAATAATCAGATTCAAGAGATATGGGTATATATATATCATGTTGCACATGTATTTCAAATTAAGCAATAGGATCAACATCAATAAAACAAGAAGAATGCAGATTTTCTTCTTCCAAAGAGGGATATGTACTTGAAGGTTTATGATCATCGGAATAGACAAAACAAAAAAATAATTCTTTTCACATGCAATGGAAAAGATAGGAAAGAACTGATGAATAAGAACAAAACCTCATGGAGGAAAGAAACAGGCTGATACCCAGTCTTTCCATTTGGCTTCTTCATTTTTCTGTCAACAAAATTCTCCTTGTAGTGGAATCTTTAATCGTGGATTTGCCGGTGAAAAATTGTAGTCTAAAAGATTTTTTGACTTTGTTCACCTATCAAAATTAGAGGAATAATGATATTCCAAGGAAGATATACTTCAGCTTCATCCTCGGCAACGGCACCAAAGATGTTGGTGCCAAAAATTGTTCTGAGACTACTAGAAGAACAAGCCAACACAATCTCAAAAGTAAAATTAAATAAAATAGGTTTTAGGGTTTTGGTTTATGGTTTTGGTTTTAAAAACTTCATCAGCAACGAGGAAATAAACATCCACAAGATAATACAGAACTGAATCATGCAAGTTAGATAAACTGTGGATCAAACACATCCCAATAAGCCATAAACATTACACATGAAATACTAATTCCACCCATAGGCTACAAGCATTTACATGAATAAACCTTTAAACAAGAAATGAACTTGTAAATTGAGCAATCAACCAGATCAGAAATGAAAAAGCATGACAGGTAAAAGGGCTTATCAGTTTATATATAATCAATAACAGTCATCTACTTACATAAGAGTTATAAATGCTAGCTTGAGAAATCAAAGCTCCAAAGCCTCTCCTTGAGTGAAAAATCCCACCCCAAAACTATATGTTTGTTTTCCTTTTATCATTACAAAAGTAAAGTAGTTCCATAACTACCTTCTAGGTAGAAATTTGAAACAGTTACATCAATTAGTTACATGATAACTCAAAATCTTTACAGACAATTAACCCAAAAATAACAAATCGGATTTGGGGCAATTTGGTGAATTTATGAAAATTTGGGTCTCAAAGACGCCTTCATATCTCTTGATCCGGGATACCTGTGAAACACATGAGAGAGGTGTTTTTAAATAATTATGTTGGGAACAAAAACCTCTCTTAGTTTTTCAAAATTCCCCTTCAATTGATTGGAATACATGCTTCATATTTGTCACTAAAACAGGAATTATTAAATAATTCAAACCATGAAAATATACCATAAAGATGAATTTGAATATCTCAAATGATAATAGTTGTTGCAAAATTGAGAGAGGTTTTTGTGAATGAGTCTGTTTTGGACAAAAACCGCTTTTTGTTTTCTTGAATTCATTTCCATATCCTCGTAATATGATCCCAATGACAATGACAAAAACAGGAAAAACAGAGCTGCTACATGAATCTCCTCATGAAGATATTTAACAAAGGACTCAAAAATGAGAGTTAGATTATAAATCAAAACTTGGAATAAAATTTTATTATAAGTTTTTGAAATCTTAAAGATGTACATATTAACTAATAATCTCAAAAGACAAACCTTAAAACTAAAATAATGAAATAATTCAACCATTAAAAGAATTAAATCCAACCAAAATTATTGATTGTCAAAAATTCTTAAAATCAACATAAAATGTAAAATCATTTTAAACCAACGGTTGAAAATTAGGACAAAAAGAGTAGATAAAATAAGAACAATATCTAGTTATAACATCAAGAAACCATGGGTTTTCATCGCGTATTCTGGTACAAAGAGGGGAAGGAAGTTGGCCTTGCCTTGGATACTCCACAATTGGCATAGATTTCATGGTGAAGGGAGATCAAGAATAGCTTGAACTTTAAGAGGGTCAACTGTTATCCCTTTTTGGGACACAATGAATCCAAGCAGAAGGCCCACTAGGACACAAAAAACACACTTGATGGGGTTCAAGTGGATTTTGTACTTGCTACATCACAAAAAGACTTGCCACAAGTCATCTATGTGTTGTGCTCGCTTCCGTGAATGAGCACTAGGTCGTGGAAGAAATACGTCATGGTGCACTGGAAGGTGGATCCAACATTATTTAGTCTGAAGGGAATCACTTGGTAGGAGAATGTTCCCCAAGGGGTCATGAACACAGTCTTGTCACACTATCTTCCTTTCAGATCTGAATTTGATTATATCCAAAAAAATCGTTCATGAAGGAAAATACCTCATGTTCGGTGCACGCATCAATGATGTGGTCAATGAATGGGGATGGGAAGTTGTCTTTTAGACAAGCCAAATTCAAATCATGAAAGTCTATACAGAATTGGATGGTGTTAGGGTACACAGGGTACTCCCAAAGGACCGAACACCAAGAATAGCCACTTCACACAAACAGATCACAGATCAATACACCAATGTTTGTCACGTAGTTAAAACCCTCGAGAGGGAAACAGTCCACGGCCCCGGCCAAATAGCTACTTCGGAGCAAATTTATTATGCAAAAGAAAAAAAATTACATGAGCTTCTCATAATCGATCAACTAGCCAAGGACCCTCTATGCTCTTTAAATAGAGATCATAGACCAATCGGGTGTTAAGCCACAGATCAATGGTAGGTATGATCTAAGAAAAGTTGAACCGTTGGATCACTCTATGTCTAGAACATATCATGACCGTCGGATTAGAATATTTACAAATGCATACTAATGCATACTAAAGAAATACACTTTTACCTAACGGATATATTACACAAGTTGATCTTAACTAACTCCTAAGTGTCTAAATATCCTAACATCCCCCCTTAAGAACAACTTGGGATAGAATTGAAGGATTTACAAAAGTGACACTATTAGGAGAAGGAAGGAGACATTAGAGCCTATCCCCCATTAATGACACATTCCTGAACTCCTAACATAGACAGAAGTTTAAAAAACTTCGCTTCTGTAAGAGACTTGGTGAAGATGTCTGCAACTTGATCATCTGTAGGGCAATAGAGCACTTCAATAACACAATCATGAACAATATTTCTGATGAAGTGCATGTGTAGCTCAATGTGTTTGCTGCGCTGATGTAGAACTGGATATTTGGCAAGCTTGATGGCACTTTGATTGTCGCACCAAAGTGGAGTAGGTTGCTGCTGCTCGAATCCAAACTCTAAAAGGATCTATCGAAGCCATAAAGCTTCCTGACTGGCATTAATTGCTA
>LPNX010758431.1:117182-174067 GCA_001517045.1 Pseudotsuga menziesii | reverse complement strand
AGAGTAACCAGAAGCACAAAGTGCATGTCCATGAGAGGTAGATTTTGAAGATGAATCTAGGCTGATGTGGTGCTTCTTCATTGCTGCTTCCAAGGCTGCTATCTTCTTAAAACACTTAGATTCATCATGATTATCTTTCCCACAAAAATTGTAATGACGCTCAGTCTTCTTTCCTTTTTGCTTGGATCCTTTATCATTTTTTAAGGGAGGAGCTGACTGAGAAGGTTTGGGACCCTTGTTGTTTTTCTTTTTATTGTGAAAATTTTGTTTCTTGGGAGGATTGGACTTTTCTTTTTGTTGGGACAATAAGGCTTTCCCAGATGTATCTGCATTGTTAATTATTCCAAGATGAATGAGCTTGTCTTGCTCTCTAATTAAGGAATCACAAAAGGATTCAAGACTAGGCTCTACATAGCTGGCTGCAATCAAGGATTAATCTTTCATGGAGTAGAATGTAGATACAAAAACAAAATATCCAGGTCCAAGTTTGGAAAGAATATGATAAATGCATTGTTTGTCTTCTTTCTTAATCTTGCATTTTGTACATAATAATCTAAGAGTTTTATACTTAGATAAATAGTCTTGAATGCAAGAAAAATCATTTGGATTCAAGGTGAGCAACTCATTCTCAAGTTGATGACCCCGAATTTCATTGTGTTTACCAAACACAGATTCCAACTTGTCCCAAGCAACATCAGGTTCATCAATTCCAGATATGTGGAATCGCAAATCAGTAGAGATTGACATCCCAATCAATCCACGAGCTTCATCACATATATTTTCCCATTTAATTTTCTTATCATCATCAGTGGGTTCTGTTTCTTTCCTTGAGGTTATCCTGAAAAGTCCCCTACTTCGCAGAACATCCTCCATACGAGATTTCCATGAGAAATAGTTAGAACTTGTAAGTATAATATCACAAGGGGCAGCCATATTGTCAAAAAATGGCTAAAATAACAGAAACTAACTACCTAGATGCAAAGAGTTCGAAAAAATATGCGGTTTTAAAAAAAACGGCACTTAAAACAGATTCCAGATGATGAAGTTATGCTTGATCAAAGGAAATGTTGAAGATGTCCCCAATAGTGACGTGGCAGATTATTAACTTGACCAACTAAAAAAAGAAGCCCCCTCTTCCCAAGATCAACCTTTGACAATCACTTTTACAATAAAGTTGTTTTTGAAGTGAATCACTTTTATAGAATAAGTGATGTTCACTTTTACAATAATGACTTTTAAATAGTGCGGCAATAAAAAAGACTTAAGTGACTCACTTTATTTTATTTTATTAATGTGAGATGCACTTTTACAATAAAGTAACTTGAAAATAGAAATTGCATGCACTAAAAAGTAACTTGATGAGACTTGAACTCAAGACTTATCAAGATGGAAAGCAACTTTGGACCAAGTGAGCTAAGTTTAAAAGGTATGTAAAACTATGGAAAGAGGAAGGGGGCTTTTTTTTTTTTTTTTTACTCTTCCCTCTCGTTTTCCGTGCTTGCTTTCTTTTCCTGCAAATCACAAAAAAACGAAAAACAAAAACAAAAAAAACTTTTTCCACCCAATGGGGTGGGGTTAGATCTTGGTTAGCTTACCCGAAAAGTCTAGGTTTTCAATTTTTCTCGTTGTTTCTGATTTGCAGTGTTCGCACAAGGTGCACGGCAAAGAGCATACGTAGCCGAGAATACAAGAAAAAAAAATTTCCCTCGCTGTTTCTGATTCGCCGCGATCGCGCAAGGTGCACGGCAAAGAGCATACGCAGCCAGGGAAACAAACAGTCCGAGAATAAAACAAAAGGATCTAATAATAAGACTGATAAAATATGAGAGATTTAAAAAAAAATAAAAACAAATCCGTCACTGTAACATTATACCTTTAGATTTGCCGAAATGGGTGCTTCTGGAGCAAACAGAAATGGTTTTCGTTTTACCGAAAACTATTTCCAAGTGTAAACGGCGCTCCGGACGCAATGGAATAGCTCCCACAGGCCACAAATGCATAGAAAATCTAGAAACCAGAAACCCTTTCAAAGTTTCGGCAACACCGGTTCCAGATCTTGATCAAAACCGAAAGCGGCTCTTCATAAAAGCTCTGATACCATGTTAGGGTACACAGGGTACTCCCAAAGGACCGAACACCAATAATAGCCACTTCACACAAACAGATCACAGATCAATACACCAATGTTTGTCACCTGGTTAAAACCCTCAAGAGGGAAACAGTCCACAGCCCCGGCCAAATAGCTACTTCGGAGCAATTTATTATGCAAAAGAAAGAAAGTTACATGAGCTTCTCATAATCGATCAACTAGCCAAGGACCCTCTATGCTCTTTAAATAGAGATCATAGACCAATCGGGTGTTAAGCCATGGATCAATGGTAGGTATGATCTAAGAGAAGTTGAACCATCGGATCACTCTATGTCTAGAACATATCGTGACCGTTGGATTAGAATATTTACAAATGCATACTAATGCATACTAAAGAAACACACTTTTACCTAACGGATATATTACACAAGTTGATCTTAACTAACTCCTAAGTGTCTAAATATCCTAACAGATGGTTCCCTTTTTTTTCATGTGAACAGGGTTGGAAACCCAACTGGTGCATGCGATGGGATAGATGAAATCGATTGTGCACAGTTCTCGATTTCTGCTTTGAACACAACAACTTTGGAAGGGTGGAAAGGCCATTTCTTTTGGAAAATAAGCACCACATCAATCCATGTGTTGATGTAGTGCTCAACGATGGATGGATCCATCCCTGGCATCTCGTTGCAAAACCAAGAAAAGACATCGTGAAACTCTTGAAAAGGCACTTTATAGGAAGTGACTTCTTCAGAGGAGCAGGATTCCCCCAGCGTGATCTCTTTAATGATCTCTGGATTTGTTGAAATGTTGACCTTGATGGTAGGTGATATGTTGGACATGTTCCCCTCTTCAAAAGCATTAGGTGTCGTAATTGGGCCTTTGAACCAATCAACTTTCCTGTTGATAAAATCCTTGGTCTCAACTAAAAATTGATCAGATGATGACATAGTTTCTTCGGGAATAAAGAAAAAGTGGTGGTGCATGTCATCCCAAGGGTATTCGGGAGTAGTTAAGACTTCTATTATCTCCTCATCATTATGGAAGTGACGATGGAACAAATCCAAGGGATCATCAATGGTTGTGGAGATAGGAGGGTCTGTGGAGTTGGACATCATGTAAATAGTCATGGTATCTGAGGAACAATCCATAGGGTGGATTTCCTCAATAACAGTGATTTCAAATTCAAGGGAATGATTCCAAAGATTGCTCATGATAGTTAGAAACTCGACCAAGTCTTGGAAGTGGTGAGAATAGTTCCCATACAATCCATAAAGGGCGCATGCATGGTTTGTCCTCAAAGGCTTGTTTTTTAATGTGGGTCCACTTGGGAGGACGACCACTGGGATGTTCTCCATTGTATCCATGGAATATATGTGTGTGAAAATGATGGGGATTTCTGTATTTTTTTGGGTTGCATGACCTTGTACATCATACACAATGCATGGTGGATTTTTTCTGGGTTCGGCTTCCACTTTGGTGTTTTTGCCCCTAGCCCTGTTTAGGTGAGGTGGGGTTGGTTTAGGTGCGGAATGTGGTTTTTGTAAGATAGGAGGGCATCATGTCTCAACCACAATGGGTTGAATGGGAGTCAACATGACTTGGGGAATTGGAGGTTTAGCAGGTGGTCTGAGGTACCACACAGGAATCCCCAATGTAAACTTGGGTAAGTTCAAAGTATCCATCACTGGTTTACTCACAATGTTAGATGCAGGGAAAAGGAAGGGAATTGTATGGACTAGCAAAGAGCCCCATTAATTCCCTAGTGACTGCATTTGAGGCTGTGCTTACAGATGAGGTTGTGGCTACAGATGGGGATGCTGCTATAGATGGGGCTATGGCTATGGATGGGGCTACGGCTACGGATGGAGCTGCGGCTACGGATGGAGTTGCGGCAACAGGTGGGGTTGTAGTTGTGGATGGAGCTGCAAATGTGGTTGGGGTTTGGGTGAAACGATGCTATATGAGAGCATGCACAAATCCAGAGTCTCACTTGGTGCCAGTGGAGGTGGTACCAAGGGGAAGAACTCCATCATGGAAATGTCAATGAACAACCTATAGCCTACTTCCAATAATGAGGGGGTGGCCATGCTATCAAAGGTAGTATCAACAGTAGGAATAACATTGGATGGTCTGGTTGGCCCCTGCAAATCATGGTACATTAGTTGTTCCACTGTCACAATATTCTCATCATGAGGGAAAATCATAAGGAGGAAAATAGTGGATTCCATAGCTCTCATGGTGTACATGTAACTCCTTCCCAAGAGAAGTTTATAATCCAACTGCGTGTTGGAAACTTTTATGTCGATCAAGACCATTTTGTTGGCTAATGATATGGGGACATGTGGAAGGATGCCCTAAGATTTTGTGGGGTGGACATCATAGATGTGCAGTGTAGTGGTGGAAGGTTGGAGGAGAGAGGATCCGAGTTTCTTCTAGACCAATGTTGGCATGACACAAGTGAATGCCACTTCATAAATAATACATAGATGCATGAGCGAATTCTGAATTGATACCAAAATCCAGAAGGAAATGGTCGATGGACTCTTGGGCTCTCTATTGTCCAAATTGAATGTAATCAATTTGAAGTCGGAGGGATCTATGGCACTGAGCATGGCTAAAAATGATTTTCATTGTGGTGGGCATGTTTTCAACACTTCTAGAGTGGACATGGCCATAGGTGACTGGCCCAATCCATCAACGATGCTATAGTTCAATGTGGCTCTAGACATGGAATTGTTGGCAATCCATCGCATGGGGAGTCGTGGTCCTCAGTCTGCCCCATCTAGGGGGAATGGGGGTAACTAAAGAGGTATGTTGGTTGTGTTGTATGTGGATACCGCTGATGGGTCAGCGCTTTCAGTAGTTGATCCATACTAATTTCTCCTGGTCTGCATGTTGACCTCTTCAGTTGTTATGTTTAGCAGGTGGTTAACACCTGTCTCTATAAGCGGGGGTGTGGTGGGAGCTATGGGAGTAGGTGGGGGCATAAATGTGGTTTCTACCAGTCCTTGGAGTGGTAAAAAGTTCTAGAGAAAAATTGGTCGAGGGCCTAGTAGTACTGGATTGGGTTGAGCTTGAACTTCTGCATTGGTACCACACTAAGCTTCCTTCTGAAGAACCTGCTTAGTGTGACCCATGAGGGGGAATTCATGCGTATAATTACTGTAGATGTCACATATATTGCATGGTTGGTTGGTCCATAATAGAGAATTTCATCTAGGTGGGTTAGGTTGTTGGGAATTCTGGGTCGGCTGGTTGGCTCCGGTGTTGTTGGCAGGATCTAGCTGTTGGTTGCCTCCCTATGGCTGGTTGTTACCTCGATTCCTAGCTCATTGTTTTATCCCTTTCCCTTGTTGGTTATTGGGGGTGGTTTGGTTTGCATAGTTCTGCCAAGCAAAAACTTGTCCCATGGGTGTTGGTGAAGCCGAGTCAGGGCAGATTACATAGGTGGTTCATAGTAAATCGGAGGAGCTGGAGGGGCTACAAATCTGGTCGACGATCCCTAATATGGTTGTCTTGGCCAAGTTGGTGTGTGGGTATGTTGTTGTAGCATGAGTTGTGTGTAGGAGGTTGTGGCTCTGGAATGAGCCATCACTCTTGAGTAATCGATAACTTGGATTGGTTGCGCAATGCTTGGGTGTGGTGGAATTATAGGAGGTGTCACACAACACTATGGATGTTAAGAAACATAACCTATTATTCCATCCATAGCATGGGATTCCCTCGGCATGTCGTGGTGAGAGGTACCGACACATGGAGCATTAGGAAGAATGGTGTAGAGGTATCCTGGCTAAGCATAGATCAAGTCAAATTGTTGTTCTTTCAAGATGGCCTCTTCCTTGAATTGGGGGCGCTAGGAGGCGATGCCCTTAGATATGGGTGGTAGCAAGGTATTTAAAAACCAATCAAGGAATATCTTGTCTTCCAATTGAATCTTTCGTAAGCTATGATGTTGTTTCCACTCGTGGATGTGGTCTGTTATGTGAGTCCCTATGTTTTGGCAACAAGATAGGAGTACATCCATGCTCTTGTCATAGAGGATGGGGAGTTGGAAATATTGTAGGAACATGAAGGCTAAAGATTGGAATCTCGGGTAGGCAACTTGAGGAAGCTCAGTGTACCACTTGGTTGCAGCACCTGTGTTGGATTCTATCACCTTCCTCATCTCAATCCATGGTTCAACAACACCACAATACCAACAATAAACCAAAAGACATCGGCCCGATAGAGTAACTCTTTCAGGAACACCTGCAAGGCAGGTGCAGTCTCACACGAGATATTTAATGGGTAATTTCCAAAACCATGTTTCCGTAGTTGGCGAGGGATTATAGTCCCTTGGAATTTATCCAAGGTGCTCGATGAAGGTAACTTGGAAGGATGGACGGTTCCTACACGACTGAACACAACAGTATGTCAGCGCTCACGACACGACCTTGTCCTTAACCTTAACAACTGGCCCAACTTGTGTGACGTAGATAATTCCTTAGACTAACAGGCCATCACGACTTATGTTTTAACTTAAGAAATTAACCACAAACTTGCTTATGCATCCCAACAATGCCTTAACAATTATTCATTCACTGATTAACAATATGGTGGTTATGCATTCAACAGTAGCTCATCAACACATAGTAAGCAAATAACAAACATTCACATCAACATATACAACATTAATCAACCATTTAAATAGACAAAATAACATGGAACTCCATTTGGGAAAAACCACCAAGGTGCTCTTCATCTAGCATGAGAAATGGATATAGAACCTTACAGTCTAGGACTTGTAGACTGATCTTATGATATGTCTTTTATGACTCAGACTTCTTGCTCTCATGTTCTCTAGTTTATTCCTCTATCTACTCCTACTGATCCACACATAGCCTCGATCGACTCTTCTATCTACCATCTATGCACTCAGTTGCAGATTCCTTCTATTCCTAGAGGTTTATGCACACAACTATAAGATCTGAGGCTCAACAACCTCCTATTGCTACCAGACTCCTCTTTGAGTCTTCCCTTCCACTAACTCTAACTCAAGCACAGCAAAAATGGCATCCTTGGCTCTAGACAACCAGAACCACAACAACCAACAAAAGTGGCTAATAACAAAACCAACAAAATCCAACCCTTATACAGAATAGGTTCTTCTTATTTATAACTTCTATCAGACCACGTAGGGTTGACTACATACTTTTCATCAATTACAAGTCGTGATGAGTCATCAGAATAGGCTGTCGTGGACTAACAGAAGGCACTATCGACCTAACTTACAAAATATTCCTTCATACGTGCATTTTCATAGGATTGCGTTGTCTTTAATGGCCATGATCTTCACCTGTTACTTTCTAGCCACTATCACATGTATGCCTGTATGCTTGCCTTTCCTCCATCACGTGTATATTTATTCCACTTGTGTTGGTCCCTTTGCTTCCTTCATGACCTTTCTTCCTTCCTATCATGTGCACGATGTACCTTCTTTTGCATGTGTGCGAGCTTATTCCTTGTCTCCTTTCCTATCTCAATAGGCCCCCAACACTCACTTGTGGCTTATCCTGAGCCACTAAGAAAAATAGGACTTTCAAAATTTTTCAGTCGTAAAACTTACTGCTTTTCCTACAAAATTGTATGAATCTGGTGCCGATTGCACCGTAGGACCAACCTTGTCCTAAAACTCTTTCACCATTTGTTTCACCCCCGTAACTTTGTCTAACACCTCTTCTACCTGCGCAGCCAATTGCTCTACTAGGTCGGAGCTGATATGTTTCGACGAACTTGTGTCTGTTGACTGTGCGATAGTCTCAAGGTTTTCGTTCAATGGTTGAATAATGCTGGTGATGCATGCTGCTTTTGACTGGTGCACTTTAAATTCTACTTCCCTATCTCACTCTCTATCTTTAAAATCCTAGACCTCCTATTGCATTCACTTGATTTCAGTCATTTTGGCCACCTTCTCTTGGAAGGCCAACTTCTTCATGTCTACTTTCTCAATGATGATTTTTTCTTCAGCTCCACGCATGTGTTCCCATATGCTTTCAACAGTTGCATCCTCCATAAGTGCTTCCCATATCATGGAAATTTCTTCTAGTGCCTTAGCACACAATGTTTCTCCTTGTTTTATTTTTACAGTAGCCTCAGACGCTACTTTCCTTTGCTCTTCGAGCTCCTTCGGAAGTGTGCTCGGCACCTGTCTATCTTGCAGCTCTTCTACCTATTTCTGAATATCTTGCACAATATTTGCTAGCCTAGTTACCTTAGCAGTGGAGTCATCATATTCTTGGCCTGCCTCAAGTGGGAACTATGCAATGTCACTCTTGATGGTCTCTGCTAGTGTGAGGTGGTTTTGCTTGCGCGCCAATATTTCTTGTTCCCTCTCAGCAAGAAGGTTGATGTGGCACTGAATTTCTTGTTCTTTTCCCTTCAATAGGGCCTTACGTGCCTTTCCTTCTTTTGTTTTTTTTATTTCCTGATAAGCAACAACATTCTCTCTTAGCCACATTTCCATCGCGGCTTCCTGCTGCACTTCGTAGACTTTGCTCAAGGGAAGCTTGGAGAAGTATAATTGGAGTGTGAAAATCTCCTTTACAGCATGATCAAAGGTAGTGGGCTCTGTTCCAGTTTCTAGTGCGTTGGTCTGGATTGTCACTTTAATGGGTGACACTAACTTTGGTACGACTACATGGACATTGGGGTCAACGCCATATGTCTTAGCCTCAACAGTGGCTTTGACCTTGTTGATTGCTTCGATCAACTTATTGAGATGACCCCCCACTTGCTCAGCTCTACTAACTTTCTGCATCTTCAAGATGGCAAGGATATCTTGCGTGACTTTAGAAACAGCTACTACAAGCTCCCCCACATCATCTTTTTTCAGGGTGTTTCTGTTCACTGCCTTGTCTGCTTTTTGCTCCTTGCGATGTGGTTGGCCTTCTTTTTGCTTGGTTTGTGTTTGGTTCTGCACATGATCTGGGCTTGGTGTGTGCTCGAAATCACTTTGATCCGAGATAATCCTATCGTCGTCATCCTGCTCTTCCTCATCCTGTGACTAGTTATCCTATCCATCACATCCTTAATTGCCTTCACCATGAACTTGGTGAAGTGGTGGGTCCTCTTCATCCTATCCTTCAGGCAGCGGCTTTGTTATTGGGTCGCACCATTCTTTCAGCCATAGGTTGATGATTGCATCCACATCCTCATCCTTTAGCATGAATCCTGCAAGGTGCACTTGTCTGGATGAGTCCTTTTTCAGCTCTAAGATCATATTATGTGCTCTGGCCTGAAAGTTAATAAATACTATGTACCTGTGTATCATTGCAGCGTGAATTCAGTGGGACTCGATGGAAAACATCGTGCAACGCCTTTGTGTGCAAAAAGAACTCAATGTTGTTCTCCTTCCATTGGGCGAGTTATTTTCTATCATCCCATAATTTTTGGTAACTTACACCATGGAAAGGTAATGGGACATCCATCTACACATAGTCTGATGGTTTGTCCCACATTGTGAGAGAGATTAAGATGAGCAGCCATGAATAATGGAATTTGTAGGTGGGTTCATGTTGGGCCTACATTGCATCATATATGAGCTCGTTCAGTAGGTACCATGACCAATTGAACACTCCACCCAGCGAACATAACTCTGTGAGTTCCACCATTGCATCCAAACACTGGTTGGGTCGCATATTGTGTAAAAACTTACATGATAAGATATGTGCAACAAATCGCACACTTTTTTCCTCGATCGGCTGAATTAGGAATCCCCTCTTTGTGCATTGCAAGTTGTACTTCTGCTTGATCCATTTGGTGTCTTTCCTGGCCAAGTATGGTGCAGGGTCATCTCCTTTGTTTGGGAGTCCTGTTATCACAAAAATCAACTGAACCTCGATTAGGTATGGTCGAGCGAGCCGTATGAATCCCCTGTGAAATCATACCAGTAGTTGCTTCACGTAATTGTTGAATTGTAAACTATGTCGAAATGTGGCATAAATAGTAGGTTTATCAAACCTGCATGGCCAACTCCCTTGGCCCACTCCATCGACTTGAGCACTCATAATCTAGTTGGGTTAAGCTGGCTCGGGACCATGCAATTTTCTCTTTGTAATTTGTGTTGCATTCGAGTGTTAAAGTCTTTTAATTTCATCTTGTCCAACTTGGGCATGATGTCCATTAGTAGGGGAACATTATCAGGGATCTATGGCACTACCAAATATGTATTCACCTTCTTTGGGAGGTCCAATTTTGGTGCATTGACTCTCTTTGGTAGAACATAGTATGGGAAATTCTAATCTTCTTCCTCTACATCCGGCCTTTTATGCTGTGGTGAGTCTTCTTCCATAGGTTCATCCACCTCTTTTTCCTCTTCTAAGGGTTATTTACCTGGAGCATCCCTAGGAGCAGTAGTCCTATGTTTCTTCATCTTTGGGAGTCCAAACGGTCCTCCAACTATTCCATGGCCAGGCTATCTTGGCTCCATGATAGGTGTTGCAGTTGTGGGAGTAGCTGGTGGTCTCTGAGATGGGGTAGGCACATCACGTGATCTTGGCATTGGAACTGTATCATGACTAGCCACATTAGCAGGTTTCTTTTGTGTTCTTTCCATTGGGTCAGCCTTTGGCTATTGCTACGGTTGCTATTTCTCAGGTGACATAATTTCTTGTTCGATTGGGAAACCGAAGATAACAGTTGCATTTGATGGCTCACTGTCGCTAGGGATATCAATGACCATGGGTTTAAACTTACTTTAACATGGATGATAGGGTTTAGCTCTGCAATAACTCATCTATGGTTCTCTCTAGCTTGCTCTGTGGTTGTAAAAAGAATGCTTATCGATGAAGCCTTGCACTTATACCCACCACAACATGGTGTAGTCGTCATGCAATGATCAGTTAATGTCTAATCCATCACATGGGTTTCTTGGCTACCACATCGATTCATTAAGTTGTTAACTTGAGTGTTGTGTTGTCTCTGTCAGAATAGTTATGGAAGATCCATCGGATGTGACCTTACAGCATGCCGTCATTCTCTTCATATCTCATTGAATTAATGACACTTATCTGTCACGACCGCTTAAACATTCTTCGGATATATACACTTTAATGTCATCTAGCCCGTCATTTCCACTTTTGGCAGTACTTTTCTCCTTTTTGTTGCACTTTTTCTTTTTCATGCACTTTGCTTCCCTTTTCTTGCACATCGCACTTGTTCTGTGTGATAGAGTAATTTTTAGGTCTTTCAGACCCTCTATTTTTTTTTCTGTCGCACAACATGGTTCTAACCTGGGATGTTATGCCCATCATAGTACGACATCGAGGGAATTTTGTTCACCATACCTATGACATAGGTACCGTCTAACTTCTGTAGTTTTACTGTGCCCGCGTCAGTGATGTGCGCGACCACATATTGTCCTAGCCAATGTGTCTTTAACTTTCCTAGGTGTTTAAAAAATTTGATGACATACAACAACACAAGTCCTCCAACTTTGAATGGTTTAACCCTGATATGGCGATCATGCCATGCTTTCTGTCGCTATTTCTCAACTGTCTAAAGGAATCTTGCGACGAAGCATTTTTCTTCCATTTTCACAAGCTATGTCAGCCTCTACTAGATGACATCTCCGTCAGTCATCTTCATTAGCGCAGCAATTCTCAAACTTGGTACAACAACTTCTTGTCCATATACTAGTATAAATGGGGTTTTCCCTACTAGTCATTTGTAGGTTGTACGATATGCCCATAACACAGTTGATATTTTCTGATCCCAATCACCTCGATGCATGTTCCATACCTTAGTCAATGCATTTTCCAGAATCTTTGTGAAAGCTACAACCGTTCCATTCACCTGAGGATGGTAGGGTGTCGTCTTCTTAGGCTGGATCTGAAATTCTGCAGTCATCTCAGCAATCACTTTGTTAACAAAATGCGTACCTTTGTCACTTAGTAGTATCTTTGGGAAACCAAATCTGGTGACGATGTTTTCTAACAAAAACTTTTCCGCAGTTGCAACAGTACAACCTTTAATAGGCACAACTTTAGCCCATCTGGTTAAATATCCTATCGCAGTGATAATGTAGTGCACGCCAGTTCTCTTCCTTGGTGGGATGATTGGTCCCACAAAATAAATTTCCCACTTGTCAAAGGATTGAAGGGTTATCTATGGTTCAAGAGACATCTCGTCACGGTGCAATGTTTTTCCTGTCCTTTGACAAATATCACAGCATTTGCAGAAGCTTTTAGTATCCATGTGTATGGTTGGAAACCATAATCCTTCCTGCAATATCTTGCACACTATTTCTTTTCCTGCATAGTGTCCTCCTACGACACCATCATGTGCTTCACTCATCACCCAAGGTCATTCATAGTCAAAGACATAGTGACGCAGTACCTCATCTGAACCTAGCTTATATAGGTGTTCCATGATCAATGTATAATCAACAGCTTTGATGACCAAATGTTTCTTCTAATTAGTCGACATTCCTTCAAGTGCATATTGTTGGGAACTCTATATGCAAGTTAATTAAAGCCAACATACAAAATGTTCAATATAAATTGTCAACGCAGGAAAGTCTTTTTATTGCAAAGATAATTTACACTGTCTATGTTTAAACACTAAGTAGCTGATGCTGTTGAATAAACTATCCTACCTGTCTGTTCAGCCCAACTCTTCCCATGATTAACTTAATCTAATTTACCTTCCTAAAAATGTAGAATTATGATTACCTTCTCACAACTTCAATATGGAAATAAAAGATTCAAGAAATAAATATCTAGACTCACTTTTGCAGAAATTTAAATCCTAATGTACCAAGCCATATGGAAATCCATTATAACTATCTCAATCCAACTTAATCTAAGAATCAGAAATGCATAAATTGAACTCAATAATTATAATTGTAAAGGGAATGAATTAGCAAAACTCAAGAAAGACAGCAATTGGAAGAAAATAGGGATGATCTTGGTTGCTACAGCTATCACACAAGTGCATAAGGGAAATTAACCTACATAGTCGATTGTCACACCACTCTGTTGCAACTTACAGGAAATGTAATTACTGATCAATTGAGGAAACACACAATGAATCATTACTATTGTAGCTATTATAAAAGAATGCAATTACTATAACATCCACACCACACAACATAAAATATAACTAGCTAATTAACTCAGCAATCCCTATAGGAAGGTGGGCCTAGCCTTCGAACATAGACATTGAAGACTAACACCAGCTGAAAAATAGAAATCAAAAGAATCCTGCTCCTTGCATTAGATGATGGAATGAAAGTACAGTCTCTATCACAGCTTATACAATATGATCAATTATTTTCCAACCCTTGGCTCTGGATAATTCCTAATATTTATACATAAATCTTCATAACTTCTACCCACTAATATCGAGTAGCCATGAAGATCTACGATCTTCAGGCTGCCCTCTTAAAATGTGCTATTACAGCTGTGGGAGAAACAGAAGCAAGGAATGTCGGAATTCTGTTGCATGAGCCGATACTAAAGTAACAGAACCCAATTAATAATTCCTTCGTCAGTTGCATCTACCCTTGAATAATGGCATGCTATTGAGGTTGAGTCTATTGTAGCCTTGGCTTTTGCATCTTGCGTACAATGAGGATCCTTGACTAAGCTCCACCTGCAAAGATGGAGTCCATGGGCACAGCTGGAAATATATGTTCATCTCTTCTAGAAACTGCTTGACCTGATGCACCTGTATCCTTCACGTCTTGAACAATCTTCATAAAATCCAACATATTAGCATAATTCAAGGGGTAAATCCCTATTTTTTACACTCATAAGTATTAATAAGATAAAACAATAAGTAATCGTACCTATGAGGAATCAGGGCTCCAATGAAATAAAAACATCTGTTTGGTGCATAAAAATGGGATAATATAATGCAAAAAGAGTATAGTAAGTGTGGTAAAAAAGGGGTCATTTCTGGGCCCAACATCTTCCCCCAAGTATCTTGTTGCATGTCCCTATTCAACAACCTCCATTACTTCAAATCTGAATCTGGCGTTGTACTTTGTTCATCGAGAGAATAAAAGTTATAAGGGAGCTTAGATGATCCCTGTGCTTCTAGAAATCCATTGTAAGCAACCCAATATCTCCAACACTGCTCCTCTTCTACCTTTATCAAAAATAAATCTTCCCTGTATGGTTTTGCTGGCCACCAGATAAGAGGAAAATTGAACTTTAGTCCCATCCAATTATCTCCACACTTCCTTATACATCTCACATATCCTTTGACCCTCTAAAAAGAATGTTTAAAATTCCTGAAACAGTAAGGGTCCCTATTCTACAATGATAAAGGAGAAACCTACCATCTATGCTTACTGCCTTCCAAAGCTGATTGTTGCTGCATAGTAATTAGTCTGACACACTTAGAGATGACCCTTTCTTGAAGTTCAAGTATCTGTTGGGTCTTGATGGAAGATGTAAGCCTTTGCCACTATAGAGCAAGAAGAAGGGGATGATATTGAGGCACACTTCAAACCCAAATATTAGTGTTAGCCTCATTGTGAGAATAGTTCTGAAAAGATCTCTTCCACTACACATGATTGTTGACAAAGGAGGAAAAAGACCTCAGCTGAACATATCCAAGGTAAGGGGCAGGGTTCGAATGGTGGTCCAAGGGACAAGCCATTTCATGTAAGTAAAGTTCACAGAGCAAGTTCTGCTCAACGAAATTACTTTCCATAAAAGTTTCCGGAAAGTGGGCTGAAGTTGTGATTTCATAAGGTATCCCCTCCTTTACTGCTTTCAACTTAAACCAAATAAATTTTTCAAACAAAAACATAGGGTAAGAAGGAGATGGTGCTCTGTTTCTTAACAATTCTTGGGAAAGAGTATACAGCTGGTCCTTCTCCACCTGCATAGATTTTAACTTTTTTATTTCCTTCAATTCTTTCTGTATCCATTCCCATTGTAGTTTCTGGAAGATCAATTCTTCTACCCATTTTTCCCTCAATTCTTTGATAGTCTTCTCATGATCAGTGAGGGGAATCATTCCTTCTTGATACTTGTCCACCTGCCTCTTCCATTTCTTCACTTCTATTTTTAACAATTTGATAATCCCATGTATTCTTTCATCTCCTGCATTTTCCTCATCATTAGAGTCCATATTGACAAAGTTCTGGGAAAATTGAGTGCATGCCTTGCTATCTGATGTTTCATCTTGAGCATTCTGCACTGGGGATGCAACAACTTCCTTTTCTATCAAGATTTCAGCAATCTCTGTCTGAATAGGTACTTCTGCAACCACTGCTCGGGATATTGGTTCTTGTGTAACAACATCTCCTTTTTGAAGATCCCCTTCAACAACTTCAGCCTGTGTGGGTACTTCTGCCATTAATTCTGAGGTTGTTGGTTCTTGTGTGACAGCATCCTTTCCTTGCAACTCTCCTTCAACAACTTCAACATGAAATTGTGAAGACGTTGGTTCTTGTGTAACAACTTCTTCCTGAATTCTGATTTCCACATCTGCCTGAGCCCTAGCTACAACTAATTGGACTTCATTCGTGGCTTTGACAGGGATATGCAAGACTGCTAGTGCTTGTGTATCAGCATCCTATGCCCCCATTTCTTCATGCTGCTAGAATTTCTCTTAAGTTACTTCCATATCTCTCGAAAGGTGGGATTGTTCCCCAAATATCTCAGTATCCCATGATGATTGTGACTACATCTGTTCATCTTCTCCCAGCTTCATATCAGGTATTATGTCCACCTCAAGATTCATTGTTCTTGACTGAAATGGAGTTTCGGTAAGGATTTCAAAGAATGTTGGTTCTTGTGTAGTAGCATCCTGATTGACTTCAATATCTTCATGTTGCTAGGACTCCTCTATTAGCTCGATATCCTGAGATGGTTCTAGGGTCATAGTCAAAAATTATAAGTTCAGGTCAAGAATTACCTCAATCTCTGGTTTACCCGCTTCTTCTTGAATGACAATTTCAACAAACATTGCTGAAGGTGCTGGTTCTTGTGTGAAGGCACCCTGCTTGGATTCAATATTACTTTTGTTAAGCTGATCCAACAGTCCTAATGGCTGAGGGTATAATTGCTCAGCTTCTTCGAATTCTATATCAGGGATCAGTCCTACTTTTGGTTCATCTTCTTTCCTTAATTCTACATCAGGTGCTTCTTGTTCTTCTTTAGTTGTTGGTGTAGGATTTTGGGTTCCAAATGAATGCACTATGACTGTGTAGCCTGATTGACTAAAAATTTCCCCACATGCAGGGCAAACTGCTTTCTCCACTTCTTCATCCTCCTTAGTAGGAGATGATCCTTCTAACTGGTCTACAGCTTCTACCAGCGCTTGCATCTTTCTTTCTACCTATTTCTTACATAACTCCTTCAAATTCTCCAATTATTTCTGAAGAAATTGCACTTCTTCCTTTAGTAACCCATTTTCATACAAAATCCCCTCAATTTGAGGTTCTTCTGCAATAGGCTCCTGTGGAGCATTGTTTGTCCTCGGTCTCAAAATGGGAAATTCAATGTTTGCTTCAATATCTGCCCATTTTTCTCTTGCTGCTTTAGCTGCTATGACTAATCTCATTCTCCTTCTCCTCACTAGTCAATATGCTTTTATTTCTTCTCTTGACCTTCTTCTCTTCCTTCGGGGTACAAGGGATTCCAACCCTACAGTTGACTTATAAGGAATATTTCTTGTTTGAGAATCCCCTTTGTCCTTTGCCATCTCTATTTCTTCTTCAATTAAAGTTCCCCTCTCATTCAGGAGAGGATTTTATGGTGAGGACCTCTGCATTCTCTCCTGTCATCAAAGCTCCCATAGCTTTAGCTTCAACTGTGGCAACATCCAATGTTGCTCCAGTTTCAGCTTCAGTTGCTGGAGTTCCCAAATTCTCTATCTCCTCTATAGGGTTTTCTACTACTGCATCCTCCACCAATTCTTCCTCTTCTTCTGATCCTGTCTCAACTCCCCCCCAACTAAATTGGAGGGACTTTTGTCCTCTTGCTCTTCCTCCAATTGAACACCCAATAGAAGTGTAGGTGCCCTTACTTCCTCTCTGATTGGAATCTCAGGAAAAAGTATAGGTCCCTAGGCTATCTAAGGTTGGATAGTAAATTGTTCCCATGTTTTATTTATTTGAGCTAGGGCCCTTAATATTAAAATTTTAATGAGGCCGTGATGGGTAAGGGAAGAATATGGATGCTTAGCTTCTCTGACAAATCCCACCATGTGATGTAGGTCTTTAAATAGGAAAAATGGAACATTAAGTATATTTCTATGGCGTAAATGAGATAGCAGTGGAAAATCAAAATAATAGACAGTATGGTACCTACCTTCATAGGTGATATAATTTTTGAGTAAGACAACCACTTGATCCCACGAGCGAGGAAATGACTGTAATTCTATTGCTCGCCCTGATGGATGCAATTGTTCACCTGCCACAAAAAGTCTTTTCCTATGATGGAATTGGGAGTTCTTCTTCCAAACCAAGCTCTTCTACCCATGGGAGTTTGGTAACCTCAGCTATGATCGCCTTAGAAACTTCTATCTACATACCCATAACCTTTGAGTGGGTTTCTGTAAGGTTTAAAGCGAACTGCAGAGCAGTTTCACGATGAAAACCATTAATACATTGTAAAAACTTAGTCCATCCCATGGCTTCAAAGATAGCAAAAACTTCACCATTCTTCTACAATGCCTGTGTGTTCGTAGGTTCATGCCGGGCCGGGATACCCATGTTATCTTTCCTTATAAATTCTAGTATCAGCTTGGAAAATTGTAGGATCCGACAATGGACATTTTAGCGCGGGACATGCACAAACAATGGAGGTTGGAGTTGGCAAATTTGGAAATTTAGGACGGAAGTAAGCATAAAGTCATTGGTAAGATTTTTCCCCAAATTAGTAAATGGTGGCGATTGTGAAATAAATTTGAGTAGCCATTAGATCGTGGGAATGGACAGTTAACAAAGTACAGGTGTAACGACAGATATAAAAATGTAGGTATGATTAACTCTATCAAATCTGCTTAATGCTTAATCATGTAAATAACCAGAACTGTACCTTAGTAATTATGAGATGAACTGCGACTTCTCGGAGTAATACAATGTGTCAGTGCAGCCTTCAAATTTAAATATTACTGCATGCTTGCTACCATGATCCTTCTCCTCCTGACCCAAAAGTTGTCTTGTTGATCCTGACAGAATCATAATTAAAGTTGTGAAGTAAGTCAGAATCAGAAAAATCATGGGTGGCACAAATTCTGGATGAATTTGGAGGAGTTGCAGCCCACTGTGGACAAATATAGAGGAGTTGTAGCCACAAGCCATAGGAAAAATCAGCCAAATTAGCAGAGTCACAGCCGCTATAAAAAAGAGTAAAAGTAGGCAAACTTTTAACAGAGTCATGGCTATGGTAATGGGAAAATGGCTGATATTTTATGGTGTTGCATCTGCGATGAAATGGAAAAGGAGGCAAGGTTTTACGGTGTTGGAGCTGCAGAACGGGAAAATAGACAAGGTTTTACGGTGTTGTAGCTGTGAAATGGGAAAATAGGAAAGGTTTTACAGTGTTGCAGCTGTAGAATGGAAAAAATAGGCAAGGCATTAAGGTGTTGTAGCTACGGAATGGAAAAAAGTAGGCAAGGTTCTACGGTGTTGCAGCTGCAGAATGGGAAAATAGGAAATGTTTTATGGTGTTGTAGCTGTGACAAGGCCAAAAAAATAGGTAAATTTTGTAGAGTTGTAGTTGCATCGAACTGTTCATCATTCAAATTTTCTTCTGTAAGGAGCTCTTCCAGAAAACAAAAAATTACAATAGGTGCTCATGTTTTTCAAGCCCAATCATGACCATTTCTCCTGAAGTAAATTCCTCCACAGATTCTAAAACAAAGCCATCAAGTGTAAAGGAAAACGAAGAAAAAAAAGGAAATAAGCATTAATTTATTTATGTACAAAAAAATTTGGGTATAAATTGCAACGACTTTCTAAAGATTGATAGGGGTAGTGAAAGATTCCTTCCCTTGCTCCAACTGGTATCCTGGATCAGCTGTAATATGTGAAACAAACATGTCCCTTGAAATTGGCTTATGATACAGTCGTAGCATGTGACCGTTAGCGAATAATGGTGCACGATTCTCATCAATGATGACCAGGCGGACTGTACCATTGTCAAATACTCTGTCTATCAAATATGGACCTAACCATCTTGTGCATAGCTTACCTTTAAATTCCCTTTTGAATCTTGAATCATATAATAGCGCCCAGTATCCCTCATAGAAGACTCACTTCTTGATGACCCGATCATGCCAATTGGATCTCTGTTGCTGAATTAATGTTGTCTGATCCACAACAGCTATGCATTTTTCCTCAAATTCATTCAATTGATTCAATCTATTCCTTTGGGATTTAGTTACTTCTAATTTTACCTCCATGGCTGTTTTCAAGGTTTTGATTTCGAATTCAATGGGAAAGACAACGCTCTTACCATAAACCAAGTCATAAGGGGAGAAACCTATAGTATTGCACCACGTAGTATGATATGCCCACAGTGCTTCCAGAAGTCTGACAGCCCAGTCTCTACGATGGCTCCTGACTGTTTTGGTAAGGACAGCTTCAATAAATTTATTGGTACTTTCCACATGGTCATTGGCCTGGGGATGGTAAGGTGAAGTTATCTTATGCTAAATATGGTACTTCTGTAGCAAAGATTTGAATTTGTGTGACACAAATTGGGGTCATACATCTACGATTACTTCCATGGGTATTCCAAAACGAGTAAATATTTCTCCATTCAAGAAATCTATTACATCATGGTCACTGGATTTTTCCAAAGCCACAACTTCTACCCATTTTGTCATGTAGTCGGTGCAAACTAAAATGTAGGATTTCTGTTTTGAATGAGGATTGATAGGCCCAATAAAATCTAAGGCCCATCTATCAAAGGGTTCCACCACCAACTATGGTAGAAGAGGCATTTCATCTAGTCTATTAGGTTGGCCCATTCTTTGATAGCTATCACAAGACTAGTCATATTTCTTTGCATCCCTGAAAAATGTTGGCCAATAATAATCCATTCTCAACACCTTATGAACTGTTATCCTATTTGCAAAATGTCCCCCACATGGTTCATCATGACAAGCCTTCAAGATATGGAAGACTTCGTCCTCCATTACACTTCTTCGGATCTCAAGATCAGGACTTGTGTAGAAAAGATGTCCATCTATCTAGCAATACCTGGCACTTTGTTGAACAATCTTCCTTTTTTCTCTTTTTGACAAGTGTGCCAGAAGCTTACCTGTAGCCAAGTAGTTAGCAACATCTGCATACTAAGGGGAATGAGCTGAAACTGCAAACAAGTGTTCATCTAGGAAAGAATCCTCAACTTGTAGGATGTCATCACTATTAGTAAGATGAGATAAATAATCAGCAACATCATTCTCTTTCCTAAGCCTGTCGATAATGGTAATATCAAACTCTTGTAATAGTAACAGCCATTTAGTTATCCTAGCACTTGCAACTAGTTTGTTCATTAGAAACTTGATGGCTGAGTGGTCAGTGTGTACAAAGATGGGATATCCAGTGATGAGTGTCTAAATTTGTTAACGGAGTAAACGATGACTAAAAATTCCTTCTTTGTAACAGTATAATTGAGTTCAGTAGGGGCCAAGTTCTTACTGATGTAATAAATTGCATATGCTGCTTGACCATCCTGCTAACCTAATACTGCTCCAATGGTAGTGTCAGAAGCATCTGAAGAAACGTGGAAAGGAAAAGCCTAATTGGCCCCCCTTAAGAGAGGAGCTGTAGACAACCTCTTCTTAAGTTCAGTGAACACTGTCTGGCATGCATCATTCCAAACAAATTGTACATCCTTCATCAATAAGGTAAATAAAGGAGAATCTAGTTTGGAAAAAATTTCTATAAATCTTCTATAATACCCAGTATGACCTAAACCGCTACGTACCTATTTCTGTGTTCCAGGAGTGGGTATGTTTTCAATTACCCTAATTTTGGATGGATCTAGCTAGATACCATCAGCAGAGATAAAGTGCCCCAGCACTACATCTTCACTCATCATCATATGGCACATTCCAGTGCTCAAAGATAGCTAGGTTTTCTCACATCCAATTAAAACCTTTTCCAAGTTTTTCAGTTCATCTTCAAAGTCACTGCCATAAGGGGTAAAATCATCCATGAAAATCTCCATACTATCATTAACCATTTCCAAAAATATGCCAATCACAGCTCTCTGAAATGTGGCTGGTGCATTGCATAAGCCGAAGGGGAGCACCCTGTATGCAAAGGTACCCCAGGGACATGTGAAGGTGGTTTTGTCTTGGTTTTCAGGAGCAATCTGGATTTGATTGTACTCACTAAACCCATCCAGAAAGGAGAAGAACTTGTTTCTAGACAGGGTGCCAAGTACCTAGTCGATGAAAGGCATAGGAAAATGATATTTATGTGTTTCCTTGTTTAGCTCTCTGTAATCCACACAGACTCTCCATTTACCATTCTTCTTGGGTACTATCATGAGCAGAGAAACCCACTCGCTTTCTGAGATTGGGTATATAAACCTTGATTCCAAGATTTTTTGAATCTCTTCCTTCACTATGTCCCTAATATTGGGGTTCATCCTTCATTGTGGCTGGCACACAAGCTGGAAGTCATTTTTGATATAAATGTGGTGGTTGCACAGATTAGAAGGGATACCCTTCATGTCTGTGTACTCCCAGGCGAATGCCCCCTTATGTTTTTTCAAGAGAGTGATTAGATGTTTCTATTCATTCAGAGTAAGATTGGAATTGATATTCAGGGTTTTTCCTGGTTCTATCTCGACTGGAACATTTTTTGAACTTTTCAAGACTGGAACTATGTGAGTGTCATTTACTAATGTCCCCTCTGTGATATTTTCTTGTTTTTCTTCACCTAGAGTACTATTCAGGATCTGATAAATTTGTTTGTTGATAGAAGTGGTCTCACTGATGAAAATATTGATGGCATCATCATTTTTTTCATCTTTAAAAGTTAAGGCCTTCCCTATCGTTAACAGTGGCTGAACGCCCTCCTCTTCCTCTAGCTCCATCCACAATGGAGTTTCAGCTTCTAGACTAGGTCGAGATGGAGGATAGAGGGTAAGGTTCTTTGTTTCGGTCCCATTTGATATGGTCATAGACCAAGAACGACAGCTAATGCAAGCATCTACTGTAGCTAACCAAGGCCTTCCCAAGATCAATGGGTGTCCCCCTAGCTGCGACTTGGGTTGTAAAACCAAGAAGTCAGCTGGGTATTCCCATGAATTAACTGATATGATGAGGTCATCCAATATTCCCTCGGGTTTGATGGTGGACCTATTGGCAAGTTTTAGAACGGTAGGGGTTGGCCTGAGATTGGTGAGCCCAAGTTTTCTTACAGCTTCTATGGTCATGACATTAATAGTTGCGCCTAAATATATCAGTAAATTTGGTATCTGCATATTCCCAATTTTCATAGTGACAGTGGGGTTCTGAGGATCATCATATTTGGCCAGAAGGGTTTTTCCCATTATCAGGTCAAATAATTTTCCTATAACATGGACAGTGGGAGGATCCCTGGATTTTCTTCCTAGTTTTATTGTACATAGATCTCGAATAGTTATGGCATATATAGGCACATCATGAAGGGCCTGCAGCAGTGGAATTTTGACATAGAGGTTTTTCAACTCTCTAAAGAGATTAAATTGAGGTTGCTCCACTGCCTTCTGTAGTGTCAGTCTTCCAGAATATGGTGGTTCCATAATCAGTTGTGTAGGTTACATGTCAATATGTGTTTATTATTGTGTTTTAGCCAGTGTCTCAATAGGAATTTCAGCGTCCTCAATAATGGGGATCGCTATGTTGGATAAGTAATGTTGGTTCATCCTTTATTCAGACACAGAGGATGGAACATCCTCAATGACCAAAGGCTCCACTACCCTCCTTGATCGTAAGAAGATGTCATTACAGGGAACTGGAGTAATGGAGTAAGTGGGCATGTTGGTAGTCTCAAATTGTTGTACTGCTTTATTGTTTGGGTTGGGGTTAGGCTAAGCAAGAAGATGCGGTCGTATAGGTGTATTGGGTGCAACATTGTTCTAGAGTTGCAGTTGCGGCTGTTGATACTGCTGATATGACTAAGGGTATTGTTGAGGAGGATATGGTTTATGAGGAAACTATTGAAGAGGTTGGTTGTGGGAAAACTGGTTTCCTGGATGGAAGTTCCTCCACCCAGGAGACCAAGAGTTTTTTTGGTTTGTTGGCTATGTCCAGGAGTTCTAGGAGTTGAAATTTTGCATAGGAGGTTGAGAAGGATACCATTGATGGTTGGAATAAGACGAAGGGAATTGTGTATTCATGTGATGCATATTATTCCAATTATTCATGTTATTCTAAAATGGAAACGAGTCTGGAGTCATACCATGGTTTCGAGGTTGCCAAGGTTTTTTCTGGGCAATGAAGTAGGATGGTTCCACATCTAGATTTGATGCCTAGAGAAGTGCCTTCACTTGAGGTAGTGAAGGGAATTCCTTCATATCATGGTTCAGCTCGCAGAGCTAACACACCTCTACTTTTTCTAGTGGGCACTCCTTTAGGGGGTTTTTCTTCCTACATTTAGGGAAAAATACACTGAGTGTTAGATCCTCTACTTCTTGTTTCTACTTTTCCCTCAGGACATCTATTTATGAGGAGATGGATCTCATCATTTCTATCTTGAATTTTTTGAGAAGGTTTCCCCTTTATGCCCAGGTAGCTCCTCCATTAGATGACCTCTGTGTTCTATCGAATACATCGCATTCTAATTTATCCTGTTTGTTGTTCCTGGAAGATCCTTTGGAATACCTTTTGCACAATTCAAAAATATTTTCAAAGGATTCGTTTGAGATATCTCCCTTTCCAAGGAGGTTCAACATGTTTAGGCAGTCTTCCCTAATCCCACAGAGTAGTATTATCTTGAGCACATCTAACCCCATATTAGTTTGTCCAGCTCTCTGCACATTGTACAAAATCCTCTCAATAAAATCTTCCATGCTTTCTTCATCCCTTTGTACCATCTTGAACAGTTCTTCTCTTTTAGCTTTGTTGTTGTAGTACTCGTAATATTTTTCTAGGAATACCTATTTCATTCGATCCCAGGTGGTGACAGTTCCACCACCTAGGCTCATGAACCAACATAGTGCATTATGCTTCAAAGTAGCAAGGAAAGGTTTCAATTTATGCTCACTAGAAGTGTAATCATAGCTATGATAGAGTATGTCAAACTCGAAAAGGAATTCATATGGATCCTCTACATCTTTTCCATGAAAACGAGGTAAAATTGATGGTGATATGTTTTTCATGGGGACTATTCCCTCTGGCTTTTCAATGGGGAACTGGAGTGTGGAAACGGTCCCCTCAAGGGGATCATTTTCATTATGATAATTTTACCCCATCACCTCTTCATGATCTTCTGGATCACATCTATTGTTCATGTTTTCTTATTCTCTCTCCTCTTTGTGCTTCCACTGATTGTCCCTCTTCTGGTGGAACTATGTCCACTCCTCTTTTGTCACCACCTTCTCATTAATGTGATAAATTAAGTCTCAATCAGATGATCCCATAGTACTAACTATGTCTTCCTCTGCAGGGACACCTGAGGGTGTCGCAACTTCTCCTATGTTCACCACTGTGGAAACTGATGCTTCCACCCTGGGAATAATTGGGCTTCTTTCGATGGAGGACCCCTGATGGTGAGCTTCGGTAGAGGAATTGGTTCTGGTAACCATATCGTCAATGAATTTTCTTCTTCCCAATGCTAGATTTCTTCCACGACCTCGACCACCTACAATGTTAGTATTCTGTGGAGTTCTGGTGTTGTAGGAATGTCACACTGTACCCTTCTCATATTCATGCAACCCAAAACATGCAAACTTAAAAACTGAAGAAAAATGAATGGATACAACTACTATGGTGTCTAATAATTATCTTCTCCAGTAATGGTGGAAAAATGTTGGGCACTCTATATGCAAGTTAATTAAAGCCAACATACAAAATGTTCAATATAAATTGTCAACCTGAGAAAGTCCTTTTATTGCAAATATAATTTACACTGTCTGTGCTCAAACACTAAGTAGCTGATGCTGTTGAATAAAATACCCTACCTGTCTACTTAGCCCAACTCTTCCCATGATTAACTTAATCTAATTTACCTTCCTAAGAATGCATAATTATGATTACCTTCTCACAACTTCAATTTGGAAGTAAAAGATTCAGTAAATAAACATCTAGACTTACTTTTGCAAAAAGTTAAATCCTAATCTATTAGGCCATATGGAAATCCATTATAACTATATCAATCCAACTTAATCTCAGAATCAGAAATGCAGAAATTGAACTCAATAATTATAACTGTAAATGGATTGAATTAACAAAACTCAAGAAAGACAACAATTGGAAGAAACTAGGGATGATCTTGGCTGTTACAACTATCACACAAGTGCCTAAGGGAAATTAACCTACACAGCTGAATGTCACACCACTCTGTTGCAGCTTACAAGAAATGCAATTAGTGATCAATTGAGGAAACACACAATGAATCATTACTGTTGCGGCTGTTATAAAAGAATGCAATTACTGTAACATCCACACCACATGATAGAAAAGATAAATACCTAATTAACTCGACAATCTCTGTAAGCAGGCTGGCCCAACCTTCGAACAGAGATGTTAGAGACTAACACAAGCTAAAAAACATAAATCAGAAGAATCTTGGTCCTTGTATTAGATGATGGAATGAAAGTATAGTCTCTCTCACAACTTATATAATATGATCAATTATTTTCCAACCCTTGGCTCTGGATAGTTCCTAATATTTATACATAAATCTTCATAGCTTCTACCCACTAATATCAGGAAGCCATGAAGATCTATGGTCTTCAGGCTGCCCTATTACAATGCGTTGTTACAGCTGTGGGTGAAACAAAATCAAGGAATATAGGAAGTATGTGGCATGATCCGATAATGAAGTAACAGAACCCAATTAAGAATTCCTTTGTTAGTTGCAGCTACCATTGTATAATGGAACACCATTGAGGCTGAGTCTATTGCAGCCTTGGCTATTGCAGCTTGCGTAGAATGAGGATCTTTGACTGCGTTCCACCTACAAAGATGGAGTTTGTGGGAAAAACTGACAATAGATGTTCGTCTCTTCTAGAAACTGCTTGACCTGATGAACCTGTATCCTTCACGTCTTGAACAATATTCATAAAATCCATCTTATTAGCATAATTCAAGGGGTAAAGCCCTATTTATTACAATCATAAGTATTAATAAGATAAAAAATAAGTAATCATACCTATGAGGAATCAGGGATCCAATGAAAGAAAAACATATGTTTGGTGCATAAAAATGGGATAAGATAAGGAAAAAAGAGCATAGTAAGTGTGGTAAAAGAGGGTTCATTTCTGGGCCCAACACATGTCCTATAATCAAGAAGTGAATGATGGCATTAAACTCATGGTTCTAGTCATTCATCCTGTGGATCGCAAATAATTGCGCATCGAACAAATTATCTTCCAAGCTGGTTGTTTCTTCACAACTCTCTATCCTTGATAGGTGCTCTGGTCCAACATTCAGTTGATCAGGTTTAAAAATGACCTCAAAATCAAACTCTTGAAATAAGAGAAACCATCTACAGATATTCCCCCCCAACACTAGCTTGTTGACTAGGCATTTCAACGTTGAATGGTCAGTGTACATCTAAAAATGTCCACCCAAAAAATAGTGTCAAAATTTCTGAAGCACATAGACCATAGCAAGTCCTTCTCTTTCTATTGTCGTGTAGTTATTTTGTGTTGTTGATAGTTTCCTACTTGCAAAAGCAATAGGGTGGTCAAGCTCACCCTCTACTGGTTGCATCAAGACTATTCCATGCACAACAGACGACGCGCCAACATGCAGATGAAATTCTTTGTTCACATACATGAATATGAGTATTGGCACTGTGGCCATTGCAGTATTTAGTTTTTCTAGGATTTCTTGGCATTATGTTTTCCTTTGGAACTTTGCATCTTTCTTCAACAGTTTCTCCATAGGTGCAGTGATCGTTGCATATCCTCTTATGAATTTTCAGTAGTAGCCTGTATGTCTTAGAACTGATCTAATTTGTGTGAATGATATATGCGGTGGTAAGTCCAAGATAATCACAATTTTTGCTCAGTCAACCAAGATACCGCCATGACATATGATGTGACCCAACAACATGCTAAATGGTGCAAAAAAATACATTTCTTTGAATTAAGCACAATCTGATACTAGAGACAATGGTCCAACATCATGCATGGACTTTCAATATGGTCTCTTACTAGACCAAACATAGTCCAATCATCAAAGTATACCTCAAGAAATTTATGAATAAAATCTTTTAAAGCAAAGACTACTATTCTAGAAAAAATAGCACGTTCATTCTTGAGTCCAAAGGGCATTACCATATACTGGTAGCATCCCCATTTAGTGACGAAGGTTGTTTTGTGATGATCCTCCTTCTTGATTCTAACTTGATGATAGCCTGAAAATCCACCAGTAAATGAATACATCTCTTTCCCTTCGACAATTTCAAGCACTTCATCTACAAATGGTTCTTGGAATGGATCATGCAAGCATGCGTCATTCAACTTCCTCAAGTCAACACAGATCCTAACTTCACCTATTGTCTTCTTATCCTAGATCATTATAGGGCTGATCCACTCTAAATCCTCAATAGGTTCAATAATTCCAGCGTTTAGCATACGATCCAATTCTTCTTTTACCCTTTCTTTATACTTGGGGTTCATCCTATATGGTCTATCACATGCCCCAATTTTGCAAAAATAATGTTATCTTATTTGNAATTTTATGCTAAGTTGTAATTGATGACTCAGCAGAGTCAAGGATATTGAATGTAATTCTGAATATTTTAATTATAAATAAATAAAAGTGGAGACAATAGCTTAGAAGAGATGTTAAAAGAGTGTTTATTGGTCAAATTGGTGGAGGAGACTGGGTGGATGGCAAACAGACATGTGGCAGCATCCTCAAACCACTTCCAACTATTGCAGGTGGCAACCTCCCTACATTTGGGGTCATGATCCCCCAAGTAAATGGAATCTGAGCAGGTGCCTCAATTAATGACAACTAACCCAAAAGACCTAGGCAATATTTATAAATATGCCCATTGAAGATAAGATTCAGTACTTAGGTCATGTGGTGACCAAGGAAGGGATTTCAGTAGATCCCGAAAAGATAAAAGCAATCGAAGATTGGCCGGTCCCTAAGGATGTAACGAATGTTTGATCTTTCATGGGCATTGCCGGTTACTACTAGAGGTTCATTGAAGGATTTTCAAAGATCGCAAACCCGATAACTTCTTTGTAGAAAAAAGGAAAGAAGTTTGATTGGAACCAGAAATGCAAAGAAAGATTTAAAAAGTTAAAAACCTTATTAACCAACACACCTATTTTAAGAATAGCTAATCCTAATAAAGAATTTGTAGTGTGCACTAACGCCTGCAATGATGGCTTAGGCGGTGTTCTGACTCAAGAAGGGCATGTTATTGCCTATGAGTCTAGAAAATTAAAAATTCACGAAAAGAATTATGCAACTTATGATCTGGAATTAGTAGCTATTAGACATGCTCTAAAGATGTGGCGACATTACCTAATTGGCAGAAAATTTATTTTAATAGTTGATAATAAAGGATTGAAGTATCTATTAGATTAGCTTAATCTAAATGCCGGACAAGCTAGGTCGTTAGCTTTTCTAAGTGAGTATGATTTCAAAATTCAGAACATTAAAGGTAAAGAAAATAAAGTTGATAATGCATTAAGTAGGAATGCAAGGCTGAATTTTGCAGCAGTTATCAACACTTATACTATAGATTTGGATGAACAGCTTAAAGTAGGAATAGAACAAGATGAAATTTACCAAAATTTACAAGCTAAAACTAAAGAAAATTCAACAGAAAGCTTAAGTAAAGGGTACAGTTTGAATGCAAAAGAATTTTTACTATATAAAGACAGAATGTGTGTACCTAATGTAGCTAAAGTTAAGTTGTCAATTCTGGATGAAATTCATAAAACTCTATACTCAGGTCATCCAAGCTATCAAAATACTATAACTATGTTAAGAAAAGAATATTTTTGTCCAAATATGAAGACTGAATTAGCAGAATATATTACTAGGTGTTTTGAATGTCAGCAGGTGAAAACTGAACATCAACACCCAGTTGAATTACTTGAGCCATTACCCATTCCTAGCTGGAAATGGGAGATAATTAGTCTTGATTTTGTTACTGGACTGCCTAGAAATCAGAATTTAAATGACTCTATCATGTTAGTAGTCAATAAGTTAAGTAACGCAACTCAATTTATACCTGTTAAAACTACATATAAAGCTGCAAGCATAGCTGATATCTTTTTAAAACAGATTTTCCGCCTGCATGGAATCCCGAAAGTCATAATCTTAGATAGAGATCCTAAATTTACAGGAAACTTTTGGAAGTCTCTGTTTAAAGGATTGAACACTACATTAAATGTTAGTACTTCGTTCCATCCTCAAATAGATGGACAAAATGAAAGATTAAACCAAGTACTGGAAGATATATTAAGAATGTATGTGAAAGACCAGCCAGGTAAATGGTAGGATTATTTGCATCTGGTAGAATTTGCTTATAATAATAACTATTAGGCATCAGCCAGATTTAGTCCTTTCAAAATTTTGTATGGAATAAAATGTAATACTCCTATATCTTGGAGTAATCTGGTGGATAGATTAGTATTAGGTCTTGAACTGTTAAATGAAATGGAAGAAATTGTAAAATGGGTGCAAGGTAATCTGAAGGTTACACAAGATCGGTAGAAAAGTCAAGCAGACATAAAAAGAACTCCAAAGGAGTTTTAGGTAGGTGAACATGTGTTCATCAAGGTAATGCCCAAAAATAGCTCTCTGAGATTGGGGAGTTGTGCAAAACTAGCACCTCATTACTGTGGTCCATTTGAAATTATGTCCAGGATTAGACAAGTAGCTTATTAATTAGAATTACCGTTGAATTTAAGAGTACATAATGTTTTTCACATTTCTGTATTAAATAAATGTGTTCATGATGCTACTCATGTTGTTAATTGGAATGATGTATAGGTGGAAGCAGAAGGAGATTTTCTAGTGGAACCGGACTGTATCCTTGGGCGGAGGGAGATCACACTTCGGAACCGCACCATTGGACAGGTGAAGGTGCAATGGAAGCACCTTAGTCCAGAGGAAGCCACCTGGGAATTGGAAATCAATATGCGAGATGCATATCCAATTCTGTTCTAGGGAAATTCTGAGGATGAGGAATAAATACCATCAAGGATGATGTTATGTTCTAAGGGGGTGTGTATGTCACATGCCCCAATTTTGCAAAAATAATATTATCTTATTTGATTTTATTTAAAGACAATATGTTAAATTTTATGCTAAGTTGTAATTGATGACTCAGCAAAGTCAAGGATATTGAATGTAATTCTGAATATTTTAATTATAAATAAATAAAAGTGGAGACAACATCTTAGGAGAGTTGTTAAAAGAGTGTTTAATGGTCAAATTGGTGGAGCAGACTGGGTGGAGAGCAAACAAACATGTGGCAGCATCCTCAAACCACTTCCAACTATTGCAGGTGGAAACATCCCTACATTTGGGGTCATGATCCCCCATGAAAGTGGGATCAGAGCAAGTGGCTCAATTAATGACAACTGACCCAAAAGACCTAGGCAATCTTTATAAAAATGCCCATTGAAGAGAGTTGAGGCTGCTCATTCTAGGGAAGTGATCATTCAGGTGAATGTACTTCGTAGAAATTCAATGGCTAGGGAATTTGTGGAAAGAGTTTGAGGGGTTAACTGCTAAATGATCTAGTGCATCTTTTCAGCTGAAGGATCTTACTGCTGAGTGCAGTGTTATTATTGAGTCATTGGACTAGTCTATTGTTTTCTTGCTCCACCCATTCTCAACCAAGGAGACCAGGAACAAGCTCAGGGGTCCTAAGGAAGCATTGATTGAGCACTCTCTAGGAGTTGGTAGAGAGGAACGGCCTCCTAACACTGTTGTTGACCAGCTTAATTAGGTTCTACAATCTTTTTGTTTTACTGTGTTAGATGGTTAAATATGGATCTGACTGCTAAATGAATGTTACGTATTTAGTTGTAAAATGTGAATAGTTAGTAATCCTTTTGAATCAGTGAAGGAATGAATTTGAATAAATGAAAATAATTCTAATCTGTGTTTTTCCATGTCTGGAAGGACCAAACCATACTCCAGCACAAACAGTGTATTTAAAATAGATGAAGGAAATGATAAGAGACTGAAATGATTAGATATGTTATGCATAGTAGTTTATTTCAGAATGTAGATTATTATCAAGAAATAACAATAATCTAGTTATCCATGTTATTGTTTTACAAGTTTATTTATGTAAATGCACTGGAAAAGTAATAGCAGTAACCTAGTACAGGTAAAAGAATTTTTATAATAAGAAAATAAACTAGTGGTTAAGCTATTGTGGTTACATACAGTATTTTATTCTTCTTTTTATTTAAGTTAAAATATGCTGGAGGTGAAACTATGTCATATATATATATATATATTCCTGTGTTGATTTAATAACTTTTTGCAAATGCAGTAGAAATAACCGAGTCAAACCACTTTATTATATTCTACTAAGTAAAGATTTAAACTAGAAATACTTAGTTTATGTACTAATAATATCAACTAACTAAGTCTACAAATATTCGAACCTCAAGTAGGGTGCTATTAACATAATTAAATTATAAAGAACAAACTAAGTACAGAGTTTATGTACATCTTATCAAAGAACTCTAATAAGCCCTATCTATATTTTATTACATAAAACAAATAGAATATGATAATAATTAACATATAAAAAATTGATAATTCATGAAAAGAACTGTATTAAAAATTTACAAACAGGATATACCCGTGAAAGTAAATTATAGGGTCGAAGCCCTAAAATGAAATATTATATTTACAAATGATAAACATGTAAGCTATAATCCAATTACTCGGACTGTTTATTTAATGAACAATTAAACTAATTATAAACGGTTTACAGTCCATTAAGGACAAGTAAAAAGACAATTGTAATATTATAATTGGAAATTTACACCACATACCTGTAACACTAATCAAACAAATTAAACTAAGTAATAGAATCTTTTAAGAACAAATTGAAAGATTTATTTACACAAGGTTTCCAACAGGAAAACCCTAGCTCATAATTCTGAGTAAAACAAGTAAGTTTTATAAATAAACCATGACTCTGTGACAGTCTTAAAAACATTAACAACAATATTTTATAGAGTACATTAAATAGTAAAAAAATTCATTCACAGTCGAAAAGGGTAAAAACTCTGAGTACACAGAGTATCATTTAGTGATACGGTAAACTGAGTCCAAGCTCAAAGACCGAACTGTCTTAAAAAAAACTATTTTTTATATTAATAAGCCATAAGGCTAAACATTAAAACCAAATACAACACTCAGCTGATGGCCGAGTCTACCCATCGACTAGCGAGGGTTTGAAGACTTGTTAAAAGCAACAACAACCTGTAAAAGAGATTGCATAACTAATGGCGAGCCTAGAAAATATTCCCAGCTCAGGGTTACTCCAAACGACAACCCTGATACAAGTAGGGAAAGAACCCAACATTTGACCACAGGGATTACCCGTATAAAGCCACGGTCTTCGAAGACAGTCAGCGTACTTTCTCCACAGTGGATGTATGTAGTCTCAAGCCCCTGCAAGGAGTTTTCATTACAAGGTGTCAATACATGAAGTACTTAAAATGTTGTATGCCCTACTGTAAAAGAAAAACACATGCTGTATGATTAAAACAACATATAATAATTTACCTGTGATATGAATGTCGAACAGTCTTGTGGAAAGATTGTCACCAACAACAATGCATGTTTATAGTCTTCCAAACCCTACGACGAGGGAAAAGCACTCTCCAATAGAAAGTAAACTCTTAGCTTAACACAATCAGTAGCAGGCCATGAGGACGATGAGAGGGAGCTTGGAGCAGACAGCAACCCAAGTGCATTGAAACTCAAAAAACACTTGTAGAGTGAAAACCCATAGTCACAAAGAATGGTATCAAGACCGAATTACCGGAGGAAAAAGCAACACTAACCCAAGACTCGGGGCAACTAGAACAGAGGATAACTTATAGCCGCCATGAGAACCATGTAGAGAAGCCTCAAGGGCCAGCGTGAACTGTGGAGGAAGAATGGAAAAGGGTTAGGGTTACAATGATTTTTATATCTCCAACACTTGGCAAGGAGAAGACCATGTTTTCACAATAATATAAACCATGTAGTGGGTCATTTCAATAGTTTTCCTGCAATCCAATAATATCCAATTATTTAAACAATGATTTGTATCATACGATGCATAAACTATATTATAAACCTTGTTATTACATTGTAATTTGAATATAGTGTTTATCATATGGTATGTTAGTTCAGCATTGGGATAACAACGTTAAATTAACGTTGACCTAGCAAAAGGTGTCACCACTTAAACTTCGGTTTATCCTGAAAACAATCATGCTTAGAAATTATCTCATCGCTAATCATATGTCTATTATATCATAATATTGATAAAACAAAATAGATGTTTGGTAAACCATATTTCATTAAAGTTGAACTTAGTAAGTGTAGTAATCATTTGTTATATGGAAGAGTCCAAGTTGAATGGTTTAGAACCTTAGAACTAATTATAGACTTGTATGTCTAATAAACAAAATAGTTTATGTATGTTCATAAGCCTTATAAAAACCAACAAATCAAATAGTAGTAAACTATAAAGTTGGCTATTATAATAAACGAACACATTATGAATTATTTTACATAGTTCAAATTGTTTTTAGACTTAAATAGACTATGGTTGCTTCACAACTTGGAATTTGCTAGTATTTTACCATGTCTATATATTTGGTAGAATGGTTTTATGATTATACAAAATAACTGGTGCTTAGCATAGGATAGAAGGTTGATATTTATAGAAAACATCAACCTTAGAAGCTGTTGTAGATAATAACTTAATACAAGAAAAGTATTATAGAAATAATAAGAATTGCAATGGAATAATCCTACTCGAGCCTATAATCAATAGAACCGCTTGGTTTGATGTAGAATTAATAAGTATAGGCAAACAATGTTTCCATGTGAAAAGACACAATTGTTTTTTTACACTAATCAAACTTGTAATGTCAAGAAGTTTACAGATTGTAAATTTCCCTGCAGAAGACAAATATTGATCAGCTTGATACTCAAGTAAATAGTATGATAATATATAATAACCAATGGTACAATCACTATAACGTTGCAAGATATGCATATTAAAGTAGAAGTTTCTATGCGGCTAAGATTACAAGTTTAGAGCCATAGTAAGTATCCTTACTATCGCTACGTTCGATAAAGAAAGGAACTCATTTAATTGAACTTCGTTTACAAGAAAAAATGAAGAAAGCAAAACTATTTTACCTCATGGAAGGTTCTTGGAATTTAGCAGCTTATTTACTAAGATTTTTAATTGCAAATAGAAACACTTATGGATACTTTATGAAATTAAAATGTTTACTCTTTTGATCATATTTGTAAACCTGTAAGAACCAGTAATCTTTTTGCGTTAGCATAAATGCTAAGTAAGCCCGGGATTCATAGTTAGATTCCACCTACTTGTCATAAAGAAGACTCATTAGTAAACTGAAATAAAACAATCCGCAAGTAAACCTTATTTATATTACAAAAAGGAAACTTCTTAGTTAACGTAAGTTGAGTTTATGTAATATTAATCATGACTGTTTCTTTTACTTCTAACCTTTAGCTATTAGTAAACCACAGTGTTAGCATTTTATGTTATCTCAAAATTTTATTTTTTTGTGAAAAAATTGGGGTTTTGACATGGTCGCTACTTACTGGACTTAGCATCTAGTCACAGGGGTATTTTTATCTCCCCTAAGTCTCCTACTATCCCCTTCATTTCCGAGAAGTTGGTAGGGAATAGGTCTTGATATTCATGCAGTAAATATGTGATTTTCGCAACTGTCTCTTCATCCCAAAAATCTCCTATATTGGAAAACTTTGGGTTATCTGATGACCCAATGTTTACTTTCTTAATTTTTAACAGCTTAAGGAACTGGTCACTTGAAATGCCACTTCCTTCCACTTCTTGCATATCCTCTGATTCTGGTATATTTATGTTAGTCGGATCATCATCTAGATCTCCAGCTAGTTTATAGTAAGCCATCCATTGTTGAATGGTCGCACTGCACTGGTGAGAGTTAGCCTCATCGACAGGGATCTTGGCAAAAATCTTCTCATTTATCTCCTGAAGCGCAGCATCAACTATAGGGTTCTCATCAAAAAATTCAAATGTATGCACAAACTTCATAGCAAGCCCTTCCCACTCTTGGGTTCCTTGTCGCAATTCCATAGATGCATACTAGGTTCTAGGTGTCATTTCTAATGTATGTATGAAATGATGTACCCACTCTTACTGCAAGTATTCTACAAATACCATGCAACAATGATTAAGATGTTCCACAGGATTCGTTAACCCTGAATACTTATGGTTTAAAAGGGTGACCTCTTCTCTGAATCTGACTTCCATCAATCTTATGCATTGTGGCTAGTTTGTTATAGACTTCTTATGCGCACCCCACCATCGAGCGAGTGTAACTTTTAGTGCCCGATCTAGCACGGACAAGCACTGCGACTCCACTACAAGTCCTTCAAACTCAGTTATGAAGGTCTCAAGGTTAGGTAGACCCTCATAGGTGGGTAGGTTGTGCAGCTCTATTCAGTGTTATAACATCTATATTAATTCACCTAATATTTAATTATCGACTGGGGTTCGTAGGCTTAGATTTGACACGAAATATATGCGAAGGTAGAGGTGTTCCTATGGTGTCGTGGAAATATTTTAACAAACAAAAGATTGAAAGATATTTCAAAATGAAAAACCAAGTCAAACTCCTAATAATTCATTTATTAAGGTAATTAAACCGAAACAAAATATTAAACTAAATAATTGACAATTTATTTTATAAGTAAATAATTTTAAATTGGAAATGATATTACTGACAACTAACTTTTCAAATAGGAAACTAAGATGCAAGAAAGACCTAAGTAATAAGCAAGTAGAAAAATTAATAAAGAAAATTAAATAAAAAGAAACAAGTTGAAAAATTAATAGGAATATATTTGAATTCTCTCCTACAAGTCTCTTTCAGTAATCACACTAAGGATAACACATATAATATTGAATTTTATATGCAAACGGATAAATCAATCCAAAGGCATGAACACGAAACAATACAATAGTAAAAAGAAATCAGAAACAAAACATAAAATAGCTTAACACATATTCAAGGTGAAAAGAAGCAAGGTAACTTTTAATAAATAACCTAAAACAACCCAATTTTAACTTTAATGTTAAACAGAGCCATCATCTAACTATCTCAATCAAAACATACTTCAAATACTAAAGAAACAGAACTTAAAACAATTTTGAAACACATTAAAAACACTCAAAATGAAACTATGGGTTGAATGAGAGACTGAACTGTAGGTCTAAAAGGGGAGATTGAATGACCGTTTAAACATGCTATCCAAATGATAGTTCCCACAGTTAAAATGATAGAAATTAACCTAAATGAGAAAATATTCAGCTAAATTCGTGCAAATGTAAATCTAATGCATAAAGGAAATAAGTAAACCTACTTATTAAGCAAATCTGACAGTGAAATAAACTTAAACAAACTTAAACAAATCCATGAATATAAAGAAATAATTGCATGTTAATAAACAAACTGAAATTCAAATTGCATAAACTTCTAACAGAAAGGAAATAAACAAAGCTGAATTTATTTAAAAGCAATCTATTCTATATGCTTGCAAATAAAGTGAATAATAATGCAAAAAATAAAATGATTGAAAGAAAATTAAAACAAACTATGGGCGCAACTAGCTATCTAATTTCAGAAATAAAATTGCATGACAGGAAATAACAATAATCTAATGAAAATAAATGAAACTATCTATAAAATAAAATAAAAGAACAAAATTACACAAAATAATGAACCTCTGGTTGATGAGGGGCCCTCTCAACAATCAGGGGTGTTGCCTAGCTAATGCTTAGTCACACGCAATCATAAACAACAAAGCATACATCTCTTTATTAAAATGATGGAACATAAATACATAATTCTTCTTCAAAAATGACTGTCTAACAAATGAAGTCAATGAACTCACTAACTCTGCACAACGAGGTGTTTATATACAGTGTTTACAGGGATGAGCAAGTCGACCCTTTAGTGGCCGACTGCTCTCTAAATTTATTCAATCCATAAAGGAATTTAACTAATAAAACTCCAATGCACATGATCTTCTTTCTTTAGCATGCATCGACTCTCTTCATTGGACAATGTAAGGCATAGGCTCCCTCTCCATTGCAAATGGTTCTCAGATGTGAAGCATGGCTCCTTATTTAGTGCAGCAGGTGGATTGGTATTGGATAGAGGAGAGCGCATAGATGAGTCTTTTAGACCATGGGTTAAATGCATCAACCCAACGCGTGGATTGTTGGTCAGGTGTCAATGAAGGAGGGTGCAGGATGGCGAATCATCTAGAAGCGAGCTTCATTACCCAGACATGTGGAAAGTAAATAGTTTTTAGTATGTTTCAACGTTTTAATGCATGTAATCGGTTATCAATAGCGCGTTGTCTGGTTAACAATCTAGACAGAAAGCTAAACATTGAGCTAGACCATGAACTGAATGTGTTGTGTGCATGGCTAGGTGAATGTGTGGTTGTTGTTAATTCATCCAAAAAAATTATATAACCTGCAAACAAATGTACATACCAATTAATATATCAAATGTGTTTCAACAATGTCACCTTTAATCAATATAACCATAAAATGATAATAATAAATGGATTTTATATAAACCTTAAATGCATTCATACATGGGATGAATAGTGATCTGCATGACATAAAATATGCAAAAAGATAATAAAACATATGTTTAAATGAGTAATTTAACTTCCAAAAATGATAACAAATCTAGGATCAACATTTCCCCAAACCAGAGAAATGTCAGGTCCCACTTTGCAAAAAGAAAGATAACAAATCACACTGTCATAGAGAATTTTGAGATGTGAGCCAGCAACGGGCATATACATAAATCAATAAGTTCGTAAGGTTTAAAATTAATTCAACCATGCCCAAAGTAAAACTTTGGACAAGTTGAACATATGACATGAAGGCATAAATCGCATTTGTAATAAGATTGATTAACAATAAAATTGGTCATTTGATAGTTTACATGCATGATTGGGTAAGAGGATAAGGTTGTTAATAATGAAATGATAAAAAAAATTGTAAGCATCCACATGGAGGTAAATAATTATTTGCCAAAAAAAAAAAAATTGGTTAGCAAATTTTAATCATAAGTGTTTTGAGATCACAATGTTTTATTCAGATCATCGTTTGGTATTGCATTTGGACCTTCATTCGATTCTTCATATAGTTCTCCATATTGATTTTGCTGTAAAAATATGCTTCCTGCTATATCTAAGTTCCACTGCTTATATTATCCTGAAAACACTTATAATTTGTTAGAGATAAATAGATTTGTCATAAATAATGAAAAATAAAAACAATCTATTTTTTCACAATCCTTCCCCCCAAACCAAAGATATGGCATGCCCTCAAGCCATAGAAGAGAGATGAATTGATTGTTCCAGAAAATAAAAATTAAAGAGTTCTATCATGTTGTTTATTATTTTGTAAGAAAAAGAAAAACTAATTAGTAAATGGAAATGACTCAGACATGTATATTCATGAAAAATATAACAGTGCTTAGAAAGACCGCTTGAATGATAATAATATAACCAAAAGAATGCCACAGGAAAAGCTAGTCATCCATGCCTTATTTTAAAGATATCTTGTCATCACAAAATATTTAAGTTTTCCCCGGAGTATGTGAGATTTACAGATATGGGTCCCATTTCTAGGATAAAGACATCCTAGGTATTTGTTAAATTAGAAGGCCAGGGCAAAGCCCAACTTTTATCCATTCTCAATCGACATGTTAAGCAATTGGTCATGACATGTTTATTCATACATTCTAAAAAAAAATCTTTATATTATCATTTTTTTACAAACTATATGCATAGTAGTGCATTAACCAAATGTCTTTTACTCAATATTGTCCCACTGCCAGCAAGATTGTTCAGTACCCTGACGGGTTTACCTTGGTACCATGCAAGCATAGTCCCATCCCCACTGAGCCTGTTCAGCACCCCGACGGGTTTACATGCATTTATCGAGCTTCTATGTTTTAAGTTTTTACTTAGCATTGAACCGTTGCTAGCAGGCTTGTTCAGTACTTCAACGATTTTTACTTGTATAATGATATTAAATATATGGAAGCCAATTGGTACTAGAGCGTGTTGACTCCTGTTAAACACATAATTCAATTTTTGTAAAATAAACTTATAAGTAATTTCATAATGGCCTTAACCATAGATCATGTCAAAAGAGAATAACTTAAAGCTCTTCTTTAACCTTATAGTCCTTTTTCTTCATAAAACAAAATTAATGTTCCCCACAGACAAAAATTCCACTTACTCTTGAATTATCACCAAAATACATGAGAGAGAAGTTTTGATAACACGTATAGGATGAACTAGTAATCCATAGGTGTAAGATGAGAGTGTGAAAAATATGATTATGAAGTTAGGTCTATCAAGAAACTGTTCAAAAGAGCAAATCAGAAATATACATCTCTAAATCAAAATACCAAAAACCATATGAATCATAGAAGAGCTGGTTAAAAATGATATACAGAGGATTGCAATTTTTTTAATTTTCACTATAAGCTGCAAATTTCAAAAGTACCCCAAGAAAGGTTAAGTTACCCAATGATTTTTTTAACATACTTCCCTTTTCCAAGTAATACTCCATGAGCTGTTTATAGAGATAGAATACTTGTAATCAAACTGCAAAACCACTTGTTAGATGATTCAATTTATTCGTGAAGACATATATAATAAAAAGAAAAATAGTCCCTTGTAAACAATCTATTAGAAATGAATCTTATTTATTCAAAGAACACGTATATTTACATATATACAAGTGATGGTAACCCAAAATATTTTTTAAGGATCAGGAGGAGGAGGAATAGCTTCCCCTTCGACTAATTCCATTTCATTCTGCTGTACAACATTTTGTATAAAATCCTGTTTAGATGTCGGTTGGCGATAAAGGCTGAGTCTATGTCCATTTAGTACAAAGGAATATTGTGAGCCATCAATTGTTTTAATTTTTACTGACCCATTGTCAAAAGTTGTAACCACTTCGTATGGGCCCATCCAATGGGTAGTTAACTTTCCTTTGAAAATTTTAAACCATGAGTCGAATAGTAGTGCCCAATCTCCAGTATTAAATTGCTTTTGCTTAATATATTTATCATGCCATGTCTTTCGTTGATTCTGTATTAGCATGGTTCTTTGGAGTGCATCTTGTATGATCTCGTCTAACTCATTAATCTATAATATTCATTGTTTCTGTGCTTTATCCAAATTCATGCCTAATTGTGCTGCCATACGAAAGGTTTTAACTTGAAATTCAATAGGTAAAAGGACTTGTTTTCCATACACTAGATCATAGGAGGTATGTCTGGTATTGTTTCTCCATGTTATCCTATAGGCCCATAACTCTTCTAGGAGTCTATCTGCCCAATCCTTATGATGTAAGTGAATGGTTTTTGTTAAAATGGCTTCTAATAATTTATTAGTTGATTCTACCTAACCATTAGCCTGAGGGTGATAAGGTGAATATTTGCAGTATCAGATTCCATATTTTGTAGTAAGTTCTTTCATTAATTTAGAAGTAAATTGAGTACCTTGATCTGTGACAATTTCTCTAGGTACACCAAACCGGGTGAATATTTCTTCATATATGAATTACACCACTAATTTCTCTATGGCCCTAAACAAAGATTTTGATTTACCCATTTGGTGACATAGTCCGTACAAAATAGGATATATTTATTTTTATGAGACATGGGAGAAATTGGTCCTACAAAATCAAGAGCCCATTTCTGAAAGGGTTCAATAATATCTTGGGGTTGTAGGGGCATCTGATTAGATGGCGTAGGTCTACCCATTCTTTAGAAACTATCACATACTTTGACATATTTGGCAGCATCCTTAAAAATGCTTGGCCAATAATAACCAAAATGTAATACTTTTTATGTTGTCCTCTTATCAGAAAAATGTCCTCCACATGGTCCATCATGGCATGCATAAAGGATGTCTGTCATTTCATCCTCTCGCATGCATCATCAAATAATAAGATCTGGACCAGTGCGGAAGAGATCGTTATAAACCCAAGAATAATTAGAACTATGAACTATAATACGATGCTTCTCATGTGGGACAAATGGTTTGGTATTTTCCTAGTTTCTAAATAATTGGAAAGATCTACTAACCAAGGGGTTTTAACAGATACAACAAATAGATGTTCGTCAAGAAAAGTATCTTCAACTGGTTTAGTATCGTCTTCATGTTGAATACAGGAAAGGAAATATGCTACTATATTTTCTTTACCAGGTCAGTCAATGACGGTAATGTTAATTTTTTGCAATAAAAGAAGCCACCAAGTCACTCTACCATTAGTAATTGGTTTATTCATTAAAAATATAATGGCAGAGTGATTGGTATGCACAAAAACTTTGTAACCTATAATGTAATGGAGAAATTTATTAATAGAATAAACTACTGCCAAAAATTCTTTTTTAGTAATAGTGTAATTCGATTCGGTAGGAGTCAAATTCTTACTAATAAAATAAATGGTATCAGGTGCTTGTCCTTCTTTTTGGCCGAGGACTCCTCCTATGGACATCTCAGAGGCATCGGTGGATATATTAAAAGGAAGGGACCAATCGAGACCCTGAGTATTGGTGCCACCGATAGTTTAGCTTTTAGAAATTCAAAAGAACTTTGACAAGATTATGTCCACTGGAATTCTACATCCTTTGTAAGTAATTTAAACATTGGTGCAACTATTTTAGTGAAAATTTCAATAAAACGATGGTAATACCTTGCATGACCAAGAAATATTCTTACCTCTTTTTGAGTTTTGGGAGATGGAAGGCCAACAATTACTTCAATATTCACAGGATCTACCTTAATTCCTTGGGAGGAAACATGGTGTCCTAAAACTATACCTTCTGTCAGTAACATTTTACATTTTTCATGACTAAGGGATAAATTCGTTTCTTGACATTGAATCAAGACCTTATTGATGTTGTCAAGAGCTTCTTGAAATGTATTACCATAGGTCCTAAAATCATCCATGTATATCTCCACACAGTCATGTATAAGATCATAAAATATTCCTAAGACTGCTCACTGAAAAGTGGCAGGTGCTTTAAATAGGCCAAATGGAAAACTCGATAAGAGTATGTTCCCCACGGGCATGTAAAAGTGGTCTTGTCTTCATCTTTTGGTGCTATTAAAATATGGTTATAACCACTATATCCGTCAAGAAATAAAAAATATTGTTTACCTGACAGGGTATCTAATACTTAATTGATAAAGAGTAAAGGAAAGTAGTCTTTAATTTTAGCTTTGTTTAGCTCACTAAAATCAACACAAATGTGCCATTTCCTTGTGACTTTCTTTGGGACTACCACTAAAGGAGACACCCATTTACTATCAGATATAGGATGGATGAAACCAGTAGTGAGGAGTTTTTGCAATTATTATTTTACTATATCCTTTAGAGTAGGATCCATCCTCCTCTGTGGCTGCTTTACAGGTGACATGTTTTTATACATATAAATATGGTGAATACAGGTGTCAGGGTGTATACCCTTCATATCAGTGTATTCCCATGCAAATTCTCCAGCTTTTTTTTAAGAACTTTAAGCTGTTGTGATTATTGGTTTTCACTTAAACCTTCATTTATATGTAGAAATGTTTTAGGGCCAACCTCACAAGGTATGGTATAGGGTCTTGTATGCTCTTCAATTGTGAAGACACAAGGTGTCTTAGTAAACATTGAGAGATCCATATTCTCTTGAAACTGATCTCCAAAAATCTAATCAAATTCAGCAAAAGACTGAGGAAAATCCGTATAAGTTGTTGAAGAAACAAACTGATTTAATACATTATCAGTGGTCTATTACTTAAGTTCCTAGGAGAAATCACTAGGAAGGGAGAGGTCATCAAATTCCTCATCTACAAAATAACAATTTAACCACCATGAATTTTCAGTTATTGGTTGTGTTTGGGGGTATTAAATAAGTCTCTGTGTAGACAACCCATTGGAAATAGTCATCTCTCCATCCCTACATCATATAAAATCATTTGCAGTATCTAACCATGGTCTTCCCATGATAATAGGATTCCATTTATAAGGATCCTTTTATTCTATGACCATAAAGTCAACAGGGTTTTCCCATGAGGATACTGATATGATAATGTCATCAAGGACTCCAGCATGTTTACTGTAGTACGGTCTGCTAGTTCTAGGATGGAAGTGGTAGGTCAGAGAAATTTTTCTAACTGTAAAAATCCTAAGACTATGGTGGTCATCATATTGATAGCGGATCCTAAATCGATTAATGTATTTTCTATGGCGGTGTTGTTTATAATTATAGTCACTACTGGGGCTCCTGGGTTGTTATATTTTGCAATCCAGGACTGATCTATCATACATTCAGACATATCTCCTATAACATGAATTGTGAGAGGGTCCTTTTGCTTTTTCCCTGATCGTTTAATACATGGCTCCTTATTACCTTGTTGTATATTGATATGTCTTTGATAGCTTGTAATAGAGGGTTTTTGATATAGATATTCTTTAATTCATTCAAAATGTTATACTCCGGATGAACTACAGGTTTTTCTATCACTAGTCTTTCTGGAAATGGAGGAACTCTTTGCTATTGAATAGTTTCTTGTGGAGGATGGGTGTGTACTGAAACCTTTGGAATGTTCACATATTCCAAAATAGAATCATTCACAGGTTCATTTGAATCCTCTTCTTCTTTATTTTCTTCATGAATGATGACTGATGACTTGGTTTTATCATTCACAACTCTTCTAGATCGTAATTGAATTTCATGTAAAGGTACAGTCGAAATAAGGTATGATGGAAGAGTTTGCAAATCAATTCTATTAAGATATTGAGTTTTTATTCTTATTAGGGTTAGGTATCGGTTGTGCAGGTAATAATGCCACTCGAGGAGGATTTGAGTTCTGAAAATGATGAGGCGGTTGTTTGATGAAAGGAACTGGAGGTACAAATCCAAGCGAAATTTGCTGGAAATTTGTTTGATGCTGAGGATAAGGATGATTAAGTGTAGGGATAGATTTTGACTGAGGATATGGTTGTCCTCTCCACCCTTGTGACTAATATTGTTGTTGTGGAAATTGAGGATGAGGGTACTGGGGTGGCCAATTCTGTAAACTTGAATTGTTCCATTGTTGAGGTGGTTGATGTGGAGGGTAATAGAGTGGAGGTTGTGGTGGAGAGTTCTAATATGTTGGTTGGTATCTAGGTTTCCAATGAGGCCTCCTAGATGTTTCAGCTACATCCCCACTCTTATAGATGGCTTGCAACCTAGGAAAGGATGGGCAGTTATATGTTGGATGATCTTCTGTACAGATGTGACATAACGAGATGTTGTTAAATGGACATTCCCTTTGGGGATGTTTGGTCCTACATCTTGGAAAAAAGATTCTCATTGTTGCTCATTATTCATCCTTCCTTTTCTTGGCTTGTACAACATCTAGTTGAGAACCCATTACTCCTAATATATCAATTTTTCAGTTCTCCAATAGGTTTCCTAACTCTACTCTTGTAACTCCACTTAAAATGGGAATGTTTCCTCTTATATTCCTACTGTAAGGCTCTTGAAATTTTTTCGTAACTTTCCCCCTACTTCTAGAATCATTTTTTCACATCTCACTGATTTGTGCAAAAGTTTTATTGGAAATATCACCAGTCGCCATGAGATTAAGATTTTATAATAATTCCTTGGAGATCCCTTTAAGGAAAAGTGTACGTACTACATCTTCTCAGAGGTCACTATATTTTGATTTATGTAATGTATAAATGAACCTTTCAAGATAATCCTCCAAGATCTCATCTTCAAGTTGTTGTATATTGAATATATCATGTCGAGAGTCCTTAGGTTTGCAATACTCTTGATATTTTTGCAAGAATGAAGTTTTCATATTGTCCCATGTCTTGATAGGGAATTCACCTAGTCCCATGAATCATCTCAAGGAGAAATATTATAGTGTAGCAGGAAAGAGTTTTAGTTTGTAGCCTGGGAATCTGAAGGTAGCCTTAGTTCGATTTTCCCCTTCTCCTTCGTCATTTCTAAATTCATCATGATCGTCATTTTCTCCCTGTCTCTCCATATAAGATGGATTCTTAATGTAAATATGCCTAGGAGGCTCCTTTCGAGGTGATAATGGGGCATCCCAACGTTCTTTTTCAGGAGAGATCTTCGTATGATCAACCGTGTTTTTATTGAATCCTAGAGGGATAGTAGGTTCTACTATGGAAGTTTCAATTTGTGAGATAACTGGATCTATAGAGGTTCCAAAGAGAGCTTTTACCTAGGCAGGATCAGCAAAGTCAACTAAGTTCGGATCTCCTACTAGTGAAAAAGTTGTGTTATTTGGATTCAAGACTAGTGGAGGGTTAGATGTTCGTAGTGGCTGATACTCCTGAACTTCCTTAGGAATGAGGTCCTTAGGAACTCCTTCCAAGGTTCCTTCTCCTTCTATGGCTTCCCTGGTAAGATCTCCTGAGAGAGTCTCCTTAGGTTTTAGGGTAGAACTACTTCCTATAGGCATCTTTCGATACCTTTCTGCTGAGTTAGTGGTTGGGGTATTATGACCCCTATAAAAGTTAGTAGGAATTTCAATAATTTTTCTTGTCTTAATAAATCTACCCTAAGGATCTCTAATTTTGCGAATGAAAAACTTTAAACTAAAGAAAACCTATGCTACTACTGTTGCTGGATTTGGGGGCGCCTATTATAACAGATGTGTAGGTTCTTACCTCTCATCTTACTTCTCCCCCATGACCAACCTATTACTAAACTTCACAAAGAATTCTACTCTACCTTACAGAACAAATCCCCGACAACGACGCCAAAATGTTCGATGTTATAACCCCTAGATTAATCCACCTAATATTTAATTATCGACTGGGGTTGGTAGGATTAGAGTTGACACAAAATATATGCGAAATTAGATGGGTTCCTATCGTGTTGTGGAAATATTTTAACAAACAAAAGGTCGAAAGATATTTCAAAATGAAAAACCGAGTCAAACTCCTAAGAATTCAATTATTAAGGTATTTAAACTGGAACAAAATATTAAACGAAATAATTGACAATTTATTTTATAAGTAAATAATTTTAAACTGGAAATGATACTATCGACAACTAACGTTTCAAATAGGAAATTAAGATGCAAGGAAGACCTAACTAATAAGCAAGTAGAAAACTTAATAAAGAAATTAAATAAAAAGAAACAAGTAGAAAACTTAATAAAGAAAACTAAATAAAAAGAAACAAGTAGAAAACTTAATAGGAATATTTTTGAATTCTGTCCTACAAGTCTCTTTTAGTAATCACACAATGAAAAAGTAATAAACTGAAAACATACTAAGGATAACACATATAATACTGAATTTTACATGCAAACGGATAAATCAATCCAAAGCCATGAACATGAAACAATAATACAGACACGAAACGGTACAACAGTAAAAAGTAAAAAGAAATTAGAAACAAAACATAAAATAGCTTAACACATATCCAAGGTGAAAAGAAGTAAGGTAACTTTTAATAAATAACCTAAAACAACCCAATTTTAACTTTAATGTTAAATAGAGCCATCATCTAACTATCTCAATCAAAGCATACTTCAAATACTAAATAAATAGAACTTAAAACAATTTCGAAACACATTAAAAACACTAAAAATGAAACTATGGGTTGAATGACAGACTGAACTGTAGGTCTGAAAGGGGTGACTGAATGACAGTTTAAACAAGTTGTCTAGATGACAGTCTACACAGTTAAAATGACAGAAATTAACCTAAATGAGCTAATCCTCAGCTGAGTTCATTCAAATGTAAATCTAATGCATAAAGGAAATAAGTAAACCTATTTATTAAGCAAATCTGACAGTGAAATAAACTTAAACAAATTCATGAATATAAAGAAATAATTGCATGTTAATAAACAAACTGAAATTCAAATTGCATAAGCTTATAACAGAAAGGAAATAAACAGAGCTGAATTTATTTAAAAGCACTCTATTATATCTACTTGCAAATAAACTGAACAGTAATGCGAAAAATAAAATGACTGAAAGCAAATTAAAACAAACTATGCACGCAACTAGCTATCTAATTTCAGAAATAAAATTACATTACAGGAGATAACAGTAATCTAATGAAAATAAATGAAACTAGCTATAACAGAAAGAAAAGAACAAAATTACACAAAAGAATGAACCTCTGGTTGATGAGGGCCCCTCTTAGCAATCAGGGGTGTTTCCTAGCTAACGCTTACTCACACACAATCATAAACAACAAAGCATACGACTCTTTATTAAAATGATGGAATAGAAATACATAATTCTTCTTCAAAAACGAATGTCTAACAAATGAAGTGATCAACTCTCTAACTATGCACAAGGAGGTGTTTATATACAGTGTTTATAGGGATGAGCAATTCAACCCTTTAGTGGTCGATTTCTCTCTAAATTTAGTCAATCCATAAAGGAGTTTAACTAATAAAATTCCAACACACAAGATCTTCCTTCTTCAGCACGCATCGGCTCTCTTCATTGGACAGTGTAACACATAGGCTCTCTCTCCATTCCAAACAGTTCTTAGATATGGTGCACATCTCATTCTTTAGCGCAACAGGTGGACTAGTGTTGGGAAAAGGAGAGCGCATGAGCGAGTCTTCTAGAATGTGGGTTAAATTCATCACCCAATGCATGGAATGTTGGTGAGGTGTCAATGAAGGAGTTTGCAGGTTGGTAGATCATCTAGAAGTGATCTTCATTCCCCAGACGCGTGGACAGTAAACAGTTCATAGGCTGTTTCAACATTTTAATGCCTGGAATCGGTTATCTATAGGAAGCAGTGTGGTTGACGATCTGGATGGAAAGTTGAACAGCAAGCTAGACCGTGAGCTGGATGTGCTATGCGGATGGCTAGATGAATGCATGTTTGTCTTTAATTCATCCAAAAATATTATATAACCCACAAACAAATGTACATACCAATTAATATATCAAATGCATTTCAACAATGTCACTTTTAATCAATAAAATCATAAAATGATAATAATAAATGGATTTTATATAAACCAAATACATTCATACCTGGGTTGAATAGTGATATGCGTGAGATAAAATATGCAAAAAGATAATAAAACGTATGTTTAAATGAGCAATTTAACTGCAAAAAATGATAACAAATCTAGGATCAACAAGCTTGTTCTCCACCCATCAAACAGACCTGGAAATTTGTGCACACCTCCTCATAGAGACTTCATGTAGCCTTTTTTTCCAATTCTCCAAAGCTTCTCTTGAGTCAGATGTGCAGGAACTAGCACTCTTCCAGATCAGGTTTCCATCCGTTCTCGGATTGATGTAGTATTCTTGTAATGTAGTAACATTGTAGATTTGATCGAGGTAGTCATCCTATCCATTATTATATACAAGCTCAACGTATCTCTTTCCCTGTAGCAGATGAATGGGAAACACCAATCTTATCTGATTATCCTCGAATGAGAGGATCCTTTTCTTGAATTTTGTAAGAGTTTGGTTGTCTATAGCCCAATCTATCTACAATAATGAGGGATATGGGTTTTTTTCATCAAAAATATTAATGACTTCAAAGTCTGCAAATGTGCACAATCCTTCAATGTCGATCAAGAGTTGGCTTAGCCAGCCAATGGGTAGGACCTTCGCCTAATTTGCAAGTCGCAAATGGACAAGGGACTAGTCCAAGTGTGACTTGCCCATACTTTCCCAGGTTTTTCGCATTAAAATATTGACATTAGACCCTAGGTCTAAGATGACATAATCCATGTTGTAGTCACCTATATGCAAAGTCATTCTTAATTCACGACCAGTTTTAAACTTGTTTCTCGCTTGGTTAACTTTCTTTTCAGATCTTGGCTCTAGGGAAATCTCTTCTATCATTTCATGTAGTTATGCAATAACATCTTTATCTTGTATTAGTGTTAGACAACTCGAAAAGAAGGATTTGAGCTTACTAACCTTTTATGGGACATTCTTCTGGAATATGCACTAAAATTGTTCAGGCATCTCCTTTACTCCTTCTGACGTTGATGGTTCTGCTGCATCCATAAACTCTGTTCGTACCTCCAAGAATACTTCCTTCTATTTTTGGATGTCGAATGATACCTTTTTTGTGTCGTAGGTCATACCTGTGGTTGCAGTTGTTCTTTTGATTTATCCTCATCAGCCTCGATCGCAGCCCCTCCTCATGTCACGACATCGACATTTGGATCTTGTGGTTCAGTCGCAATCATCCGAACATTCATGTTGGGATTTGGGTTTGCATTCTACACAGGGTTAGGTCCTGTGATAGTCCTTTATTTCCATTTTGCGATCAACTGAGGACATTGCTCCACATTATGGTCATGACCCTTACAATATGAATGTGTCTTTGTAGGTTCTAAGAAATCTCTAGCATAGTGATCTGGTTTTCCACATTTATAGAACCTAACTTGGCCTCTTCCTCTACCAAATCCTCCTCATCCACCTCTTCCTCTAATGTTTCTGCCACCCCTTCTCTACAGGTGTGGTTGTTGTGGTGGGTACAGGTTCTACTGATAGTGTGGTTGGTAGTGATTTTGTTGCGTGTATGGTTGTTGAGGTGTGTACTGAGGTTGATACTAATTTTAGTGTTGATTAGGTAGTAATTGCGTAGGATGATATGATGCTTGAACCGGTTCAGCCTGAGCGAGTCCGTCATTTTTCATTAAGTAGGTGTCAACAGTATTTTATTTCAAGAGCTGATATGCTTTGTAATATTTTTTTCATGTCCTACTGACTTACAAAATTTACAAAATAGGTTTTCCAGGGTACTTACAACTTCTTTCAAATATAAACACTCCTTGTCGTGATTCCCTCTAGACAGGCATATGCGACACCATGGTATCCCATGGCCGTTTAATGGATTTGGTGCACTTGACATGATATAGTTCATGAAGGTCAGGAATTTATCCTTAGTATTCCCATCCATTCTACATTTGGTGCACCATACGTATTCATGTGCTTCCTTTCCCTTCTTGATGTCCTACAGTTGTATCGTCAGATTAGGCAACTGTGATTGAATTTGCACCGTTCCTGCAGTGCCATCACCAATGGGTGAGGCCTCTAGCTTCATTTCCAACTCTAATGCTTTCGTGTGCAACTCAATATTTTGTTACATAAATGGCCCTCATATGTGTGGTAGAAGCGCAGCAATAAACTACTCTTTATGATGTACATTTGACATTTGGAATCTTACCTTGACCATCAAAGTTTTGAATAGCTGGTCAAAATCCCATACTGACTCTGTAAGTGCTTGCTTTATCTCTTTGATCTCAGTAATGCGCTGCGATTCAGACTAAGGTTTTCTGAACTCAGAGATCATTGTAGCTCGGATCTCGTCCAGATTCTTCTACGGTGCTCCGGACGGTGCGGCACATAACTTCATGAACCAATCTAGTGCATGACCCCTTAGAGTCATGATCATTTGTGCCTTCTTTATGTCTTCATTATGGACTAATTGAACCATCCAAACAGCTTCGCAGAGGAACCGATGTTTCTCTGGATATTTTTCTCCATTTCCATTGAATATGGGTAACTGAGTATCTGCTCCATCCATTGATTCAGTGTCTTGGTTCTCTGGTAAAGGATCCAAAAAAGGTGAACCCTCTTTCTTGCTAGTCACAATACTAGCACTATTGGTATTATCAGTCATTTTCAGGGATGAGAATCTTGATCTTGTCTCTGAGGATACTCCTGCTGTAATGTAGTTGTGTCTCGATCTTGGTCTCTTTGCAGATTCTTCTGATTCCTATGATCCTTCCGCTATCGGGCTATATTCCTCCTCTTCTTCACAAGGCTCTTCGTATTCATGCGACTGAAGTTCATGTTCACTCTCCTCAAACATACTAAGGTTTTGTCTCCCTCTTTTGGTCTTTCTTCTTTTCCCTAATCTGAATCTCCTTCCACTTCTTAGGAATCCTCACTACTACATTTCAATCCAAAATCCGACAGTTACTTCTGACGGCGCGTGGATTTTTTCTTTTAAACCTACCAAAAATTAGAAAGTTAAATTTTTTTTTTAAATTTTTGGTCATAAGCGTCGCTTAAGCGACGGCTAGGCTCATACGCGTCGCTTAAGCGACGGCTAGCCTAGAAAGCGTCGCTTAAGTGACGTAGCATTGAGTGAGTGGAAACTATATGTTTTACCATTGTGGAAAGAGAAGATATTTGTATATTGTATATGTTTTACCATTGTGGAAACATCTTGTATACATATAATGATGGATATTGTGGAATATACTTCCATTAATACTTTGCCTCTAGGTGCGTATTCCTACCCTATAATTTTGGCTCAAAGGAACTTGGGGAGACAACATTTCCAAAGGAGAGTGAAGAAGTAGCCATCCTTTGGTCAATTATATCTTTGGGTGATTATTCTCATAGAAAAATATTGCAACACCTCTCTAAATGGGCCCATGTAGAGAAAATGACAACCAAATTTTGAAAGAAAAGAAAATATCTACAATATATACAAAGCAAAAGTCCATGTAAGTTTGAACTAGTTAATTTCATGATTATACATTTTCCCTCAAACACCTATTTTTCTAGGAGTAAACATAAAGATTTCACACATTTTATTGTCCACCAAATGTTTTATGTTATGATTTTTGATTAAATTTTTTATGATCCACACAAGCTTCATAGAAAAAATAACACACTAATGTTACGAGAAAACCATACAATAAAACCTAGTAGGTAAATTTGTTGCATCTATTTAAAAAAAACTAAACATAGAAGACAAATATACAATAAACATGCATAGGTACAATTACCATAGTTGTTGCATTATATTAAATAAAAAAATTACAACTAACAAAGTGTCAAGATAAATATTTTCATTTTATTCCTACAAAGAAATAATAGACACCAACATAGATAATCACAGTGCTCTATAGATTTTTTTTTGGTATACTTGCAGGTTTGAAATTAATTTTATAGAACCTATAAAAAACAAAAACTCATCCCAATTATATATTCCAAAAGTGGGAGAACAAATTACAACCAACGCATGGGAGACAAAAGAAGATTACAAAACACCTACTAATAATATGGGTGGGTGCCTTCCCTTCTGACTTCTGTGTAGCTCCAGAGCAACCTTGACTCCCAAAACGGGATTCATTAAAGGAATTGGTTTCTATTCTCCCCTCCGCTTCGCTTACCGGTTATGGATCTTATAGAAGAGCGCCAAGTCGAGGGTTTCTCCTATCATTCATGCAACCCTGTCTCCATACCCATCTGTATTCTCTATCAATAATCTGTGGGCATCTACCTAGAACCACAACCATCTGCGTTATCTTTGCATGCTTGGGAGACCAATCCATCTGCTTTTTTCTTATATACTGAGACAGCAACAATGTATACCTTTATATGGGTTCACCAAGTCAATTTGTGGAAGGAAGAGAAGCCCCATTAAGATCAACGCACAACCCACTCGGCAATTCAGTGTTGGTTTTTTTTTTAATATGTGGGAGCACAAATCCATGCCAATCCCTGACCTTTAACCTGGGATGCTATAGAAGGTGCCTTAATGGAAAGGGTTTGTTTGATGGGGTTTGTAGGTCCAGAGACAAATTTTGAAACTGAGCATGCCAGAGCATTGCAAAATCAAGCACAGGTCATGGATGATGGTATTAAATGTGAGTATGGGTTGGTCATGGCAACCAGAAGCAAGAGAGGCTTCAACCAAGCGTTTGGAAACATGGGTGAGAAGCAGGCGAGTAAAGGGCTCCTTAAGCTCCAAATGTGCGGACCCTCTCACTCAGCTGGAATCGTAGAACAGCAGTCCAGCAGTAAGCCTCCTCAACATTCTTCTCTGGCAGATGAACAACTAGGAGTGGCAGATGCTTCTTCGACCAGTCCAAAGTAAGTTTGCAGAAAATGACACAGAGAAGATTTTGATGACATTTTACAACTGTTTATATTTCTTATACTTTTGATAGGCATTGCATAAAATGATACAGAGAATATTTTGATGACATTTTACAACTATTTATCTTTCTTATACTTTTGATAGGGAAAACAATGCCATTAGTAATTTTGCTTGTGTAGAGAAGTGAATCCCAACTCCACTTTGCATTAAGATGGTATAAACCTATTTTAAGAGGGGAGATAGACTTGAACCTTGTACCTCCAAAGCATAGGGTAATCCCATCTCGAGAATTGACAGTGAGAACTTGGCATTCCTCATACCCAGCTACAGCCAAATAGTTCTCATTTGCAGAGTTGAAAACAAGATGAACTAGTGGTAATTAAAATACTTAAAGGTGACCTATTAAGTAAGGGCAGGACCTATTGGACCGACCTTACCTCGATGATAAATTAAATAGTGCAAAGGTTGCATGTGCAGGAAGGGAAATTGTTGAGTTAAAGGGTGGGGTAGCAGCCGGGATCCTTCTTGATCTCCTCCCATGGGGGGATCAATGCTATATGTTCTGATATACAGGCTTTTAGGTGAAAGGTTATCCTGTTCTGGGGCATCTCTCATATTGAGTATCTTTCGAGGGCCTTCGCCAACAGTATAATTTCTTCAAATCTTGCGGGAGGCCTTAATTCATGGGTCTATGCCAGACCTATTTCTCTGGGTACGTCAGAGGTTCTTTTCGTTGAGGTATACGAAACAACAGCTTGATCGGGGAAAACTAGACATACTTCAGTGGTTGGCCCTAAGACTTGTGGAATAATTTGTTTCTGGATGTGCGCATCAGTTAGTAATTCATTGTCTCTTATCAACTGGTTAATCTTAGACCTGACCTTCTAGCTAGTAGTTTGAGGGGAAGAACAAATGGTCCCGTACTGAAAATGGCTTTCCACCAATTTTAAGAAAAGGAGAAAGCCCAAAATGGATTGAAAGGGTATTTGGTAGTCGCGGAAAGTCATGGATCAAAGCATTAGATAACTCCCCTTTCACCTAAAGCCTGGTTAATCTTATGAATTAAGGCCTCCCCTTTCACCTGATGCCTAACTTGGTATCAACCGATTTGAGCTTGGTTATAGTTTGGATTCTTGCCCTAAATCATATGCCCCCACGAAGAAGATGAAAGAACCAACACAAAAAGACATGCATTGAGGAGGTGGAAGCATCTTTAATGCACAAATGCATAACTCCATCCATGTGCCTAGGGTGAAGGCAAGGGGTAAGGTTGTTGTTTCATGCAATCCAATTCCGGGTCTATCTATAGTTGTCTCTCCTAAGTGCATTCATTAAGTAAGTGTTCTAGGGCATATATCTCTTAAGCAGGTAGGTTAGTAAAATAGAAGGTAAGGTTTTTTCATGCCAGCCATCTCCCTCCATGCCATGCTATTCTGCTCGGGTTGATAGCGATACATCCTAAGCGCTTGAATCAGGTATAAGGCCATGTAGTTAGGAAAATTCCTCGGAGGCCTGCGCTCACTGAATGTGCTCCTGGGTGCATCAAAATTCTCCCGAGCATCCCTCAAAGTCTGCTCAAACCACCTGGGTCTCCTAATAGAACTGGTAGGAGCTAAATCTTCCTCTAACTCCCTCATTCACATTTATAACACTTTGTACCACATGATTCTAAATAGCCTGTTCCTGTGGGAAGCTGAAAAGACTCCTTGAAAGCTCTTCTGTCTTCAATTCCATGTCATAGGTATTCTTCTTCGTCAAATCTGATAGAACCTGAAAGTATCCAATTCATATAACTTTTAATTCAAAAATAAAATTCAAAAAACGGGATTTCCTTATTCACAATTTGGCAAGCAAGGAAATAGATTTTTACCTCGTATGCACTTTGAAGCTTCTTAAAGGATTCCTCTGTGACTGGATTGCCCATATTTTTGTCAGGATGAACTAGTATCGCCTAATCAAAGGAGTGAAAAATTGCTCAATGCTAAGAAAACATTGCAGGATGAAACAGCAGATCATATTTCCCTCAGTGTTCAAGGGAAATAGTCGACACATAGTATTCTATGTTAATAAAATAATTGGTAATCACTTACTAGCCTAACAGAACACTACCTTTTTCTTGTACATTCGTTTAAGGATAGCAAAATATATGTTCTCATAGCGAGAGAGACCCAATGTTTCATAATAATCTGAGCTACTTTTTATTCGTAGCACCTCATGTTCATGCAAAGGATTAAACCAAGCCATCCACCACGAACTTTAGCACAATACATGGAGTATACAATTGTGATCAGAATTGCCAACTGTGCATGGTTCAGTGTGAATAGACAATACCCATGATTTTTTTAAATGCATTTGAAGAATGAAAAGCCATGAGAAGAACTTCCAAATGAAATAGGGATGGAAGACTTGCACAAACTTCTTGGATATTTTGACCCTGTGGATGTCCTTATAATAAGAATGCGAGCTATAAGAACAAGAGCATCATCAGTATAAGCAACCCTCCCATCCTCTATAGAATGTTGCTGCTGCTTCCTGTATCTTTCCTTAATTCCAATTCCCTTAATATAGTTGCTGCTTCCTGTATCTTTCCTTCATGGTAAAGCCTTTTGATGAAATCAACAAACGAGATATAAATCTCTGGCCCAAATGAGATATCAGTCGCTCAGTGGCATTGCTTGAAAAAATATATTTCAATGCCTTAATATATTTGCAACCGTTTGGGACATGAATGATATGATACTGCTCACATATTTGGCTTGTGGACTGTATGTGGGGATTGTATTTAATGCCCCTTTTGGTCATTTTACTGAACAGCAAACTTCAATAATGATAGGCGACATTGGACATGGAAGCAAACCACTTTAAATTGCTTGTGCTTGTGGTGTCACACTTTTTTATTCTGTTTTAAAGAGCCATATTTCTACATAAAGAATTTATTAATAGCAAAATTTCTGAATTTGTTGAACTTGTTGGTTCCAATGTGATTTTAACAACATTAGTAGCATGCAAATTGACGGCTATAACACAGCTGGTTCACCATGGCATGCTCTATGTACCAATAGGATATACTTTTGGAGCTGGAATGTTTGAGATGGAACAAGTAAAAGGTGGCAGTCCATACGGTTCTTGAACTTTTGCTAGTGATGGTTCANNNTCAAGTTTGGAATGACTTATAGCTCATCTCTATCTTTTCTAATTTCATTTCAGGGCATGGTTTGTGTGCTATTATCTAGCTGCAAAATAATGAATGGAAATCGTTTATTTTTATGGGTGCATCTTCTTTCGATTTTTCTTCTTTTATTTGTTACTATCAAAGTTTTTCCTTGGGAGCACTTTATTGAGTTGTTTTTCTAATGCGCATTTTCTCATGCTTTCAGTAGTTCCCTTTCACGAATGCTGTAGCTGTGCACTCAGTATTTCATATTGATTGTATATGAATGATTCGGGAAGTTGCCTACA
>LPNX010758431.1:83029-116987 GCA_001517045.1 Pseudotsuga menziesii | reverse complement strand
GTCAGCAGTTTTGCCCAACAATTGGGGACAATTCGTTAAAATTTGGCACTCCTAGTGCTTCTACTGTGTATGGTACTTGTGTATGGTAGTAGAATAATATTTGCACAAGATAGAGGTTATATCATGCTTGTTTGATATTTCCCAATAATTTTATGAGTTGATTCCTCGTATGAATGCCTTCAGTTTGACAACAGTAACGTTGCTTTTGGAAAAGTATGAAATTGATCCAAAACAAATTGGTCGCTTGGAAGTTGGCAGCGAAACTGTTATTGACAAGAGCAAGTCAATAAAGACTTGGTTGATGCATATGATGAACATGTGATGGGAAACCATGCAACGAGGAGCTCAGAAAAAGTTTGTTCAGGTTCCCTGTGTTTTCTTTGCTCACAATTCCTCTAAACTTTGTCAGAGTTCCAAGTACAGACTCTATAAGCTTAAAGCTAGCTCCTAGCTTCCCCAACAGCTCTTCCTGCTTTGACTTGTCATAACCTGCTTGAAGCAGAAATTTAGTGAAAACAGGGGAAGGAACCCTAGCAAATTTAGTGAAACGTGTAAAATCTACTCTCAAAACCTAAAATGTTGCAGAGCTCCAGCCTCGTATCAAAAACCTTCAAACTCTCAACAAAAGAGCACTGAGCTTAATTCTGCTTAGAACTAATCGTATGGATGGATCTTTGGATAAGGTTGGGGGTGAAGAAATGACTAGAGGAAGGGGTATAGGAGACGAATTAGGGTAGAAGGTCGGGAGCATCATACAGTGAGGGGGCATGGTTCAATGTTGGCTGATGGTTGTTTTTGTGGGAGGAGACTGGAACCAAGTCAGGAATGGGAGTTTTTGCTGCATTACATCTCTATAGAGAAAATCAATAGTTCCAAGATTAGGTCAAATGTCTTCTGTTCTTACCTTGATATGGTTTCGAGTCTTACAAGGTTAAATCGTCCATGTATTAGGCTCAACCATAGTTTGTTCTTGGTATTTTTAGGGTTCAAACTTCAAACATCATGCTATTCTGGCTGAATTGAGAGTGGCATATCAGTTTGTGAAGCTTTTTACTTTTTCTATTATGTTTTTGTAGATAATTGTCAATCAGAGCACACTGAAGATAGGCTGCTATTCTGGCTGAATTGAGAGTGGCATATCAGTTTGTGAAGCTTTTTACTTTTTCTATTATGTTTTTGTAGATAATTGTCAATCAGAGCACACTGAAGATAGGCTGCTATTCTGGCTGAATTGAGAGTGGCATATCAGTTTGTGAAGCTTTTTACTTTTTCTATTATGTTTTTGTAGATAATTGTCAATCAGAGCACACTGAAGATAGGCTGCTATTCTGGCTGAATTGAGAGTGGCATATCAGTTTGTGAAGCTTTTTACTTTTTCTATTATGTTTTTGTAGATAATTGTCAATCAGAGCACACTGAAGATAGGCTGCTATTCTGGCTGAATTGAGAGTGGCATATCAGTTTGTGAAGCTTTTTACTTTTTCTATTATGTTTTTGTAGATAATTGTCAATCAGAGCACACTGAAGATAGGCTGCTATTCTGGCTGAATTGAGAGTGGCATATCAGTTTGTGAAGCTTTTTACTTTTTCTATTATGTTTTTGTAGATAATTGTCAATCAGAGCACACTGAAGATAGGCTGCTATTCTGGCTGAATTGAGAGTGGCATATCAGTTTGTGAAGCTTTTTACTTTTTCTATTATGTTTTTGTAGATAATTGTCAATCAGAGCACACTGAAGATAGGCTGCTATTCTGGCTGAATTGAGAGTGGCATATCAGTTTGTGAAGCTTTTTACTTTTTCTATTATGTTTTTGTAGATAATTGTCAATCAGAGCACACTGAAGATAGGCTGCTATTCTGGCTGAATTGAGAGTGGCATATCAGTTTGTGAAGCTTTTTACTTTTTCTATTATGTTTTTGTAGATAATTGTCAATCAGAGCACACTGAAGATAGGCTGCTATTCTGGCTGAATTGAGAGTGGCATATCAGTTTGTGAAGCTTTTTACTTTTTCTATTATGTTTTTGTAGATAATTGTAAATCAAAGCACACTGAAGATAGGCTGCTATTCTGGCTGAATTGAAGAATTCTTCAAAGAATTTAGTTTGTGTTAGTGTTAAAATGTTTGAAGTAAAGTGCATGAGTTAAACAAATGGCCCTGGTCAGCAATTGTTTAGGGCCTAGGTTAATTTTTTAAATTTCTGTCTAAAATTTCTTCTTGTGCAAAATACTCACTTGAGAAGACAATTTCATAACATGGGAATTTTATGAGAGATAGCAGCCTTCATTCTTTACTGCTGGACTAAAATAAATCATGTTCATAAGTGTAAGGGGGTTATGCATAGGCAATGAAAGCCCTTTTGTGATTTCCTGGTGTTAAACACACAAGAAACATTGCAAGAATATGTTTATGATCTAAATCTACAGCTTAGAATTGCAGGTTTAACTGATGGATGCCTCTCTTTAAGAGTGCCTTGCCTTCACAGGCTAGAAAGAAAAAACAAGGAGTCTTGGTTTGGCAATAACTGTTGGTGAAATATACTTTCCCTTGATTTCTAACTGAATATTGTGAATGGACTTATATTTCATTTTCTGTCAAGTGTGTCAAGGTGCTAATGTATTGAGGTAAGAGTGAGATTTAGAGACAAGGGAGGCACTCCTAAGGCTGGGTGGCAGCTGTATGCTAGGAAAGAAAAGGATTATGGCAATGGGTATGGAGTTTGAGAGTGGCATATCAGTTTGTGAAGCTTTTTACTTTTTCTATTATGTTTTTGTAGATAATTGTAAATCGGAGCACACTAAAGATAGGCTGCTATTCTGGCTGAATTGAAGAATTCTTCAAATAATTTAGTTTGTGTTAGTGTTAAAATGTTTGAAGTAAAGTGCATGAGTTAAAAAAATGGCCCTGCTCAGCAATTGTTTAGGGCCTAGGTTAATTTTTTAAATTTCTGTCTAAAATTTCTTCTTGTGCAAAATACTCACTTGAGAAGACAATTTCATAACATGGGAATTTTATGAGAGATAGCAGCCTTCATTCTTTACTACTGGACTGAAATAAATCATGTTCATAGGTGTAAGGGGGTTCTGTGTAGGCAATGAAATCTCTTTTGTGATTTCCTGGTGTTAAACACACAAGAAACATTGCAAGAATATGTTTATGATCTAAATCTACAGCTTAGAATTGCAGGTTTAACTGATGGATGCCTCTCTTTAAGAGTGCCTTGCCTTCACAGGCTGGAAAGAAAAAACAAGGAGTCTTGGTTTGGCAATAACTGTTGGTGAAATATACTTTCCCTTGATTTCTAACTGAATATTGTGAATGGAATTACTCGCATTACAACAAGTGATTAGGTGAATGTAACAATGGTAATTAGTTATGTAACTGATTAAGGGAATAAGGTAACTAGTACCAATCGTATCACTTAAGTAGTAGCTCTAGTTAATTAAGCTGGATAGGTATCATTCTTGAACAACCTTACCAATACTGCACTACACATGCTTTTGTATTTTATTTTTTTTAAAACACTCTCAAGCATCGGTTAAGCGATGCCTATAACTGTCGCTTTACCGATGACATGAAGGCTATAGCCGTCGGTTAACGGATGGAATAAAGGTTTTTTTTTTGAAAAAAATTAACTACCGTCGCTTAATTGATGGCCTTTATGTCGCTTAACCGACGGCATGAAGGTTTTTTTCCAAAAAAATTTCACTACCGTCGAAAATATTTTGTCGCTTAACCGACGTTTTAAATCTAACCGACGGTTACTTAGGTGTCGCTTAACCGATAGTTACTTAGGTGTCGGATAACCGACAACAAGTTTCCGATGCTTAAAAAAAAATCACAGTGTCGTACATGCGACAAGGAAGTGTCGAAAATCCGACATGACGGCCGTCGAATTTTTGGTTGAAATGTAGTAGTGCCTGATTCTAGTTCAGGTTCTATACTTCCAGTGAACATTTCAACTCGCCTCTTCCCATTTTCTTAAGAGGTTGTCTGCGACATAGCCTCCTTCATGGGCACACAATTCAGCTACTAAATTGCAAGATACCCTTCTCATACATGAGCATCTTGATCCATGCACACAGAGATACTAGATACCTTCTTTGGGGTATTTGGAAAAACTTTCTTTCAGCCTCACTATATGAGGTTATAGTATCTACTGTAAACTCAGTGATATATCCTTGCAAGATACTATCAACCCAAAAGTCAACAACTCTAGAGATGGAATTACTTACATTGGTTACCTCGCGAACCAATTGATCATTCCATTCGATGGCTTCTCTCCTTTGCAAATTCGTCTGTCTAGTCGCCAATCTTGAAAACCAATCGTGTAGTATAACAGGGAATTCTATGAAGAATACCTCATGGATATCAGAACATATATACTCGTCTACCCATTTTTCTGTGCTCAACCGTGATCTTGTGCAAATGCTAACATTTTGGAGTCCATCCAGTCTTCTGTCTCTTTTTTCATCAGGTGCCACAACATTTCCCTTGACTCAAATGATTAAGAGTCCCAGCAATGGAACCATTTGTTGGCTTCTATCACCTTCCTGATATCGACCTATGGTTCAACAACACCACAATACCAACAATAAACCACAAGGCATCGGACTGACAGAGTAACTATGTCAGAAACACCTATGAGGCACGTGTAGTCTCACCCAAGATATCTAATGGGTAACTTCCAGAACCATGTTTCCACAGTTGGCGAGGGATTATAGTCCCTTGGCATGCATCCAAGGCACTCGACAAAGGAATATTGGATGGTTGGATGGTTCTTGCGCAACTGAACACAACTGTATGTCAGTGCGCGTGATGCCACCTTGTCCTTAGCCTTAACAACTCGTGCAACTTGTGCGAAGTAGCTGATTCCTTAGACTAACAGGCCATTGTGACTTATGTTTTAACTTAGGAAATTAACCACAAACTTGCTTATGCATCCCAACAATGCCTTAACAATTATTCATTCACTAATTAACAATATGGTGGTTATGCATTCAACAGTAGCTCATCAAAACACAATAAGAAAATAACAAACATTCACATCAGCATATATAGCATCAATAAACCATTTAAACACATGGAATAACGTGGAAACCCATCTGGGAAAAACCACCAAGGTGCTCTTCATATAGCATGAGAAATGGATATAGAACCTTATAGTCTACAACTTGCAGACAGATCTTATGATATGCATTTTATGACTCATGTGTCTTTCTCTCATGGTCTCTAGGTTATTCTTCTATCTACTCCTATTGATCCGCACACATCCTAGATTGACTCTTCTATATACCGTCTACACACTCAACTACAAATTCCTTCTATTCCTGGCGATCTATGCACACAGCTGCAAGATCCACGGCTAAATAGCCTCCTACTGCTACTAGACTCCTCTCTGAGTATTCCCTTCCACTAAATCTAACTCAAACACAACAAAAATGGCGTCCTTGGCTCTAGTTAACCAAACCCACAACAACCAACAAAAGCGCCCAATAACAAAACCAACAAAATCAAACCCTTATATAGAAGGAGTTCTTCTTATTTATAAATTCTATCAGACCACGCAGGGTTGACTACATACTGCTCATTAGTTACAGGTCATGATCAGCTGTCAGAATAGGTTGTCATGGACTAACACAAGGCACTGTCAGCCTGACTTACAAAATATTCCTTCATACATGTGTTGTCATAGGTTTACGCCATCTTTAACAGCCACGATATTCACCTATCTCTTTCTAGCCGCTATCACCTGTACGCCTATACACTTTCCTTTCCTCCATCATGTGCATATTTATTCCGTCTGCACTAGTCCCTTTTCTTCCTTTGTGACCTTTCTTCCTTCCTATCACACGCACGACGTACCTTCTTTTTCTTGCATGCGAGCTTATTTCTTGTCTCCTTTCCTAGCCCAATATCTTGTGAGGGTGCCCTGGAACAACCTGAATCTAATCGAATCGTCCATAATGGTTTTCGATGAGCACCATAAATGAAACATCATGATGTGGTTTTAGGGACACTCCCCTTCCTTCCCTTCAAACTTTGGAATGTCTGATGGGAGTTTAGTTGGCATAGGAGGCCACTGGGGTTGGTGGTAGATTGCGTCATTGGTTAATCTATTTAAATCAGGAAAGTTGCGACATGTCATGAATGGGAGGTTAGACCCAAGGCTAGTGTGGGAGGGGATGGCGATGGCGCCGAAATTTGTAGGAGCATGATGTCCTTGCATGACTAGGGGTACCTAAAGTTGACTTCCCGTGATGGGGATAGTTGGGATGGTGGTGGAAGGGCCACTGCCCCCAGCTGGGTATGAGAGGTGGTACTATAGTAACAATTACTCCACTTCCACAAGGTATGAAAGGTGGCACCATGGGAATGATAGGGCCACTGCCCCAAATTATGAAAGGTGGGAAAGTGGTAAGGATGGGGGTTGGTGTGGGCCCTCCACTCATGGGCTGCGAAATCACCATGGCGTTTTTAGCGGTGTTGGGGCCACTAGCAATGATTGTGGTGGCAGTGTGAGGAATGGATGTGGGTCCACTGCCAACTACCCCTCCAAAGAAGGGATCGGGATTCATGCCATCCATGGTGCTAGACGGTGTTGTGTGCAGGTTTGGCTCAAATTGGTAGGAATCTGAGTTAGAATCAGAGGTTGTATGGCCTTCTGATGGTGAGGAGGGTTGTCAAGGGTGGCCTCGATGGCGACGGTCTAAACACCCCAACTGCGGTGGATTGCCTCTTAGGCATGAGGAAGAGCATGGTGTATCAATGGGTGCTTGTTTGATAGTAATTGATAATTAAAATAGGATCTCAGTTTAATGGCTTCCTATTGGCTTACAGGTGGTTACTTTTCCACCAAGACTTCCAGAAGACAGTGCTTGGATTTTTCCTCACAGGAGTTCTAGTCAATCGGCAGGGTTCGTTGCCTGTTTCTCTTGGAAATTACTCTCATTGGCTAGCTACTTTGGGGTTCCCATGGTACTCCTCACAATGAGTTTTAGGGCATACCCCAAGCACTTCCCACTGTTAAGGAAATTAGGGACTTATGTCCTCAAACTGCAAAATTCTGATTTAAAGTAAATTGGTTACTTTTAAAGGCTCGGTTAGGGTCATGAACCAAATTTGGTTGAGTTATATGTTATGGTCATGTGTGTACTTTGTTTATGATTTTTGTTTATTTCATTATTTGTTAATAATGTGATAAGAAAATCGTACTAGAAATTCTGCAAAGTTTATGCAATGGGCAACACAACCTGTAACATATGAACCAACAAAAATGAACAGAACCAAAGTGCACTATAAAACTGTAAAATGCTAATCTACATTGTGATTGCCCTGTTTTATATCCCTCTTAGGCCAAGAAGGAGTGCTGGGCTCTCATCAAAGTAGGAACAAACCCACCCGTAGATCCATAGGTCACTCCTCAAATGCAAGGTTGCTCAACAAGGAGGACATGAATGTTGTGAAACACCCAACGGTTTCCACCCTTTCTCACTTCCAAGACACTTACTTTAATGGATTAGAGAAATATCAATGATAGGTTCCTATTACTACACTTGCTCAACCCTTCGTCTTATCTCAGAATACCTCAGAGGGTGATGACTGAGCAGAGGAGGAAGGGCTGGGTAATGAGGTTAATTTCTACTAAGTTTTAAGACTAAAATAATGAAACGAACTTGCAAAAATATGACCAAGTATTAGTCAAATTTGCATTTGTAAACAACTTAACCATATACACAACCGAATGTAAAAAATACTTGCAGAAAACACAAGTCTCTTCTAGCTGTTGTACAGTGGCGACTGAGACTCACAAACAGTCCAAACAATAGTGACCGAAAACCAGAGAGGTAGGTCACCCTTTTTGGGCCTAAATAGGCAACTGGGTCTCTCCTTTTGGGCATGAATGAGAGACTGGGTCGCTTCTAAGCTGAAACAACTTAACGATTTATCCTAGAGAGCCAGGTCGCTCCTGTCGGGGCCAAATAGGCGACTAGGTCGCTCTGTTCTAGTCTTAATATGCGATTGGGTCATTCCTTTCAGCCTGAAATATGTGACTGGGCCCAAAAAATGGAAAAAATTAAAAATGGAATCGGGAATGACTGACAGTAACTGGTACTTTGGCCGAACGAGTTCGGGTCGGCCTCAAGAGGGCTCTACTAGGAACATAAATGAATGCAAGCATGAAATAAACTAACCCTGCAAAAGAAAACTACTAAACAGTTATTCAAAACCTATGCAAAAACTTGCAAAAAACTATTAAACCCCAAGGATCCTGAGGGATCAACCCTGCACATGCGCCAAACTATAGCCAAGGAAAAACCCTGGCTATGTCTAGAAGCACCTCCCTTCCATCTAGAGGATGAAAGGGTAGAGTCAATGGAGAAAAGACAAGGTGCAACAAACTGTTAGAAAATAAAACAAATATGAAGCATCTATAGTATACAAACTAAATAAAAAAAACATGAAACAATATGCCTTCCTATCTCATTTGAAAGAGGGCTACCATGCCCAACCTCTCAATATGCCTCTCTACAGGATAGGATTGGGTGGAGTTTTTCTCTACACACTAAGGGAATGATCAAATGGAGGAAATGGAGTTGTGGGGCCTAAATATCTTGAGAGTGAAAGGTCTCTCAAGGTACTCACATGGGCATTATAACGACAGGTAGGAGGAATCATGTGTGTGATGGGGACCCCTACACCTCTAGTTATAGTTTTTCTCAACTTTTAGGGTTTTTAGCCCTTGGTTAGGTTTTTGGGCCTTACCTAGGTTTTTAAGACCTTTTCTCTTGTTTCTTAGCTCCTTTTTGTATTTTTAAGCCATTTTAGGGTTTTTAGACCGCTTTTGGGGCTTTAGCCCTCTTTTTGAGATTTTTGGCTCATTTTTGAGCATTTTAAGCTCTTTTGTGGGGTTTTCAGCGCTTTGAGGGTATTTTGGAGCTTTTTGAGAGAAAAACATAGGTTAAATGGGTGTAGGGGTAGAATGGGTTAAGACATGGATGTCTTTGCATGGTGTAGGCTATATGAGAAATTTTTTGTGTTAACACGGTGGTTAATTTTTCCCCATAAACTAGGACATGCAGTACTTTCACAAGAAATAGAGTTATAATTTTTGGACTAAAATCATATTATGATCATAAAGGAATGGAAACCAAGGAATTTCTAAGATTAAGTGTCAACTCTTGTTGCTGTAGGTCGACTTGAAAACCTAAGGCTTAAAAGTTTCTTTAGAGAAAGCTACATACGAAAGCCAAATAATTTGTCCCCCTCTTGCCAACTTCAAAGTATTTTGCATGGCTATCATTGTGTGTTTAGTACCATTCTTTCATATTTTGTTGGAAATCCCCTTTAATTTTGCGGCTGTATTTACTATTATTTTTTTGATGTTCTGTTGTTACTTGGGATTATAGTTTAAAGGCCCTAGAAGAAATACTTAGTGCAATCAAAAGTTTCTTTAATCCAGTGTAGTTGAATTGTTGTCTTTAATCTAGTGTGGTTGGAATGTATATGTTCCTCTGTCACTAAATTTTCTTTCATAATATGGTTGGATTGAGTTTTGTATTGATTTATTGGACTCTTTTTAAAAGCATATTGTCCTAGACAATCGTAGAGATGGAAGAGCACCAAGTAATTTATCATGAATTTCTATGTTATTGTTTTTGGTATGTTAAATGTTTTAGTGGATTTTTGGGAAGACATATATTTTTGCAAATACAGATGAAGTTTCAACTGTTTCAAAGAACTATCCAGAAACTCTTGCAACTCAAACTTTGACACGTATAGTTTCTTGCAAATTCAGACAAAGATTCTATGCAACCTATACATAGTTTGGTAGCTAATAGTTATATTACATAATTATTGCCCATACATTGGCCATCAGTCAAAACATGCATGGATTATTATATCCTACCATTTATTAACTTTCTTTCTTTATGATTTCTGAAAATAAGCAATTCCTTTGTCAAACTTTGCATTGTTTTATACTATCATTCTAAGATGTTACAATTATTATACTTTTCATAAATGAAAAAATATTATTTTTACTTTTCTAACAATATATTTTCCTCTCAATTATACTTCCTTTGATTCCCCGATGAAATGGGAATATGGATATATTGGTTTTAATAAAAAGATAAGGAATTAGAGTTAGAAAGCACTCCATATACAATGCTCCATATAAATTTCCATCCAATATAGAATGCTTTCGCAAAAGAAAATATTCTTTCCAAAAAATATATCTGTATCTATATCTCTCTCTATATATTTCTCTGGGAATGGTAAAATCCACAGTAGTACAAATAATCTGACCGTTAAAACAGAGCCTCTATTTTTGTGTTACAAAAGGCGTGTGATATAAATTTTATATGGTACATCAACTCTGGGAACTCTTTAAAGAGTTCAAGTTCATTTTTTCCAATGAAAAGCTTTCCTAATGTACATATTGATATATCTTTAAACTTTGGAAATAAATTCAACCCAACTTTATACAAATGAGATACAATCCATGAGGTACAAAGCATGTCTTATTATCATATATGTAATCTCAAACTAAGTAAATAAGAAGATACTCAACTAGTGAGGGATGCTTGAGTTTTAAGAGACCTTTCACTTCATGCTTTCGAACCATTTCTCTTAAAATGTTGAGATTTCTTGTGATTTCTCCAAGAGATATCCCTCCTTTTCCATCTAGTCCAATTATTTTCTTGATCACCAAGCTCTCCTTGGGATTTAAGGAATCAAGTTGCAATGCAATGGAAAATTATCACCACCAATATTAATTGGCACACTTTTTCCAACGTTAAATGAAAGTACCAATCAAAGAATGCAAAATTTTAGATGAGTTATTACAAAAGTGCATTTCATATTCAGTATTTTAACAAATTCTAATTTCTGAGTAATTTAACTTCTTTTTACAACCTGTGCTAAATTACAGCCAAGCTAGTATATTGCTAGAAACGAATATGGTACTTTTATTTCTCCTCAAAATGTTCTATTACTAATAGAAATCATGTACTCAACCTAAAAAAATTATGTACTCACAACATCATCCAAGCCAAGTATGAGCATAGTTTGTGGTGGTATTGAACTGTAATTCCCATCTTGTTCTGGAATAGTATGGATAAGTTCTTCTTTGGTGGTGCAATCATACTCATTAAGGGACATAAAAATCTTGGATTCTCAAACAACTCCATTGTACCTTTCTTTTTCAAACCCAATTTCAACCTTATCTCCTCATTAGTAGGAGCCCTCCTGAGCTACAACAATAAATTCAAAGTTTCCCTTTGTATATATAATTTCAGCTGCATCAATGAAATCAACATCATTACTAATATTTCTTTCTCAACTTGAATATAAATAGTTTAATGTCAACACTAGAATTGTATTTGTTTTTGAATGTGATATGTTTCCATAGGAAATTTTTCCTAGGGTGATATTTGAACTTAAATAAACACAAAACAACACAAACAAATTAAATTAAGGTGAACTTATATACACAAGAGACACACTTATAGGTGATTCACATCAGTTTTTTTTCTTGACTTATAATGGATTATAGCATTACATCCAAGTTGTTGTTATGTTTTTAATTGAGAAATTGTACTGTAACTCAGTTTTTTAAGGTTCTTGTCGTTCTATTTCATCCTTTCATAATATCAATGCAGAGATGACCAAGGTTGATACAATAGACAACTCCCTCCAACTCTCCAAAGAAGAGAAGTGAACTTGGATAAAAATATCAAGTTCAGTGGAGACTCTGTTTCATAGTAGAGTGTGGTGGCTTCATAGAACAGTAGAGTTTGAAATGAGTTTGGACGGCTGCGGGAGGGAGTGGAAGGGAGTTTGGTGCAATGAACTACACCACCAACCTACCTTAACTACACCACCCATTGTCAAACATAGATGGACTGATTGACGACGTGACAATCCATGAGAATCTAGAATCTGGATGGAGGGGTAACCGTGCCGGGGCCCATTTGGGGTCGAAATATTTCTCCCGGAATCTCACCGTTTGGGAGAAATCGTCGCTCTTCTAGACTTATCCTTTAAAATATACATTTTAAATACATATAGCCTACTTAAAGTCCAAAGACATAAAATTAATTATATAACTTAAATACCTCTTATTTTTCTAAAAAAAGTAAAAAATTCAAACTACATGGATATAGATTTTCACATTTCCAATGAAAAGAAAATAAATCTATTTTCATATTTAGGATGAAGTAGTTTAAATAATTTTTTTATTATACAATTTTTAGTTAAATTGCAATTTTTTTATTTTTTGAATTTGTATTTTTAATATATAAATGGATTCAGTTTCTTCAAAATCCTTTTTTATTATGAAATTTTGAGAAAAGAAAAGATCAGAATTATTTTGGCAATATTAGGACAAAACCCATATCTCATCAACAATTACTATTCCAAGACCAAGTCATCTAAGCTAGAACTAAATGCTTAGTGAATGATGTATCACTACTTCATAGCATCAACATGGTACTGCAAAATGGTTGCATATTTTAGATAAAAATGAAGCTTGTGGCATATGGTCTACAACATGAAAATTTGTATACTATTATAAGAATGTGAATTGATCATAACACATCAAATAGCATTTGATATCTTCCCAAAATAAAATTGGAACTTTGAGTTGTGTTTCAATTATGTAAATGTTTTTTGGTATTCTAACAATCAACAATAAGATGTACCTTACATCAGAAGGCCTAACTGTCCAACTTAGGTATTTGTCATTTTTGCTTGCTTCTGATATGTCATAGGAAATGTTTGTTCAGCCATGAATTCTACACATTGTAAAAAGTGATTATCTTGGGTTCTATTGAGTTGAAGCCTTTTTATCTAAGATGAGCCTTATTTCTAGAATTTGACCAATGGATTTGCATTTTTTTTGCAATATATTGTATTCGTATACTTTCCTAGCACCACAAAGTGACTAGTTTCAAGAAAACTCCACATCAATGGAAGAGTGGGATGTTACTTGTAAGCCTTGATACTTATGCATATCACCCAAGCCATAGTAGAACATGGGAATCTAAAATGTATGAGGCATCCATGGATCCCTAACTCCATCAATTTAAAAGTGAATCAACCAAGGAGAAAGAATATAAATTCAGAGCAAAATATAATCAACGCCCATTAATGTTGGTTATTAGCTAGAATAACCAAGGAACGTAATATAATATCAATAAAACTGGAGCATGCTCAACCATTCTAGAACACTTGCACTTCTAATAAAAGTAAAAATTCCTCATTTAGTGTTCTCAATAACTTTAACGTCTCCAAGGAATTTAAGATGACAGATAAAGCATTGTGACAATCGCTAAACTCAGCCTTAACCCACCCCTTGACTGTTGCCATGTCTACTATTCACAACTTAGGAACAATATCCTATCTGTAAAACTTGCTAGATTACCAATAATAGTCGTTATAAAGGAAAACAACTAAACCTCAGCATCCTGATTGACAAAGGTCCCAACAAAGTAAAATCCACTTATAATTCCACAGACAAACCTAAAAGTATGTCATCATAGAAGAGGATACTTGGACCTAATGTGTTTAAAAAAAATCTTTAGACATGAATAGGGTATCCTCGACAGTAGAAGAAATAAGAAATAAACATTACAAAAAAATCAGAAAACAATGGGAAAAAAACAAACTTAAAAGAACTTTATCCATTTGAGGACTAAGCTAACGGAAAAAATCGTGTCATTCATTAAAAAAACACTATCAATTCCCATGAAGTGAAAGAAGAGAAGTAATGTGCATACCTTGAAAGATTCAACCCATTTGTTATCTATGAATTTGAGATGGAGGCGCAATTTGGCATGATTAAATATCATCTCTTCTTTTGTATGCAAGAAATATATTATATAGTTATGATTGTTAAGGACCTTCGTGAACACACCCATAATTCTTGTAAGCATCAACTTCCTCATACATAATAAATTAATATTTACTATGCTCCGAAGAGCTTGGAATTATTTGAAGCTCATCTACTCTTTTCCTTAGTTGTTTTGTGTCATCATCATCATTCACAAGGTCGTTGTACTCCACCAAGTACCCTGACCCTTGCTTTTTTACAAGTCATGCATAGAACCGGGCCCCTATGAACCCCTCTTCATCGTTGAACACCTCCACCAGGTCACCATTTCTCAACTTCAATTTCTCAGATTGATGATGGGAAATCCAGATCATGTATTGATGAAAGCTTAAAGGATTATGCATAGAATGTACAATTTACAAAAAATGATAAAATCCAAGAAGCAACTGATGAGTCAGAGGAAATGTTGAAAATGCAAAAATATACATCTAATCAAATGCATTATAAGACTTTTTCCAAGAAACATGATATTAAGAGGGAAGTACATAGGCTGGAAAACTGGAAAAAGACACATGGGGTAGGTAAGAATAAGAAAAATCCTGCTAAATCCATGATATGATCTGATAAGAAAGACGGGAAGATGCTCAATTCAATTCAGGTTGGGCTTAAAAATTGTGGTTCATCATCAACATCTTAATCCGACAATATGAGGTCCATATTAAAGATAAAGAAGCCTACAAGTCATTTTGAGGACCATTTGAGGTCTGATGTTGTTGGTGCAATTCCTACATGCCATTTTGAGAACCATTTGAGGTTGAATGTTTCTGGTGCAGTATCTTTAATAACTAAGCCAGATTTGAAGAAAACAAATAGAGACTTTGAAAGGTCATCAGAGAGTGAAAGAAATATTCATAATGATGGATACAATATTTTGAATTTTTATTCTTATCTTGAAGAAATTAGGATACAATCACCAGATATAAGAATTATTTGAGAGCAAACCATGAGTGAAAAATGGTTTGGCTAGAAAAGGAAAAGAATGGAAAAAGAAATCAGAGGTTCTCGATTAATGCCTAAAAGTGAGCTCCTAGATTGTAGAAAGACAGTGATAGATAACATTGTCAGCAATTTTGAATTTTTTAAACATGGGAAATTTTGAAGAGAGCATTCACATTTCAAATTGTAAAGAAAACTTGAAGGGTGAAAAATATTTTTAAAATATTCATGAAAATTATGTTGCTAATTTAAAATATCATGTGCTTAGTACATTTGAGACTAAAGACAATAAAGTTAGGGTAGTTCCAAACACTTATTTCCATCAGAATTCCATTCCGAAGAAGAAAATAAATCTCTTGAAGAAACATAATTTAGGGTTATCAACTCTACCAAAGAGATTAGATAATCAAATAAAGATAAATATTTGCATGAAAGAATAAAATGTTCTTGAAGTATTATCTGGAGTAGATCATCGAAATAAAAGGACAAAGATCAAGGCAAGGACACTTAACTTTGATTAACATCTTCATTCGGTAAAAAGGGCAAGTATTGAACCTGGAGATGAAATCAAGAAAATTGTAGAAGGATCGAATAAAGGAGGCATAGCAAGTTCCAATGACAATAATGGAGAAAATATGGCATCGGATAATGCTTGTGTGTTAAATTAATTCCATTTGAGAACTAATGATATCTTAAGTTCTAACAGTCTTGAAATTGAAGGGGATTTGCCACATGGGAATATGTCTTCAGTTTTTATGGAAAGGCCTATGTGTTTTCCACCAAAGGCTGATAAATATCATTTATCAAGTAGCATACCGAGTGATGAAGTTTCCCTGCCTCCATCTAAATGACGTCACCAGAATCAGGAAGCTATGTCTTCATGTGTTGCATAGGCTGCAACTTCTTTAGTGGAGCGAGTGGAAACTAGTGTGACTAGACATGATGATACATACAAGATTTTTATAGATGAAAAATATTATACTAAATGATTTGATAATGACAATAAGTTAGTTAAGGGAAATTATGAATGTGTCAAAGTAGATACATTGATCCAAAAAGAAGCAATCGAAAGAGGAGGCAATAAGAAACCTATGGTTTCTTCATATGCATATCAATCCTTTATAAGGTTTTCTTCAAAACCTGCTAAATGGGTAGAGGAGAAGCAGATGGCTCCATGGTTTGAAGGTTCAATGTCCTCTAAGAATATGGATAAATGGAATATTGTAGATAATGATGAAAGGATTGCACATGCTAAAATGTCTATGGAATCATTGGCTGATCCAAAAATTGAAGAACAAAAGCTACAGAGCATGACTACACCAGTGCTTCCTTCTCCAAATAAGCAATATGTTTCAAATTTAGCTTCAAGGAAAGTCAATTCAATCAACACACCTCCTATCAAGGCTTATGTTGCACAAAAGGGTGAGGCTGAACAATATGAATACAAGTAAAAGGGCATCAGGGTGAATAAATCTTGTACGACCCATACAGAGAAAAATAGCAAAGGCCATAAGAAAGATCATGGGAAGTATTCCTTAGAGAAGTTTAACAAAGGGAAATTAGCTAAGAAGTTGTGTGTTCACAAGCATGAGCAAGTTTCCCCTATAAAATATGGCACTGAACCTTCATCAGAAAAGGTGGCAAGTTCATCAAAATTTAAGATGAAGATAAATGGTACTGCAACAATGAAATTGGATGGTGTGTCATTATCTACAGAGTTCCATTTAGAAAAATAAAACAAACTTATACAAGTGTAAGTCTTATATTAATTCAGATACATTTCAAATTATAGTTTTTTTCCTTTTGTTGGATGATACATCAAGGCATAATTCCATTAAAGTGCACAAAAATATATATGCTAATCACATGTAACTACTAAATTTCAAAATACAATAGGGATGAAAGGGAACCTACAACCTGTCGTCAGGAATATTGCACCTTCTACAGACAGAAGTTGTTCCTCTAGTCTGAATGGTTCAGATCTAGAACAAATGAGTTAACGACAAAGGATGAAGTCCTTCCTGAATGTTGTAAACACCTAGAATGATGCTTTGATCATGAACCTGTGTACCTATAAACATGTCAAACAAACAAGAACATCAAAGCTACCATAAAATCATCTACACATCCATACTAGTGACTAAGGAATCCAGTAACATATACATGCGAGATAATAATAAAAACAAATATGTGGGATGAAAATCAGCTTTGCATTAAGAATGAATGAAGAAGCTTACAACCATTTCCTTAGTGTTGAGAAACTCCTCCAGAAGACAAACACCTCATCCCCAAAAGCTCGAACTTTCTCTCTTGTGCTCTCCAATGGATTGGACTAGGTAGTCAATTCAACAGCATAACAATACCATTCAGTTCTCCCTCTCAACTATGGATATGAGCTTGTATTTATAAGGCTCAATGGATAGGGATAGTTGAGAGAATTGTGGATGAGGTGTCTCTAAGATCCTACCAAGAGGGATCTAGAGCTCAAACTAACCCATATTGATAGGGATAAGGGAGGACACGAGGCTCAAGTTCTAGAAGCCTCGAGAAACTTCTCTTTTCCCTTTTTACCAAGGGTACCACTTTTGCTCCTTTATGACAAAGTAGTGAAGGGTAAGAACCACTTCAATAACAAATCACAAATGCAGTGGAACCACTTTTCTATGACAAAACTCAGGCGGTGCTGAACAAGTTACCACTCATTAGCTAAAGGGAAAGAGCAATGCTAGGTTTTTTCATGTAGAATTGACATTGAAAGCATGTTTTCCACTCCAAGTTTGGGATTTAGGGAAAACATATGGTGTTAAGGATCTCATCACATGTTGGTGATAGGATTTGGGTATAACAGAATGCCCCCCAAAGCATGAGGCTTAGAGGAATACGATAAGCGAGAGCTTTGAGAGAACAAATTGTCACTTCGAGGTGAGAGTTAGCTTGATCAGAGAATGCCATTGAGTAGGCATATGTAGTACATCAATACTTTTGACTCATAGACAAATGTAACCAACTCATGGCTATAGACCAATACAAGGTAGATCCATGAGAGGAATAAACAACCATGGCTACTATAATATAGTGTAGATCCATGTGATAGAGGACTCAAACTTGGACATAGCTACTAGACATACAACATGGATCTATGTCATACAGACGCAACATTGAGCATAGCCACGACCATACAAATGTGGATCCATACTAGATATACAAAACTCTATCACAACCTGGGTAGAGAAATGAGTGCTAAATAAGTACCCAGGGTCTTCGTCTCGTTCTCCACAAAGTACGATTCTATCCATGTGATTACAATGTTTTGAAGTCGAACATTGTAGAAACCACTTGATTACCGGCCAATGATGTGAACCATTAACAAGTACGAGGGAAATCACCATTGATGTCAATTATTCCCAAGTACCCCTAGTACAATCTATTGAGCGTGAATAGATGTCTTGATGTCGAACATCAAGTTGATTCTATCGATTAAAGGTCAATGATGTGAACCTATGTCAAGAACGAGAGTATCTGTCATTGATGCATACAGATCTCAAGGTACTAAATTTGTTTCTAAGACTATTTCTTAGATGATGAGCTAATGTTGACAGGAATAGTCTCATTGAAGGAGGGCCATGATGAATCCCACATCGACGACACGAAACTCAGAACAAAGTTCTGGAATGATGTGAATGAGGTAACCATAAGACTGACTCAAAAGTACTGACACAAAGACTATTTTGACTGTAGAGGTAAACTTCTTCAAATTCCCTTTGAACATCAGGCAGCATGACAAAATACTTGGCAGCATGACTAGACCAGACAAACACACAGTGCGATAGTGGAAAATGCATTCTTTTGAAAGACTCAAAAGAGTGACATGACTCATGAAAGTGGATCATCATGGAAATCAGCTGAATACCCAATTGGCTGAAATGATATGCAAACAAGTTCCATGTTCAAAGGTAACAACAAATTTCCATTTATTTGCAAAATAATTCCCTTCCCTTAATTTCCCCATCATGGTTGATGAGTTCCTCTTTTTCATTTTTACGAGTTCAAAGAGAGTAACAAACACTCGTTGTAGCTCGTCCGAAGACAAGTCCAAACTCGTTTATTTTACAAACTTAAGAGAGGAGGGGTTCATTCCCAAAAGAGGGTCTCTCAATGTTTAATTTAACGAGTCCAATGAAAGTTAACTCAGTATCGTTCATGTTTAGAGTGTTTGAACGACCACGGAAGAAGACTCCAAAGGGTCCTTTTTCATATGATTTAGTCCCTAAGGCCCGAAAAATTATAAAATAATACCTGAGAAATCTTCAAGTCATGATTAGCTAGAGTGTTCCTTTTTCGTAAATAGTCTATTCGAACCGAAAAAAGATAACCTACCGTCGGAGAGACGACTCTTCAAATACGTTTACAAGTATGAAGAAGACAAGTACTCAACTATCTTTTCACATTTTAAGAGTCCGAAAAGAGCTTAAAGAAGACTCTATTAGAATTTTTCATGTTTGAATCCAAAGGCACAAAAAAGTAATAAATTAAACTCAAACCACTTTTCATGTTTTAACCAAAGCATGAAAAATGAAAAGTAAGCTCAGCACCATCATACTGTTTTTAAAGAGCTCGAAGATCAGTTGAAAAAATGCTCGATGATTGGTTTCATTTTTACACAAGCTCAAAACCAATGGGTAAGCTATGCTTGAAAAATCCCATTAACATGATATACAAAGGTTGGAAGCTTTCCCCTAGCATGATTGCTAACGAAGCTTACCCCTAGCATGGTTGCTAGGGGTTCGACATGCCCCCCAAGATTTTTTTCGTCTGACGATTCTTCTTCCATACCCAACCTAAAAACCTGGTTACTAATGTGAAAATGTTGACCAGGGGGGTAGGAAGAACAAGAATCGGGAAGGTGAAAATAAGGTTCAAGTTCTAACACTAAAGGGAAGACTTGAATCAAGGGCAGGGGATCTGTTTCATTTTTACACAAGCTTGAAACAAAAGATAACTATGCTTGGAATATGGTTTCATTTTTATACAAGCTTGAAACCAAAAGATAAACTATGCTTAAGGAAACCTACTTCATTTTTTAATGAGCTTGAAATAGAAAATGAACTATGCTCAAGAATGGTTTCATTTTTATGCAAGCTTGAAACCAAAAGGTAAACTATGCTTGAGGAGATCCATTTCACTTTCTAACGAGCTTGACATAGAATGGGAAATTTTCTCATAGGAATCTGTTTTATTTTTTAATGAGCTTTAAACAGAATGGGACCTTTGCTCACAGGCATCTATTTCATTTTTTAACGAGCTTGACACAGAAAAAGAACTATGCTCATAGGCATCTGTCTCATTTTTTAACGAGCTTGACACAAAAAAATAACTATGCTCACAAACCTACTCATACACAAAATGGTAGGTTTCCCCCATTACATAAAATCTAGTGGCTTAGATCCATTATGATGTTCGTATATTAGATCCATGCCCCCTATTTTACCTATGGTGGGAAGAAGCTAACTAGAAGAAGGGGGAGGAACCACAAGAACATGTGGCACATTTAGGGCAGTCTAATTACTAGCAGTGATGCGATGGTCAGGTGTAACAAAAGAAAGCTGATCAATGGTCACAATCTTCCCATCATGGGGAAAATGCATAACTCTAAAGAGTGTGGACACAATAGCCTTCATGGCATAAACATAATCACGTCTAAGGAGTAGATTAAAATTAAAAGGACCTTGGACCACCATAACATCAATATAGATAGTTTTCCCTCCTAATGTAATAGCAAAATAAGGAAGGGTCCCTAAAGGTGTAGTAGGTATTCGATTAAAAGCTAGTATCTGATCAGTGGATGGCACAAGTTGAGGTGAACCTAAAGCTTGCCAAGCAGTTGAGGATAGAATACTAACAGAAGCCCCTTCGTCAACAATAGTGCGAAGAATCTGCCTAGCAGTAACATTCACAACTATCTAGAAAGGAACACTTGAATGAAGATGAAACTTTGTTAGGTTACTCCAGTCAAAGTAAATAACCTCACTACTCATAGAGGGTTCTGTTGAAACAGATAAAATTTCCTCCTTTCAAGAACAATTAGAACGAAGCATAAAAATTTCAGCAGGTTTAAGTTCATTCTCTACTAGAAGAGAAGAACAAGACGATGATTTGGTCAAAACGACTACTTCAGTCTTAACACTCTCTGATGAAAGAGTGGGATTGAGTGGAGATGACATCAACTCGACCGCTTTAACTTCACTCTTCAAAAGAAGAGTGGGATTAACCGCTGATGAAACTGAATCAACCACTTTAACTTCACCCTTCAAAGGAAGAGTGGGATCAACTAAGGATGGACTTGGATTGACCACTTCAATTTCACTCTTCAATGGAAGAGTGGGATTGACCAAGGTTAGAATTGGATCGACCACTTTATCAACCAATGGGGGTTCAAGAGACAACTTACGATAACCTATTGGAAGCCGTTGACGAGAAACAATAATATCTTCCAACAACTTAGAAGCTTCATCCACGCGAGGACAAAGGTAAGTAAAGTGCATGTCCTTAAAAAGCAAGCAAGGATTTTTGGAATTACCCTTCTGACTCTTAACCACAGAGGCATTGGTTGAGGGGGGATCATCAGTATTATGACTAGAGGCTGATGACATCGGTTGTAGGGAAACCTTAGACCACTCTTCTAAAACTAGGGACAAACCATGACAATATTTCAGAAGGTGATCACCCTTGCAAAGCCTATAAGGGAATTTGGGTTTATGTAGTCTTTGGGTGTGCAGATCAACACTCTTCACACTGGGGGGGAGTTATTGGTTGAGACTTGGTTGTTTGTTTGTTTTTATTATTCTTAATCTTCATTTTCTTCTTCTTCTTATCCACCTAAATACTAGTACTACAAATTTCAACAGGAGAAGAGGTAGAAATGGGAGAAGACACATCTGGTGAAGAAGGAGAGGGATCAACATGAGGTTGATGCTCTTGCGATGAAGGATTAGGATCATAAGCAACTAGTGTACATGGGATAACTAGACTGGAGAATAACCAAACAGGTAATCCAATAGTCAATCCAAGAAGGCTTAATGTAGCCATGAGAGGAGGACCAACATCCCCATATGGAGGGAACACAAAAGACATGCTTGGTAAAGGAGTCTCTTGGTTGGTAGTCTCGGAAGGTGAAGCCATAAATATGTAACAAAACTATATCTCTCTTCAAAACAATCCTAACTGTACAGACAACAAGCGCTACTCAAACTAAATAAGAAAGCAAAATATGTGAGAGGCCCTGGATTAAAGGCCAGTTTTCTCACTAGGATTATCAAGACTTTACAAGCTTCGCCCATAAATCCAAGATAACCAAAATGTTAAATCAATTTGGATAGGGTATCCTAGTGGGGTCTCTCAATATACGCAAGGTACGTGGGAGCTCAAATCAGTAGTATTGTTGTGTAATGCAAAACCATTCACAAGGGACCTTCCTATATACAATCGAGTATGTGAAGTACCTTTCTATATACCTGAAGGGTACGTGAAAGGACGTTTGATATACTGATGATACGTGGAAGAACCGCATGATTCATGGGTTTTAGTGTGGAAACATAATGATATCTCCTACATTTAATGACGCCTGAACATGTCTCTAACCTATCACACAAATTGCTAAAAAATTTAAACCTAAGCTAGTGCTTAATTTTCTCTTTTGCATTTAGGTGGAACCATGTTGTTACAGCTGACTTTACCACACATGGTGGATCACACATTTATGGCCTTACCTATCCCTCTACAGACTCTTTAGACCCCATGGACCATTTTTGTACATTTTATGTTTCCAAGATCATCCCTAAAAACATGCATTATTTTCCATATGCGACTTTTAAACCTATTCTCTTGTATATACATGGATATGGCCCTTAAAACCGCGTACATCAGGATGTGTGCAAAAGGCCAAATAGTTTTGGAGTTTTCCTTGATGTGGAGTCGATTCACTTGTCTCTTGGCCTTCCATATTCCTTGAGATCGCTCGGATTCGACCTTCCATTACCCCATTGAGGCACTATAAAAGGAACCCTTTGGATACATTGAAAGAGAGAGGAATTGAAGAGCAAGAAAACTATACTCCATTGTTTCCAAAGCTTATACTCTAGTCTGCATCCCTTTGTCCCTTGAAGCACTTTGTGTTCTTCCCAAGCTTTCCTTTTCTTATGATCTTGCTATTGAGAGATGTATATATGAAGTGGTGGAGGCCCAGGTGGAGGACTCAGTTTCTCCAGTTCACAGACATGCCAACAGAGGTTTTCATTCTTGTAATCTCCAATTTATATTAATAGAAATATCTTTTCCTGTCCAATAATGTGTATTTAAATGAATATTGAATCCATGGATTCTTTTAAATTCTTATATGTTATTGATTATATATGCTAGAGTAGGTCTAACACAATTATATAGCATGCTTGTCTTGTTTGTTGATTGTTGAGAGATCAAATTGCTAACACAAGCGATATTGGAAAAGCTTAACGGGGATCTACATCAACCATCCGGAATAAGGTAGGTTTCAAGATCCTTTAGTGTTAGATGTTTATTTCTCTTGCATATTGGGAAGTGATTGATTTTTTTGGTTACTCTGTCTGTTATGGTACCCCAATCCATAGGAATTTTTCTCCATAACAAAATTGGAGACCATACTGGGGATGTTCCTAGTCATTTCCTTTGGGGGTTTTTATCGGCATTCAATGTTCTTGAATTGCTATGATTTATCTATTTCTGAGTTGAGTCTAGGGGCATGTTTTCCTAGTAGTGTCTAGGGGCATGTTGTTTTACCTGCATTTTTATCTCTTTTTCTTCTTGTACACGAGTTTTGTCCTTACAGTCACGTATACACGCGGTTTCCCCTAGAATAGCCACGTATATACATGGATGTCCTACACATAGTCATGTATGCCTTGAGTTTTTCCTTTTTGGGGAAGATTAAGTGTTGCTGGGTGAGTTTGGATGACCGTTGAGTCTTCTTGGATGCTTCTAGAGTCTGCATACACCTCTTTTTCTAACCAGAGACGCTTTTTAGTTTAAAATTTTTGAAAATGTTCTTGTCATTCCATTTTCTATTTTTTGTTTTGGGATTAGTGCATTAGGTCTCTTTTATCTTAGTGCTTTACTTGGGTGTTGTCTGATAGTGCTTGCAGAGTCTGGGGGTTGTAGAGTCATACTTTTGCTTTTTATCTCATTTTAATTCAAAAAATACAAAAACATTTGATTTTTGCATCATTATGCATTGTTGCATTTTTCATTTTGCATGGTACTTGCATTAGGTTTGCTTGGAGAGTATTAGTCATATTTTCATATAGGAATGATTTCATATTCATTTGAAGGAAAATTTTGCACTTCACATAGTAGCATACCCTATTTTTCATTTGACATAGTGCATTTGCATTGATTGTTAGGTGTGCATTTTACTTCTTGTTGCGTCATAACATCATTAGTTGCACGACCATTTTCCCTTTTGAGTAATAATTATTTTATATTCTCTTTTTAAATTTTGTTTTTAAAACAGATATAAAATAAATTTTTATTCCTAACAAAAATTATAAAAATGTTAATGAAAGGGTAGCATTTTTATTATATAGATTTTACTTTTTATAAACTAAATCTAAATTTTTATTTTTTACAAACTAAGATTTAAAACAAGCATTGTATAATAAAACAAAGAATTATAAAGGAAAATTAAAATTAATATTTGTTTATCTCTTTTTTAATTGTTCTGAAATTTAAAAGAATGTAATTTTTTTATATTTTATTCCTAGCATGACTTAAAATTATTAAATAAATATGAAAGTTGAGAAATCAAAATTTCAATCATTTTTTCATAAATATTTTTAAATCTAATGGATTAAGATTATTTTTAATTAAAAAATCAAAATAGTAAAAAGACAAAGATGAATTTTTTTGTAAACAAAAACATGAAAGAAAATTAAAGCATCCTATATTAATTTTAAATTAAAAATAAAGACTAAAATCTACCTAGTCTACTTTTTTCAATCATTTAAGTGTACTGAAACTTCTAGTGAAACCATACATGTAAAAGCTATAAGAGAATATTTACAAAATGAAACCTAATGTATCCAAAAGTATTCGAAATTAGGAATTGTAAATGTAAATTAACAAAGTAAAAATAAAAACAAAACTGATGTAACCTACACTTGCTTGGAACTTGTGTTTGATGCAGCTTTCATTTGCATAACAATCACCCAAGATCCCTTCTTCGTCCTCTTCAATCTCCAGTTCGAACAGGTGTTCTTCATCTGATATGCAGGATTCTTCAACTGTCGATTCTTCCTCGTTTTCTTTAGGAGGAGTGATTTCATCCTTGACTACTGTCAAGATCTCCTCTTCTAAAGAAGAGGAGATCCTGATTTTTACTAGGATCTGAGTGAGCTTCTCTAAGCTTATGCTCATCGTAAAGCTAAAACCAAATCAAATGCAGAAAGAAAAGAGATAAAAATGAGTACATGATAAATGCGACAAACAATACAAAATGGGTTAGTACAAAGTGACAGAAAAATAAAAAACACACAAAAATCTACATAAAACAAAAATGAGCATATACAAAAATTGAAAGCAAGTTAGTATGAAATAAATGCGCCCAAAAAAAATGAAAGCAATCCAAAATTTAAACTACAAACTATAAATGAAAAATGAAAACTTGCATAAAACAAACTTACATTTGCAGAAAAGAAAATAATTTGTAGAAAAAGTAAATACTTTACAGAAAAATAAACACACTTGCAAAAAACAATCAAAGGAAATAATCTGCAGAAAAAGTAAATGCTTTGCAGAAAACAGGTAAGTCTTTTCTGGAAACCCATTATAGTGGATGCGTATAGCTGTTACACCATGAAAATCCCAGAAATTCTAGAGTGAAGTCATCTTTGTGTCTTATAGTTTCCCCTCCCCCTTTCTATCTAATAAAAACAAACTATCTACTTATATAAACTATGATCCCTTTTAGCACCTCCTCGGCAACGGCGCGAAAATGTTGGGTAAAAACATTAAACAAATTATAATAGAATCCCAACGATTTAATTGTCAACCTGGAGAGAGCATAAACTTGTGAGGCACAAACAAAATATATGCAAGGGCAGAGTGTCGTTGAACCTAACTTAGAACTGAAATTAAAAATACATGACTAAAATTGAATTAAGCAGGAAAAGCAAGAAATGATATAAAATAAATCTAATATAAAAATAGGAAATTACAGGAAATAAATCTGATCTAAGAAAACAGGAAATTACAGGAAATAAATGTAATCTAAAAACAGGAAATTATAGGAAATAAATATGATCTAAGAAAATATAAGAATGCATGAAATAAATTGGTATAAAGAAAATAACATTAACTGGTACAAAACAATCAACAATAACTAGTGAGCTCATGATAAATCTATGCTAACTTATTCATAAACAGGACATAACTGGAAATCTACACTAACAACTTATAAAGAAAGAAATGCTGTAAATCTATATTAACATAAGAGAGTCAAAGAAGGTGCATGAAGCATCATCTCCACTACATAACAATCAGAAATCCTATGCTATGACTAACTCTAAACTTATTCTCTACTTCCAAACCACTAGGGAGGCCTCCAACCAAAATGAGGAGAGAGCCCTCCTATTTATACATGAATTCAAGATAAGTGATCATAATTATAGATCCACTATTCTCTCAACCTGTCCCTTAAAATTCTCAACAAATAGACAACTCATCCCCCCCAAATCTTCAACAAATCTACAATTGATCCCTTTAAATCCTCAACCAAATATTGGATGAGATATTTTCTCCAAATGTCCATGATCTTCTCCTTGAAATTAGCTCATATCTAGAAGATGAAATTCGAATCTAAGGCTAGGTGGCCACTTTTGAGCTTGCAAAAGTCTTCAAATACACCTGTACACATCACCAAACTCACCCAACTTTAAATTATAATGAAAATATGTTATTCTTCTCAATAATTAACCATAAATTCACTCAATAATACTAAAAAATAAATGATTTGGAAAATTGTAATATAAACCCATATTTATTATGAAAGTGGTGAATGTTAATGGTTTTATGGAAGGATATAATGGAATAAGGTGATAAATAATATGTGAAATGATGAATAAAATGTGGTCTTTTTGTGGCTCAATAGTGCTTTTGCATATAGATGTAGAGAAATATCCACTATAATTGATTATGTATGTTTGTTATTTATGAGAAAGGAGTGGATTTATTTGGTATGACTATAATTAGTTTTTGAGAAGGGTTTGATTTTTATACTAGAGTTTTGACAAGTTACATGGGAAATCAAGTTGAATGTTATGTCTAATTTAAAGCATAGAATTGAGATTTAATTACTACTATTTTAATGATTTTGTTTTAATATGTTGATTTTAATTCTTTAATTTTTAACTATTAAGATGTAATATTGATCAAAGTTATAGGTTTTTAAGGTGGAATTTTGTTTAAATTTATTGGTATCTAAGAATGCTCTCTATTAACTATGGATTGTTAGTCTTGAATTCAAGATTACAAGTAATGCCTTGGATGTTCAATTAAGAATTAAAACTTGACTTGTTAATACATTCTTGATAAATGAGAATTGATCTCTTGCAATTTGTTTGAGATGATTTTTTGTATTTGTGCATTGTTTGATTTAAGAGCTTAAGTCTTTCATTGGTTGACTTGAAGAAACAAGGATGATATGCAACAATATATACCACTTAGTTGAAGAAAATGATTTTTAAATGACTTGTATGTGGTGGATGGTTGTGGAAACCATAATGATGAAAGCTTGAAGGTCGTGTTATCCCTTTGAAATATGGGTATGGAATCCAATAATACATGTCTATGAACTAGGTAATTCTTCAAGCAGTTAATGGATCCATGTTGATGAAATTTCAAATCTCTAGGATAAGTCTATACAATGATCACATTAATTCTTGGTTATGTTCTATCCTTACACCCACAAAGAATAAAAATAAATACACACAACAAAACAAAACATAGTAAGAAACGATACACAATGATTTACTCAGCAAAAATCCTTGAATGGGAAACATCCATGAGAAAATAACAACCATATCTTATTTGTCAAGGGAAGGATATTACAACCAACCCAGGAGAGGGCTTGAATACCTAGATCAATATTTTCCTCTCAAGTTTAGATATTTAAATAATTCTCCCATAGTTACACCAACCTTTTGAATTATTTACAAATATTTGAATCATATCTTTGCTAAATAGTTTCAACAGTATAGAAACCACCATGAAATGAATCGACCTAAATTTCGTCAATTACTTGTCACACTTCTCCAACAATCACCACCTTGAAAACAATTTACATAATACTTCGTCTTGCTTCATTTATCACATTTCTCACAAGCCAAGAGAAGCCAAACACCATCACGGCTTCTCTAACAATACTAGTTTCATGAACATGTCCACATGATTTACTTGAGTATGCACCACTTTACCTTCATTAGTAATCAGTCTTACAAAATGATTCATTGTACCATTTTGATAAGTGGATTGTTAGTCAAATAACCAATATTTGGACAACCACATAACACATTTACCTTATCCTGTACTTGTCCAACCTTACCCAATAAGCCATTCAATTCATATGAGACATAACTTGAGTTAGATCTCCTCTTTTCCAAATATTCTGCAAAATATTAATTGTGGCATAATCACATACTAAATCACTGCAACCAGTTTTGGTGATACTCATGGATCTAAAATACCAAAAGCTTAATTTCATTGCTTTACCTTGATTTTCCATGTGTCCACTAACAACACCATTCGCATGTGAAATATTTGATACTAAAAATATCATACCATTCCATCACATACTTTACACTTCCTACTAGCATAGTATACATTAGACATATAACCCTTTTATTCCTTATTACTAGGAAATAAAATTGAAAAAAGCGTACAATGGAAAGCAAAAGGGATTTTAACCAGTTTCACATTTTTTATACCAAAATTCCGAAGTATCTTTTCCAAATACTCCTACTATGATAACCAAATCTTACCATCTTTCCTGTCTCTATCTATTTCCATGCCCAAAATTTGTTTTTTTGCTCCTTGATCCTTTATATCAAACCGTCCTAGCCAACTAAGAAAGCTTGTTGATCTTAACCATGCTTTTGCTTGCACAAAACATATCGTTAACATATAACACAAAGATTATTAATATACCATAAAAACAATGGTTATACTCACTTCTTGTAAAATTTGTCTCACCATGAGGGAATCACACATCTTGTACCATTTCTTAGGCATGCACTTCATCCCATACAATGAATTCTTGAGCTTACAAACAAATACAATTTTGTTGTGATCCTAAAATAACCTTTTTTATTGTTCCATATACTTATCTCCTCATCCAAGTATGCATGTAAATAATTATTTTACCATCTAGTTATTGCAAATAGTGCTAGCACTACATGAATAGAAACAAGCTTCGCAACTAACAAAAAATTTCATGGAGATCAATACCTTCCAAATACTACATCTTCTATCAATTATGCTTTGTACCTTTCATCTTTTACTATGTCTAATTTATGAGAGGAGGCTCGTCAAACATTGCATCTTCGTTAATGATGATTTTGTGGGCAGTAGGATCCCACGATCTATATCCCTTAACACTATCACCATAACCAACAAATATCTACATGTTTGTTCTGGGTCCTACTCAGAACACCAATAATAGCATGCATCACAACAACAAAAATTTCACATTTGAGTAATCACAAGATGACGTTTTCATACCTATTTTAGAATATTCAAGTATTTTGCAATTGATGATAACTGATTTACCAGATAGCATAACAACTTCTACCCACAACTCTTGTTGCAACTTGGCATTATTGAGCATGCCTTTTGATCCCATCGTCATTGCAATAATTTCCAAATTCCAAGTATGTGAACTGACCTCCATCATCTATTCTCAAACACTTGATTGAATTTCCTCTTTTCACCCAAAGATCTAAAGAAATCAGCCTTTCTAAAGAGAAATATAGACCCACCTTTCTAACCTTGACACCTCCAGTCCTCCACCTCGAACTTTTCATTCGAGACCTTATCCAAATTTTTCCAAGATGGCTCAAATAATCCTTTGTCACTCACCTCCAGACATTTTACAATGGGATATGCATTCTTCACCTTTTACCAACACTCCTTCAGAATTCTCTTCATGATCTACATATCCCTTTTGATCACATTATTGTAATATTTTATGAGAGATATACAATCTAAACATGAAGCAATACATTAATCCTTTGCAAGAAATAGATGAGAGAAGAGTAAAATTGTTGCAAATAGTAATTCTCATTAATATCTAAAAGCTCATAATGTGATGAGAGATTATTTCAAAAATAAAGAGTGCAAAGATAGAACTAGTGAGGCTTAACTTAGCTAGAACTTAAAACTAAATCTTCAAGAATGTGTTAACTAACAACTAAAAGACCCAAAATAGACCAAGAAAAGAGCTTATCCCATGCATAGGGATAAAGAATCAAGAACCAGGCTTGGGTTGACATTGCGCAAGTGGTAGGTGTACTCCTAAGGATAATATTAGGAGTGAATCCCTAAAATATAGGAATGGAGTGCTCTCCTAACTGGAAAGGCAAAAATATCCAACAAAGATACCATTAGAATCATAAAACTAAACTTAACTAGCAAATTGAGAGAAAATGTACTCCCGATGAAAGTGAAAGTTGTAATTTTGTTCCAACAATGATCTAACTTCAAATGGACCGTCAAGTGGGGCTAGCCTTGGGGTGCATCACCATCCACCTAGATATACAACCAGTAGCTACTTTCCCTAACAAAGAGCTTCAACATATTCTATAGAACACCAAACGTGGCCTCCCTCCATGTAGGATTCCAAACAAACAGGTCCCCACCAAATCCATGAATAGTTTCATGATCCTCTTGGAACCACTACTCCAAATTCCACCCAATAGTGCCTACTAATGGTGTACCACATCTCCATCCTCTAAAGAATGGTTTACTTTACCTCTAGTCGGTGCCACTTTCCAAATAAAGGAGAATAGGAATCCTTTGAGATGTCAAATGGATAATACCAATGTGGGGAATGACACGATAAAGAGCATCTAGTTAGCATATCTAGAACTCATGCACAACTCCAATAAATATCCATGTAAAAGGATAAACCAACTCATTCATAGGTTGAATCTATCACACAGATTAGGTATTTGTTTCTATACCACTTCAATATGACAACTTCTACTAGAACATGGCATCTTTATTCTTTACGACAACCTCCATGAGAACGTGACCTCAAGATCCTCTTTGCATTCTTTCCTAACTTCCAAATTCAAGATCAGACTAAGGCTCCATGTTCATGTAATATGATGGTCTCAACAATTCATAGGGTGGTTACCACCACCTCGTGCTTCTTCCACATCAACCCCTTCAAATATTTCCATCGAGAATCTTGCCATTTAGGCTATTAGCACAAGCACCCATATCAAAGCTTACAAGGTTGAGAGCATTTATGGTGTGATCTTTACTCTATGGCCTCCAAGAAAATATGGCAGTTCCAAACTCAACAACTGCTCCTCATGCACAACCTTTTTGAAGTGCTCCACATGTCTAGCTTCACAAACCCCATGACCTCATCCCGCTCCAGACTGGCGTGTCACTCTCTACAGTGTCACTTTCTACTATACCAATAATATGGCCTCTATAAACACATTATAAAACCCGATAACAACTCTATACTCAAAACTAAGATGTCTAGACTTAAAAATCCATTTTTTTGTGTCAAAAACACCAAAATCAACCTTCAAATTGAAAAGTGATACTACCATTAGCACTTTTTTGTGTGTTCATGTTAAAAATACAAACATTTCCTTAAAAACCCAAATTGTTGCTAACCATAGCCTTAAATCAGTGATCGAATAGAAAACTAATGCTATTAAGGACACTAAGGGTTTTTCCAAATGCTAAATAGTTAGTATTATTGATAGAAAAAATTTTAAAACCAACCTCTAAAATGTCTAAATTGTAAACTAGTGCTAAGGTTGTAGTACTTTTGAAACCATAAAATAAGTTTCTCTCTCTATTTTTTTGATAATTTTGTAAGAAATTTATACAAAATAAAAATGAAATAATTTTTTTTAGAAAAAAATTATTAAAAAATAAAACTTTGATTAAAAATAAAAATAAAAAATGTATTAATAAAATAACAATTTATTAAAAAATAATTTGTTTTTAAATTGAAAAAACATATTAAAAATTAAAAAATTAAAAAAACATATTAAAAATAAAAAATAAAAAAAAACCATAAATATATTTAAAACTTTGAAATAAAAATAAATAAATAAACACAACTTATTTTTATAATTCTATGATAAGTTTAAAAATGTTAAAATTAAACTTAACCACGTGAAAACAATACATGAGTTTTATAATAAATGTTCGTATATGATTGTATACTAAACATTAAAATTGAATATTTTATAATGATGATTTAATTAACTTTGAAACTTTAGTCACTCCTGTTATCTTGTATTGATGTGAGGTTTGGGGCTACAACATCTCTAGAAAATCTTGGAGAAAGATTGAGCAAATCCAGAAACTTTTTATAACACATAACCTCAAAATTAAAAGCAATACACCATACATTATTCTCCTTTTAGAAGTGGGTATTTCTCCTATCGAGAGACTAGCTATGACTAGGCTCCTGTTGTACAAGCACAAAATCAATAACATGGGAGACCATAGACTTCCTAAGCTAGATTTTAATTCCATCAAAAACCATCTAAGGCTCAAGCGAGGTTGGTATAAAGATACCAGGGCACGGTTAAACCATTGGGATATCCACAAAAATATTGCATTGCAAAATATTAATAACATAAAAAATATTGTTACTTTAAGTTTAAAGAGAAACTATGGTGTGGGAAAGATTTAGAGGCTAAAAGAAAATTAAGATATTATAAGGAGGTCATCAACCCTACTCTAGAATATCAAAAGTATCTCTCTCTATATATAGCCAAGATAAGAGGGTGTGTGCAAGCTGACGAGGGTCTCTTTTGACGCATTAGATGCAATAGAAAACTGAAAAAAATAGGCATCCATCAACTTGCATGGATATTTTGAGACACTTACACATTGAATCTTGCGATCAGTAAAAAACAAGAAATATAGGAAATTGAATGACGTTTCCAAATATATAATTTTTTTCTATTGAAAATGTTATTAACCATATAAAGTTAGATATTTTTTAACGGGCACTTTTTATTTTTGGGACAAATTATAAGGTATATGTTTTTGTGGGTGCGGCCTTTGAGTGACTAAATGATGGAATAAACTTATGAAAACCGTTATATATATAGAAAACGTATAGTACTAGTGCACGACTATTTTTCCAATAATAAAAATAATAGTTTTATTTATTTTTTAATCATCTAAGAGATCAAACCTTGAAAAGGGTACTCTAATTATGTGTGCAGTGTTTGAATGTCTTAATGCAATTATTTGGAAATGGGTTTTTTATAGCATGTAGAGCTCGATGTTCTTTAGTGCACTGTACAATTTTTTTTTTAAATGGTTCAGAAACAAAAGAGATTTGGATGAAACACTAACAGTGTGTTTTTTGAGTTGTGGAGTGATGACAGAAGAAAAAAAAGAAAAAAATAGAAAAAATTATGTATTCTTGTTAAAATTCACGTATTTGGAATCTGCAAAAAAAAACATATCTATTTTTAAAATTTCATAAAAAATGGAGGTGTGTAGCATACTCAGATGAAATGGCTAAACATGAGCATATTGAAAATTTGGATATAATGTTGAATTAGCCATGGTTTATCATACTTCAATGCATAGGCATGTTGAATCCGAAGTAGACACTTAGGAATAAGGATGCCATGCAAGCATGGGTGGAGGCTCAGCCTTATCATTTGGAGGGAATATGTTTTTGAATTTAAACAAAATGGAAGCACATTTTATTGAAGCATAATGGGAGCGTGTTTTATTGAAGCAAAATGGGAGTGCATTTTAGTGAAGTAAAATGGGAGTTATTTTTATTGAAGTACAATGTGTGTGCAATTTTAAATACTACAATGAGT
>LPNX010758431.1:0-80174 GCA_001517045.1 Pseudotsuga menziesii | reverse complement strand
CCCGCCCCCCTCCACTCTATCTTTGTCCCTCTCTCTCTCTCACACACACACACATCCTTATGTCTCCCCTTAACACTAAGGACCCCCCCCCCTTTTTGCGTGTTTTGTTGAAGCAAAACGGGAGCGCGTTTTGTTGAAGAAAAACGGGAGCGCGTTTTGTTGTAGCAAAATGGGAGCGCGTTTTATTGAAGAAAAATGGGAGCGCATTTTCCAAGGTAAAACATGAGCATGTTTTTGTGTACTATCCTAATTGCCATGCATGTTGGCATCCTTGGGACTAGGCTTGGCAGGGTCGGGATTGCTTGGGATGATTTCTATTTTATGGATCAAGAGTGATTGACTTCACTCTACCATTTCATCTAAAAAGTCCCTCAACTTTGTGCACTCACCCAAGTACAAACTCACATGATGAGTCCATAGTGAAATAGGTCGTTGGACTATTCCTAAAACACCATCGGTGGAAAGGATGTGTGATCTCTGTAAGAATAGGAACATTGAAGATGAAAATCACTTCCTCTTAGAGTTCCTTGTGTACATCCACATTAGATCTGAGTTTCATAATCTTTGTTGCAATAGAGACCTTCTTAGCCTTTTAACTTGTCAAAATTATAGTGAGCTATGGACGCTTCTCACGAAGCTCTTTGAGCATAGGAATACAATTTTAAAACAAACTAATTAATTGGTTTCTTTAGGTTGGATAGACCAAAGTCTGGTCTGAGTGGTAGATATTAACCACCACCATCATCATCATTGTATAACAAGTATACAAATAATTAAAATCAAAATTGAGTCTTTTATAAGGTTCAATTAATTAACTTTCAAAAACATATGCATGAGTTTTCTAAATGAATGTTCTTGTATATGAATAAGAATTATAAAATTGTGTAAAAAAAGTTAATATAAAAAAATATTATTAAAATTAAAATTAAATTAATTTTTAAAATAATATATATATATATCTTTTAATAAATGTCTTCATTTTTAAATTATAAAATTAAATAAATTCTTTAATATTAATATTAGATTGTTGATTTTGATGTCCAAAAACATTAACTACCATGCCAAAACCAAAATATTATGACTTTGTACATCTTATAACATTTAAAATTAAAAATACCTTATAAAAATAAGGTATTAAAAGCAGCTATTCTTTAAGATAACCCCACCTACGACTCCATACATTACTTAAAACAAATGAAACAACCACGAATGAATCCACACCTGAAAAAACCCATACTTCTAAAAACAAGAAGCATGTTCTATTTTATAGAAATTCTACGTTGACCTTTATAATAATACAATGAAACAACCACCAGTGTATCCACACCAGATAAAACCCATATTTTTCAAAACAAAAATCATGTTCTATTTCATAGAAATTCTACGTTGAACTTTATAATAATATAAAGTTCATGACCTAATTAATCAATAAACTTTTCGCACACTTATCTTCTGAACATATATATAATCTGTAGCCAGAGACACGCTAAGGTAGTGCGTATACAAATATATGGTAGATATTGACTTAGCATGTGTATGGCTGATTTTAATGAATCACTCACTGATTAACAAATCGACAATTCCGACGAATTTCCCCACTTGTCCCAATAAGGGGTCGCATGTTTCCCATTTTGATCATGGACTCTTTGAAGTTTTCAAAGAATGTCTTTTGGTTCCGGATATAAAATTCCACCAACTTCCTAGTGGTACCTCCATTGGAATAGAGCAACTGGTCCGAATTCAGTAAACCTTGACCAGAAGGTAGATTCTCATAATACTGGTTGTCAAAAGTTGCAGGAGTCACCAGATCTAGAGCAGTTACAGTGTCGTTATTAATAACATAACCCTGAGAGCAAAGTTGTTGGAGCGATGTCAAGAACTCTGTTTCGAGAGTGGGATATCGATCTGACCCGCCTGCCATGAACCTAGAGTTGAATGTTGCACAACGTGCTTTTCCTATTGTGTGGGCACCTGCAAAACATATGAAAAACTTTATATCTAAGAACTCTCCATAACAAGTCCATTTGATAATAACAAAATATCAGATTTCCTGGTTCCTAGTAACTTAATCCTTCAATAAATAATAAGCTTTTTTTGTATCAAATTTTTCCTGGTTCCCAGTAACATAATCCCTCAAGAAACAATAATAAGCTTTTTGGCACAATTTAACATTTAAGTTTGAACTCAGAATTTTGTGGATTATAACGTGATAATCTTTTAGTTTCATATCCAGCTTATATTATTCATAGACTTACACCTTTCCTAATATTCATAGATTTGACAGAATTGCAAAACATGTGTAATAAATGGATAAATAGATGGGCCAACCTGAAAGTGTGACCAGATCTTTTTCTGTGAGGCCTACATTCTCAAAGGCAGAGATGAGTGTTGAAATATTTGATGTAGGGGGAGCAAGATCGTTATCTGCTGCTGCTTTGCTTGCTGTTTGGCTGTCTCTCCTCCCCAACTGCACCACCCAGGATGGTCCTCCCGTCTGCTCATAACATGAAAAGTTATCCAATGTTACTCTAACATCTTCATAAATCTATGAATGGCCAATGACATTTTGAGAAATATAGCCTACAGCAAAACAACAATAAATTTTACCACGACCACAGAATCCCGGGCTACCATTGCAAGAATATCAGCACAGGAAACTTTTCCAGGGCATGCAGATTCAAGCTCTTCTTTGATGGCATCTATAACTTCGAAACCACGGGTAGAGTTGAGATTGGGACCTGCTGTCTTCTCTCCAGTAAAAGTCGCAGTGTCATCCAGCAGCAGTGAAGCATCACATCCCTACACGTAACTTCTATTTCTCCATCAAAAATCCTTTACAATTTTAATGAAATTTTCTGAAATGTCAAACTTCTATATAATGATAATCTACACAGGCCTGAAAGTGCAATACAACACATATCAAACTTCTTTAGAATGATAATCTACACAGGCCTTTAATTGCCATCCAACACTAAAATCAGCGCTCATTTCACTGTGATTGATATGGCATGTCAAGGGAGTCTTCACATGTGCAGAGAGATATTGTCTCAGAAATTTTCACTTCTCTTACAAAATGAGGGTGTTAGACATTTACTATTACTACCACAAAAACATTAACGTCCTCTTCTCTAAAGCACGTCTAACACAATGTTCCAATAAGAATTAAGGTAGTGAAGATGAAAAGAGAATAAGTAGTAAGGTAGTGAAGATGAAAAGGCTAACCTAAAGGGGAGGTGAATCCCGATCATAATGGTTACTGAGAATTTTTACTGAATAAAAAAAAAGAGGACACTATTAAAATGAAGTTAATTGTATGTTAGGACAGATCTATTTTAAGAGGATTTATTAAGCATTGCCAGGGATCAAATCTTTTTAACTGAAGGACACCTGTGAACTATTGGATGAGCACTGAAAGTGACACATCTCCTCTTACTGCACTGTAAAATGCACTTATTGGGACCAACAAGTGTCTATATGTAGTTGATAAGTATCTGATTTAACAACAAAGTTATTAAACCGTTTATAAATATATGATTTAATAACAAAGTAATTAAACAATTTCTATGTATTTGGTTTACCAACAAGGTGATTAGCCTGGTATTAATCTAGATAATCTAATTAAAAAAAAAACATAAAACATAACTTAGCCATACCAAAACCAATATTTCATATATATATGAAAAAACATGTTCAAAATGATGTTATCAGGAACTTCCACCCAGAACTAGAAAACCAGTAAACTCTACCCAGACATAAAATTCCAGAACTTTAAACCATTAAACTGTTATCTAGATGAAGCAAATTGGCTGGATATCAATATATAAAAGGCCAATCCCATGTCGGATGAAGCAAAAGCACAACGAACATTATGTTTACCAAGAAATGTACATGAATATCAAATTAACAGATAGCTTTAAGAGTATATATTCATATTAACCTAATTTATAAAGAACTGGAGAGATACCCAGTCCAGTGCTGTAAAAATAGGTTGATTTTTTTACTGAAATTTGAGATGTTCTTTTAGGTTGATCTTTTCTAAATTTTCAAATCCCAATGTATTTTGGCCATTCAGTTCAATTTCCTGAATGAAGGACCTGGCCGATTTCTTTGCCGATCTTTCAAACACCAATAAAAGGAAAACTCATATATGAAAAAAGCAAGCGCAGCAGGATGGTTATCCAGAACTTCCTCGGATAAACACAAAAGGGGTTCATGCGTATTCAGAATATTAGAAGAAAATCAAATCAACTCTGAAGAGAAATCATGAAAATCTGCATATAGGTTGACTCTTACTTACATTAACAAAACAATCATGAAAATGCAAGCGAAGAAGAGAAGCAGCCATGCGTGCCTCCTGAGCTGCGGCCCTTTGAACTCCAGCGCAAACAATGGCTTCAGCTTGTGGGCAGGTCCATAGATAGTAATCAGGCCTTAATGGTCCACTAGGGTTTGCCCTTGTGCTTACCCAGGCAGACATCATTGTTAAAACAAAGTAAAATCTCAGAGCAGCAGCCATGGTAGAGTTCCTCTGTGTGACTGGAAAACACAGGAAAATCTGAATGTTTTTTTGTTGGTTGAGATTACTAAAATGGTAGTTTGATTCCAATCCTTAAACATCTTCCTAAAAATATCCATGGCCTGGCCTGTTTTTATTGTATCCATGGCCTGTGTTTATTGATTTGACCTCTGACTTTGTCCAAATATTAAATGATTCACGCGGTGTGAATCGTTTTAGAGTTGTCCTTGAAGTGAGATTTCCTGCCCAAATGAGAGAAGCAATCATCCAGACTTCGCCAGAGGGAGATATCCATGAATCCATGACCCAGTCAAATATAAAGAGTTGATCCATTTAGAATCTGTTGCAAATTATAAAAAAACACACAAAAGATCCAAAAAGAAAACCCTAATGAAGTGAATTGCTGGTCCAAGGTCACGATCTCAAGTCTTCTGGTATCCACAATGACCGGTACTCTTTCTAGAATTACGGGCAATTGGAAATTTTGTTGAAATGGTCTGACGACAATACCGGACATCCCATCACAAGATTCCTGGATATACATATGAATTTGAACCGGTAAGAATTGTCAAATTCGATGGCTATTTTGAATTGGCATCAGCTCTCAGAGAATTCAACCGAAGGCGCCTTCTTGATTCGTCATGCCGTTGTGGGTCTCATGGAATTAACTGCTTTGGCCATTTGCAAAGAAGTCTTGAAAATATGGTAATCTATTAAAGTTGATAAAGCTGTGTGATTTAAAAGTTGACAAAGGTACCGTATTATTATAATAGAAAGTAAGATTTGAATTTGAAAACATTTTTATTTTTCTTAATACAAGCAATTTTATTTTTAAAGAACTAATAATGAAATGGAAAAGTCCATGATTTTGTTGAAAGAAAAATACTAAAAACTTAACTTGCACAATCTCATCACTTCAAATTTTCAACGAATGGCCCACCATTTTGAAAACTGTTTTAAGTGACTTATTTAACTTTGCAATGAATATACTAAGTTTATTTATATATATATATATTAATTTTGCAATGAATATATTAAGTTTATATACCTCATATGGTGGAATCAAGTGTGGAATAGTTCAAATATAGCATGGAGGTGAGAGAACTCTCACGAGAGATTATGTCATGACTTTCATAATAGACTGCCCGGATCCTGTGTTCCATCTCTGTTCAAGAGAAGTGGCGCCTTCATCCCATTAAAAACAAGAGAAGTTGAACAAACTCTGGAGTTCCTTTCACACTAAAGTAAAATATTTGAACGTTTACTCATTCAATATTTCCATTGAAGTTGCATGTCTGTGTTAGTTTGTATTTATTAAAAGATGTCAAATAAAAGATGACTTTGAGTTTATTGTAGTTACATATTTATATTGTAATCATTCGGATAGACTTATTTATTTATTTAAAAAATTGTAATTTAATTATTTATTTAAAAAATTGCAATTTAATATTGTGATTAATTGGATAGATTTAGTTATTTATTTAAAATTCCAAGTTATTATTAATGTTTTAATTTTTTTTTTTGTAAGCTGGAGAGATATATTATATTATATTACAGAGGTAAAAAATTACAGAAAGTTAACTTGTCTACCTGAGGTTGAAGGAGGCAAAACCCCCTCTAGAGCCTCTAAAAAAATAATAGCCTTTTGGCTGTATTCACGATTAAGATGTCCATGACTGAGAGACTTAATTACAGTAATCCATAATAAAAACAACTAGCACCTATATATGAGCATAGCCGAAGATTATCCCGACAGAAGTAAAAATAGACAATGTCATGAGAAATTCTTAAAACTAACAAAAAACCACTAGAGACTTGACCAAAAAGCCTGGTTGAAACGATCATTAAACTCGAGGGGTTTCTTCAGTGATGGGGCAGGCCCATCGTTCTTCCTGCGACGGAGTAGGTGAAGTGGTGGCGGCATTTGGGGCTAGAGAAAGAGAATGCAGCTGCTACTCAGATTGTTGGGCCAATGAATCCTTCAGACGCTTGAGGAGAGGCTCCACTGTAGAGAGAAACGGAAAAGGTTTGACACTGGGAGCTTTTGTAGAGCAGCCAATTGCATTGTCGTTGCCACTGAGACTAGTGAGAGCCCGACCACTAGATTCACTGCCACTAGCAACTCCACCCTGAGAACACTCCCAACTTTGCGCACGTTCATACTAGAGATGCTAGCCATGCCTTTCCATGCAAAGGAGTTGTCCATGACCGTAAGCTGGGCATCAATCTCTGTAATTTTAGCTTTCATGGAGTGAACATCTATTCAAGCCTCAGACCAATTGTCGAGCATGTCCTCCGCTAGGTTGCAGAGCATGTTCTTCATCATCCAATAGTGGTTAATTTGGCTACCCTCCTCACCCGTCGAGAGCTTGTGGTTGAGGACCCGATTTTCCTAGGCTTCCACCAAAACATGGACGCGCTGAGAGATGTGAGGTTCATAGTCTGTCGGGGTCTAAGCACTACAACCCCACTAGGATTTGCCTCGCCCGAAGCTAGCTCGTCTAGGATTTCCTCTCTGTTGGGACACGGCTGCCAACCTAAACTTGAAACCAATTTGTAGGGGAGCGTTCTTTCCTGTACTAAACCTTGTGTGCACTGAAACAAATACACTGCAAACCTCCCGCCGCACAGCAAACCCAACAATGCTTCTAGCCAGGGCATAAATATCGACATCATTCTGAATAAGACACCTGTCATTCCAAGTACCTGCAAGCATTAACGATTGTTGCGGAGCCATGAAAGCGCCTAGGAGGACGGACCTTCGCCAGCCTGGGTCACATGAGCCGAAGTGACAGAGGAAACTTCTCCCACACACAGAGATCCTTGTATATGCTGAAGAGGTGCATTGTCTCGATGGGTGTCCAAAAGAGCAACACAGGCTCTTTGCGGTGGTCAAAAAGAGGGACGGATGTCGTCGGAGATATCACCCGCATCGAGGCATTATTAATGTTTTAATTAAATATCATAATTTATAAATTTATAAAAGCATTTGATAACTCCATTGGTCATTTTCATTAGTAATATCATACACAAGTTAGTATTCTATATTAAAAAAAAAGTGTCATATATATAATAAAATAAAAATAAAAATATAGAAAAATAAGTATATATAATTTAATAAAATTTAAAATATAAGTGTAACTTTAAATATAACATATAGTATAACAACTTGAAAATAAAGTTTTGTAGTTGATTAATATGAGACTTCAACATCTATTTAAAAGATTATGTGAAATACTATTAAAAAAATGAAATAATTATGAGTGTCAGTGTCTTTAGTTTCTAAAAGTTATACAATTTGACTAGAAATTTATACTTAAGACATGATAAGAACCCATCTTTTTTAATAAAAAACACCCAAAAAACAACCTAGAACAAAAAACTGGCATTAACAATATCACCAGTTTTTTTCGTGGGTTAAAAATATGGATATGGACTAAAACAATCAGTTTTGTTATTTGCAAAACAAAAACCATAAAATCAAGCCCTGAATTGAAAACTAATGCTACCTATAGCACAACTTTTCAAAAAGTAGCATTATTATATCATTTTATCGTAATTTAAAATTATATTTATTAAATATTTTAGTAACACTATATAAAACGTGCATTGAGTTAAACAAAAATTATTCAAGAAATTATTTAATCACTTTTTCCATATAAGAGAAATGAATTTATGATAATATTCATAATAAAATATTATATTAAACCATAAGAGGTAGGAGTGATTCATATCGAATTCAAATAGAGTCTCCACACAAACAATGTTATCTTAATAAAAAAGACAATGTTTCATGTGCAAATATTCAAATCAACACATGGACTATGACACACCATCATAACTGACATTTTCTTCATATTAACGATTAGATGAAGATGCAGATGACCCATATTATTCTCTACTATCAATCAATACACCATCTAAGTATTCATGTATGCCCAACATTTCGTATGCCATATTCCTTGTGGATCTACGCCTTGGTTTAGAAGATTCCCATGTTGTAACTATTTCTTGTGCTAACAAAATTTTGAGAATTTATGTAGTCTTGGAGCAAAGAGTGCGTTTCTTTGTCAACTGGAATTCATAAACTAGTATGTCAAAATCCTATAGCTTCAAATGTGAATGCGACGATGATTTACATTTTGACCCTTTCTTCTACTCTTTTTGCAAAAAAAATTCTCAACCACCATCTCTAGCTTGTTCACACCATCAAATGGGTGTGTGTCTATTGCATACCAATTTACTTCAACGGATATAACTTTTTCATTTTCTTTCTTGACATTGATAAATTTTCCAATCTAGAATGGATAACCACATGGATCTTTTGTAGCCAAAAATATAATCATACAACCCTCCTTAATATCTTGTATTGATCCTCTTTAAAGTTCTTGCATTGCCTCATGTCATGCAAATGATCTTCTAGACCCAATATGCATTTCCCTTTCCTCTTCTTGAGAAGACTGAACACCTTCATATTCAACACTTCTTTCGTCATTTTCATTTTACATACTCTGTTGCTAACTTAATGGATTCCTCAAAAAAATATCTCCATTTGTAGAGTTTGAAATTATGTCATTTTTTTCCATGAAAATAGACTCCCACCAAACAAGGTCGACAACATCAAAATAGTCATATGTATCTTTGATAGATTTTTTTATTTCTTCCAAGCATTGAGAAGAATCAACATATCTATTGTGTTGACGTGCATTTTGAATCTCGACAGTTGATTGCAATAACAATAATTTTGAAGCATAAATCTAACGTAGGCCCCCATTCTACACTTGTTGAGTACTTCTTACCCCATAGTAATGTTTTTCCATCAATCTTTTTTATACAAAACTAATGTTGGAAGCTAATGTTATTAATTTTTTCAATGCACCTTTCTTCACCATGCAATCCCAAAATAAATCTTCGCATGTCAATAGTATCCTCTAGTGTTAGTATAACAACCTCTCGACTGTATATTTTTCTAACAATTTAAGTTAATGATGGCAAGCTCCCAATATTATTCCCCCCTAATGTCACTAAAAAAAGGATAAACATTTGATCAATATGGTCATGTGTATTCCCAACAAGAAGGAAACCAAATTTAACAATTTAGAAACTTTCCAATTCAGCAAGCATGTTTAGATAACCAAACACAATCTGATTTTTGTTTTCTGAGCTAGTTGTCCAATTGCAGATATAGAACTCGACAAAGATTATCGGTCCAATGAGTAAGCACGTGGTGAATTATGGCGATGGTCATATTTGCATCATTATGACTATTTGGAGTTGTAAGGTAAACTCATGGATATAGTTGGCCATTAAAAACCATACAACCAACGAATTGAAACTGAATAAGGTTTTCCTCCTTTAAATTCTTTGGTACTCAAACGAAATGTGGAAAACGTGTTTTTTTCTAATTGGCATCCCATCAATTATCAAACCCATATACTTATGTGGATGACCATAAAACTTCTTCTTATGTCTGTATAAATTATGGTGTTCAATTGATTGTTTTTTGTGATGTGCTTAAAGTTATTTGATAATAGAATCTACAAATAAAACCATAGACCCTTTATCGATGGTCTCGCAACAACAACAACATAAATCAATTTTAAAGAAACGAATTTATGAAAACAAGAGAGTCTGTTGGATGAAAATACTTTGGGTACATGAAGATGGGTCCCGAGACGGATCAACTCTCATTGAAGATCAGTTATCACATGATGAACAGAAATCAGAAATATTTTGGAAAATTTTTGTAAGGAACTTAACAAAAAGTTTGCTCTTTTTTGGAATATGCAGGAGACCCACAGTTGTAGATAGTCAATATCGCTATAAAGCTTTCAAAAGAAAAGGTCTGAAGATCTTCTCAAGATGTTATTATCATATTATCATATTAATGAAATTACACTTTTTTCCTTTGGAAAAAAAATACAAATCTAAAACATTAATGAGATTTCCCAATTGATATTTATTGAAGAAAATAAAATTTTTAGAGATTTACCTCATTCTATCTCTTCTAATTTAACCCTTCTTTGTTTAAGAGAAGCACATATGCTAGTGATATGCTATAAAGCCCCATTCTTGAACTCTTAGGAATATGGATGTTGCTGAGCTCTATTTTCCATAGTCTTGTAAAATATGCATATCTAATGAAATTGTTATCTCCTTTGGCATCTTAAACAAATTTCTTGTACAAGTTGTAGATTTCATGCCTTGAGAAATTATATGGAATGTGTATGGTTTCTCTATCTAGCATACTCTCTCCAGTAGCTCGTGCATGATATTCTTTAGAATAAAATGTAGGATCATCTTCTAGTGTTATCTAGATTTTTGATAGTCAAATATTACCAATCGAGTGAATTCTTTTACATGACCTTTTGCGAAGAAAAATACTTCCAATGTGATAATCATAAACTTCCTTTGTCGAAATCATGCAACTAACTAAATATGAATTTTGTGTATTTTTGTTCATTTACAAATACTAGCTCACCTTTTCTCCAAGGAATAATTGTAGTGTATTTGTTTCAAACAATATTTCTGGTAACAATCACTTAAAAAATCAAATCAGTAATAGAACTTGGACTTGTGAGCAAATATTCCACACTCCTTGCATAACTTGAATGCTTTAGATTGACATAAAATGGTCTAGCCTTGCAATTATTCTTGCTCATTGGTATAATTTTCCATTGTATTTCATGTATCATTAATCATCCTTATTAGAATGAATGTCCTCATCAATATGATGAATATCATCCCTCTCATTGATATTCTCATCACCAATAACAGTAGGAGAATGATTATCCTCATAATTATCAAGTTGATCTCTTTAGGTTAAAGAAACATCATCAACACTATTGGTATTTCATCCTTGGAAGGTTCAACCTTGCCAGAATCATCATTTGTCTCATTAAATTCCTCAATTAGAGGAAAATCATCATCAGTGCCATCAGAATCCTCTCTTGGAGGAAAATCATGTTCACCATGTCAGTTCCTTCATCCTCACCAAAATCATCATATATCCCATTAATATCCTCGCTTAGAGGAAACTCATCATCGGTGCCATCAGAATCCTCACTTAAAGGAAAATCATCTTCAGCATTATCGATTCTTTCATCATCACCAAAATCATTATATGCCCCATTAAAATCCTTGCTTGGAGGGAAATCATCATAAGTGCCATCAAAATCCTCCCTTGGAGGAAAATCATCTTCACCATTATTGGTTTCTTCATCCTCACAAAAATACTCCTCTATCCCATTAAAATACTCACTTAGAGGAAAATCATCATTGGTGCCATCAAAATTCTCGCTTGGAGGAAAATCATCTCCACCATTATTGGTGCCTTCCTCACCAAAATCACCATATGCCCCATTAAAATCCTCATTTGAAGGAAAGTCATCAACAGTGCCATCAAAATACTCACCTCGAGGAAAATCATCTTCACGATTATTGGTTCCTTCATCCTCATGAAAATCATCATGTGTCTCGTTAAAATCCTCACTTGGAGGAAAACAATCATCTGTGTCATCAAAATATTTTCTTGAAGAAAAATAGTCATCAATTCCATTAAAATACGCACTTGCAGGAAAATAATCTACACCATTGTTGGTTCCTTAATCCACACCAAAGTCATCATCGATCTCATTAAAATCCTCACTTGGAGGAAAATCAACTTTGGTGCCTTGCAAATCCTCTCTTGGAGGAAAATAATCGTTGGTGTCTTGAAAATCCTCACTTGGAGGAAAATAATAATTGGTGCCTTGAAAATCCTTGCTTGGAGGAAAATCTTGGCTTAGAGGAAAATCATCGTTGATGCCTTCAAAATCCTCGCTTTGAGGAAACTCATCGTTGGTGCCTTGAAAATCATCACTTGGATGAAAATCATCATTGGTAACTTGAATACCAAAAATTTGAGGAAAATTGTCATCATCTTGCTCAATGTCCTTAGAATCCCTAGTTAAAGGAAGTTCTTCATCATCATCATCATTACTGCCATTAAAATCCTCACATGGAGGAAAATTATCATCGATGCCTATGAATTCCACACCTGAAGAAAAACTTCCACCATCTTCAAAAATTGATATTAATTCATATGAGTTCATGATTTCTCCCTAAAAGGTGGAATGTTAACCCAATCTTAATAGAAAACAAAATGAAGTTTTCCCACACTCCTCACTAAAAAGTAGAATGGTGCAATTGTTAACCCCCAACAATCTTATAGCTAAAATAACTAAATTTTCCATCCCAAAAATTCCCTCCAAAAGTTTTCATTCTTCAAATTCTTCCATTCAAAAATAAATCACACATTTATAACGCATAAATAAAAATAGTAAAATTAATCTAATCTATAGTATACAAACTGTGTAACAATACTAATTAAATTACATGTAAATTATGATATATAAACTTTGTAAACAATATTGGTTATTTACATTATTTATTTAATCTCACGCTCATAACACTAGTAAAATTTCATTTAACATCATCTTATTTAAATGTAGTAATAATGCATTAGCTAATTACACTTTTTCTAATCCCACATTCATAAAATGATTAATGTTAAACATAATTTTAGCTATATAAACTATTTTTCTTTTTTGTTGTTCAGGCTTGAAAATCTGGAGCAATTTCATAGTGCTTTGAAGGTTTTTTTTTAATAATTAATTTGTCTATTTTGGTAATGTTTTTTTCTCTGTTTTTATCATTTTTTTTATCCCACATTCATGAAGTGGTAAAATTAAACTTAATCTACACTATTTAAACGCAATGTTGTTTTTGGAGCAATCTACAAGGGTTTTGAAGATCACCAAAGAGATTCAATGTAGGAACTTTAAACATTTTCATGGTTAGTTAAGTTTTCATTTTTATGTAATATGAATCTTTTTTTAGTTTCAATGTAAGTTTTTAAATGTTAATGTATTTTTTTTATTTCCTTTGGGTGTGGTCATTGAATTTGGACAGGCACAGAAAAATTACTGTAATTTTTTCTTTCATACTATGCATTGGGAACTCAATGGGGCCTGAGTGGAGGAGCATAGATCCCGGGGTCATTAGTACAAAATGAGAGATAAGTGAGTAAAAAATTTACCAAAATATGCATACAAATGACCACCTTTTATTTGGCGATCATTGGTGGCTAATTTTCGGTGTTTTATCATTCGACCAAAAAATTCATCATATTTAGTTTGGTCATTTATAGCATGTATTCTGGTCATTAATTTGGTCGTATATTTGGTCATTGATTGTCACAATTAATGGCCAAATATACATGGGGAATTCACTTATTGAACCTCTCACATAACACGTGCAATCGTGGGATATTAAAGAATACCCTTAATTTCCAGAGATATTGACCCAAACTCTTTTTGTTGAAAACCCCTCCCAATACTTAAAACCTCCCCCCCCCCCCCTTTAACCCCCCCTCCCCCCCAAACCCACAATATATTGGTTCAATTTTTTATAATTTTAAAACCCACAATATGAACTAACGTGATAGGATATTGGTCAACAAGTGAAGCCCCCATGCAAATATATGACCAAATTAATCACCACAAGATGAGCTATAAATGACCAAACTAAATATGACCACATTTTTTGTCGCATGATAAGAGACCGAAAATTAGCCACCAAAACTGTCATTTGGTCATTTATATGCAAATTTTGGTCATTTTTGTCGCTTATCTCTCAATCACTAATTTATTTGTTTTTAATCATTTTATACGCAAATTTTATTCATTTTGTTTGGTCACTTATCTCTCATTATTTTCTCACTAATTTATTCATTGTTAATCGATATTGAAATATCATATTAAGGCATGGAGGAATCAAACCGCCATCCTCCTACTTGTAAAGAAGGAACTCTTCGATTGAGCTAACACCCTTTAAAAATTTCAGAACCCAACTTGCATAATCCTCTATAATGGTAAAAAATATTAATACATGCCATTGAGTATCTACGGATAACAAAGGATGATAGATTGTATAAGTTATAAGAATGATCAAGCAAGTTATGAAAATCATGCACATAGATATGTAAATGCTATAATACTTTGAAATCTAATAGGATGAAACAAAACCTGGAGATCAACCCAGTTTGAACCCTTGTAAAAGTATGTAAGGTTCTGACTCATATGAACTCAAACTGAAAATTGGTCAATAATCCATCAAATAAACTAAGACAAACACAAAAATTTCTCAATAATTAAATCAGTATTAAAAAACTATCCAACATCGCAAATCACAATAGTACAACTACCTAAGATATTGGATAATTCAAGTAAAAGGAATTTGTTTGCAAATTTTTTTCATATTTATGATCCTTCCAATTGAAGTCCATGGTATAGTTAATGGGAGTATAAGAGGACATATTTTCTCCATGGATTTATACATTCATAAACAATTTTATAGAAAGTTGATATCAAAATTCAACTCTTACTATAATTAAAACAATTTCATTTGCATTGGATATTTACAAAATATCATATAGAGATCATCTTCAAAGTTCTCGGGCATCAAACAAAATCATTCATTCATCTTACAAATCAATGAACATACATCCTAACTGCATGCAATTTTGGAAGGAAAATTGAGGGGAAATTGGATATAGATATTGATCCCCACAGGGATCTAATGGTCTCTTAGCTAGAGACCTATATTTTAGTGGTAAAGTATCCACTTTAAACAGAAGATATGCGTTTAGGAAAATAATTGAAGCATCCAGCATATTAACTTTCAAGTATGTCATACCGTAAGAGTGAAAATGAGGGATTGGAAAAAAAATTGGGTTTTATGGGATAGACCATGGTTCTAATCCCTTAACCTCACTATTAGAGATTTGGAAACAAATCAAAGGGTTTGATAAGGGCCTCTCTAAAGATCATCATCAAGTAATGGAGGAAACACTAATGATCATAATGGAATTCCATGACCCACATGGGGTTCACTAGGAATCACGGGGTCTTCACTTAGTGAAACCATGCCATAGCACGTTCGTTCATGGCATATGAAACAATACCCCTATTTTCAAAAAATATTGGAAAATACCTCCCAAAATCATTTTTTTAACCCCCTCCCAATATGCCTTGCCGATTTTAAAAAACCCCTATTTTCCCTATATATTGCATGTATCCATTTTTTCATTTACATTTTTTATACCCCTTTATATTTCTACCTAAGGAAAAAAAAATAAACACAAGAAAGGGCGACACTTGATAGGCACCCTTAGGCAAATCACTTTATTAGGAATTAAAATGTATCACATGATGTCAAAACAAATAAGAGAGGGTTTATTTGTACCAATCTCAAACAGTAGTGTGTTTTGCCCAAGAAGGGTTAAAAAATGAAACTTGCACCATTTATAACTGCTTCTTTCCATTACGGACTTTTTATCCAAGCACCATTTTGGTATCTAGGAGATTGTACAACTTCAGAAATAAAATTGATTTGGAATATTCAATGCATACTGTTAATCTTTTTAGATTAAAAACAATATGAATTTAACAAGAGGAATGGACGAGTCGAGCTGGCATCCATTTATCCAATGAACTTGTGAGCATTTAAAGCATAAATTCATGATGTCAAAATAGGCCACCTTTCAGTTGAAGATTGTATTTCCAGATCATATGTCTACCTCATCACCGAGTTCCTAGCTAAGTTTTACTCAAACAAATTCTTTATCGTCTACGGGGAAAAGAAAAAAAAATCAAGGGTTGTGACAAACAAGCAAGTTGGTCAGAAGACATAAACAAAAATATGGAAAAGCAAAGTTATCTAAAAAATATGAGCCAAATAACTGAACACTAGTAACATTATGAGCAATTTCAAATTTAGTCTTCAAACTGACAAATTTTCTTCAACATAGATTCAAGGCAAAATCTGGAGGTGTGACTCTAACAAAGCAACCAACCAAACTACATAAAAATATCTCCAACAATGTATTTTCAAAAGCACTATGATACATAACCCAATCTAGTGTACGGAAATTATCTTGTAGACTTGGCATTAAAACTTTTGTGGTTGGATTAGAGTCATAATCGTCTTCACCAGCTTCATTTTCAGTTTGTAAATGAGCCTGAAAACCAATATGGTTTGACCATATGGAAAGGGTTCACCTTGTGAAGCCCAATGGGTTATCTCAATCAGTTCAAATAGGTTGTTTCAAGGTGGAGTTCATTGTAAGGTCTCCAGTTCTAGTCTGCTTGAGGTTCAAGTCCTGTTGAGTCTGACTGGGTTACCAAACACCATTGCATCTAGTTGTTGAGCTGCCCTCCATCAAGATATTCCAGGGAAGAGGGGGAGAATCCTGTGAGGCTTTTCTTGGAAATAAAAGGATTTTATCTTATGATATGGTTAATCGTATCCAAAACCAAAGTTTTATTAAGCCCAATGTGTATGAGTGGATCAAACAAAATTAAATCTTACAACCTTGTTTCATTCATGACAGACGGGTGGATCTAAATACCCAAGACAATGCTAAGTTTTATCTTTTCTACACCAATAGCATTAATAATTGAAAAGGAAACCCAAACCCATGAATGTACATAAGTTTTCAAGTGTATCAAGTTTAGTGAAAAGAGTTTTTTGCATCAAATAAATTGATTTTCTATTCAAGAGTTAGGATTGCTGAATAAACAAGCAACGAACGTTGTTTCCAAACTAAAAGATTCATGGCAAAAAGGAAAAATGGCTTGCAATAGGCTATAATTATATTAGAATGCAGATATCTGTAGGTGTACATATTGCTTATGTGATTATTGGATTTTACTGCATAAGAGATTTTAAACCCAACGTTTTAGATGAACTCTTCACTCATAATCATGGAAACCAATCAGTTGGGAAGCAATGCTGCAAATGAGGAGTGCACCTATTTATTAATATAAGGTAGGAGGGAAAGTCATATGCTATGTGTCAGGTAGGACAAAAAGTCACGGGCTATATAATATATATAAGGTAGAAGGGAAAGGAGAGGAGGATAGTATCCTCCTCTTCTTTCCCTTCTACCTTGTATATAGCCTAACTTTTCCTCCTACCTTATACAAGCCCACTCAACATTGCTTTCTATCTTACAGTTGGTTTCCCTGATGATGGGTGAAGAGTTCACATAAAATGTAGGGCTTAAAATATTTTATGCAGTAAAATCCAAAACACACAAACAAGATGTGTAATTAAGAAAAATATGAAAATATAAACAACAAATCACAGACGCAAAGAAGATCAATGAAATACATGATTTACATTTTCTAGAGTGCTTGCTTTCATTAGGAATTTAATCCTATTGCCTTGAATGTTTGTTTAGAACCTGTCCAGAAGCTCATTGCAATTTTGACAATATACAAAGCACTATATGCATGCTAGAAAATAACATAGATTGATAAGGGTCGTATTAAGATACATCTTTCAGGTTATACAAATTCTCCCAACAACGATAGCTGTAGCAATCTCTGAACAACTCATGCTAACTGCAAAAGGTAACTCATCAATGATCTATACCTAGGGCCTGCCTGCTAGAGCAGCCAGTGGACCAGCCTTGCCAGATTTCATCCGTGCAGCTTTTGATTGAGCAAGCATCTCATCATAGTTCTACAAGTCATTAAACAGAATGAAAAGATTTATCAATGTAGAATCAAAGAAAAGAACATAATGAGAAGGAAGTGTAGAATATGTTCAGCAACAATCCTACAAACCTAGGTTAAATTTTAAGGCAAGACATTTAGTATAAATGAATTAAAAATGGTTAATGCTTACCCTTTTCTCCATGACCAATCCCTGTTTTGGGAGGATCCTATCAGCAATACCATAATCAATTGCTTCCTGTGGGAAAAAGTATCTTGATATTTGAATATCCTTTGCAATCTCTTCTTGTGTTTTGCCAATTCCTTTTGCTAGTAATTCAATGTAATACTATGTATTTACTTCCAACTCTTTTGCCTGAAGAAGACATAATTTCATCAGCTGGCCTATAATAAGTATTAAGCACACTCCTTTAAAAGGAGCTAAGTGAGCATTTACCTGTTACTTAAGAACGAATTTCGAGATTTCTTAAGTAACATATTTAAAAAAGGAAAAAATATTACCTTGATATACATATCGATGGAAGAACCACTGGATTTATTCACTCCTGGCAGGTGCAGTTTTGCTATGATAGAAAAAAGACAGATCATCAGCATATTTTTTAACAAAGAATGACTAGATATATGAACCTACTAATATTGCATAAATTACCAGAAAAAAAACACAAATCTTATTAACATTTTCAACTATGTTTCTGACACTTGCGTATGAGTGACCCTTGGATTTTGATAGGATATCTTACTTTCAAGTTCCAGTAGACCATATTGCAACAAGCTATGAGTGTGCCCTTCAACTTATTGAGAAACTACATAAGCCTGAATGAAGTAGAGACTCACATAGTACACTTGTTGAGCTAGGCATAAGAGCATGATTTCCCTTGGCTCCAAGTGACAGAAGCTTTGCTGCCTGGCCAAAGGACATTCCACAGTTTAGTGTGTAAACCTTGGGATTCACATACTGTATACAGGATATTTATATCAGCATCTATAATTCTGGAGCCCTTGGAAAGTTGCAAGTTCAAAATAAATATGCTTCCCAATGAAATCCAGCAAAGTGGTTGGAAGTGTTTCAAATATTTAAGGCTAAAGTTTCACCAATTCCTATAAAAACAGCTTGGGAAACAAAATACCAAATATTGGAGGCCTTTATTGCTGTGTATCCCTATATATTAGGAATATACATTTTCTGTGATTTTTAAGATATTTAAAAACACGATATGGCACCTCAAAAGACCCAAAGAGGACCTTGTGAGTGTCCTTGACAAAAATTTCATTTTTAATTTTGTGTTTCATGTCAATAAAGATCCATCTGTTCAGCAATAACTAAATGTTCAAATTTTAATATTATTATGAGAATTCAAAGAGGGGGAGATTTAAAAGTCTTGTAAATGTCAATTGCAAATTTCCTAAACTTCAAATTGCATTTTTCAATAAAAATAGAATTCAAAGCCATTAGTAAGCCTATATTGAAAATTAAAATAGGAAAAGATCAAAGCCATTCATTCAACGCAATGATGGAAAGGAAATGCCCACAGCAGCCATCAAAGAAGCATCTTACAATCTACGCACAATAGAGAAATCTTGCATACAATTGGAATTAACTCAAAGTCCGACAATCATTGATGAAGGCAGAGACCCTGAGCTAAATGCACCATGAAGACTTGTATACAGTAACCCTAAATGCCATGATTTTATAGACAAAGAGATGTCTGCAGAAACCCTGTGCAAACAGCATGGAGAGAGTTGGGTAACATGAATACCAAATCATGCCAGACACAATAAGGGGTAACTACAGCAAACTGATTGTCATATGTAATGTCATTGGTAGGAGAATGGAATCCCTATGCAAACAAGAACACATTTTGAGTAGCAAGTGTTCATGCACATGAAGAACAAGTTACAACATAATTTCTCACAGATTGTTAAACATAACAGATTTTTTTGAGGAACAAAATTATTTATGGGCATGTTTCAATAGGACTTGAACACAATAACAAAGTATTCAAACCAAGGTGGAAGGAAAGAAGAGAAACGGCCACAACCCTACACAACCTATGTAGTGATTCAGAGACAAGCAAGAACATTTGATTTGAGAATGCAATTGTTCTTAGATAGATATAACAAAACTGCAACATACTAATTTTCATTGTGCCTATGAGCAGAATAACACAGCAGAATCAGAGAAGATTTAACAAAGAATGGATTGTTGTCCAAGTAATTCACAAATTCAGAACTAGATTTGGGAGTTTTGGAATCAGGAACTCAGGAATTCAAAGAGTTGCACTGACTTGGGAGTTAGGGAATTAGAGGTGTTCAAAAATTCTGGAATACTACCCTTGTGAGGGTGATGAGACAGCTAGATGGAGTGCCTTATTGATTTTGAACTGTGGAATTGGAAAGTGAAGTTACTTACAAAGAAATTTTAGTTTTATGTTTTTGTTGTTACTGTAGCATTAAGAAGGGGTGTTGGAGTATTGTTGGATAATGCACCAATAGTATATAAAATTTAATGTAAAAGTTGTGCTAAATAGCAGAAATCCCTAGCAGGGCCCCGGGCATCCTGCTAAGGTTTTTCAAGCATCCTAGCTAAGCCCATTGTTTCTAAGACTATCGAAACTCCTAATATGCTCATTGTTTCTAAGACTCTCCTTCAGGTATGTTCTCTCATATATATATATATATAATATCAGGCCATCGAATTGTAAGTACCGACCTACATTATTGTCATGGAGAAGGTTACATGTGGGATTTCAGGACTCAATTTGGCATATCAATAGGTTAAAAAATGTGATGCCCTTGATCCTACATGCATTGTCAAATTCCATTAACGGCAGCCTTCATAAACTTTTGTTTGACAACTGACCAATTACCATCATTTTAAAACACAAATTAAAATCACCATTATCTGAATCAGTTTCACTTACATTTAACTCTTTAATTGATGCATTAAACACAAATAGAAGATGAATACATTTACAAATAGAAGAAGATGAATATATAAGTATTAAGCACTCCTTTAAAAGGAGATAAGTGAGCATTTACCTGTTACTTAAGAACGAATTTCGAGATTTCTTAAGTAACATCTTTAAAAAGGGAAAAATATTACCTTGATATACATATCGATGGAAGAACCACTGGATTTATTCATTACTAGCAAGTGTAGTTTTGCTATGATAGAAAAAAGACAAATCATCAGCATATTTTTTAACAAATAATGACTAGATATATGAACCTACTAAGATCGCATAAATTACCAGGAAAAAAACACAAATCTTATTAACATTTTCAACTGTGCTTTTGACACTTGCATATGACTGACCCTTGGATTTTGATAGGATATCTTACTTTCAAGTTCCAGTAGACCATATTGCAACAAGCTATGAGTGTGCCCTTCAACTTATTAAGAAACTACATAATCCTGAATGAAGTAGAGACTCGCATAGTACACTTACTTGTTGAGCTAGGCATAAGAGCATGATTTCCCTTGGCTCCAAGTGACAGAATCATTGTTGCCTAGCCAAAGGCCATTCCACAGTTCAATGTGTAAACCTTGGGCTTCACATACTGCATACATGATATTTATATTAGCATCTGTAATTTTGGAGCCCTTGGAAAGTTGCAAGTTCAAAATAAATATGCTTCCCAATGAAATCCAGTAAAGTGGTTGGAAGTGTTTCAAATATTTAAGGCTAAAGTTTTACCAATTCCTATAAAAACTGCTTAGGAACCAAAATACCAAATATTGGAGGTCTTTATTGTTGTGCATTTCTATATATTAGGAATATACATTTTCTGTATATTGGCAAGTCAGATGAGAAAGTTGGGTAGTTCCACAAAAAGGTTACAGGACTGGAATGGAGTAATTCCAATTTATGATCCTTCCTCAGAGGTGTGTCCTTGAGTGCATCCTTCATCTGCTCACACTGGACCACCAGGGACTCAACACCAAACTTTTCACTAAGTTCACTCAATGCCCCCATTTGGAACTCCAAAACCTTGAGTAACAAAAACAATATTCCATCACTAAAGACCATACCATAACAAGAAAAAAAAATTCTATCACCCATAAGCCCACACTAATTTTTATCATTATCACAGGGCTATATCAACATAAAAGAACTAAAATGCCAATTTTTATCATTATCACAAGGCTATATCATCATTACAAGGCTTATGGATATTTTCATCAAGTGCTAAAAGACTGAGGCAAGAATAGAAAAGACACAGGAAGGTGACAGGAGAATAAAGACACGAGGATATTTTGTTCCATAAAATTTTGGAAAAATAGCAGTGACAAAGTAGACTGATGATGCATTTTTAGACATGTCTATAAGTGTTCTATTCCTTGGATTTATGGAAGACTCAAAGCCTAAAAATACCCATCTACAGCATGACTTCTTATATTTCTGGAGGCCTGTAAATTGGTAGCAAATTGGCAGCAAAACAAGAATGTTTTCAGCAGTAAATATGGGCAAGAAGAGCACTAAATCTGACTGCAAACTTGCCTTAGTAGATCTATTTGGTTTTGAACAGCCCTATTGCTTCTTGACACTTGGAGATGATCCAATGGATGAGATCCATGTTGATCCATGGGCAAACAAAACCGACATGCCTGATTTCCAACAAGAGGTGCACAACTATGTATCAAGTCACCTGTATATACCCGAACTCCAACAATGTACCTGGATTTCACAATGAAGCTAGGAGTTGTTCTTCACCAACCTATTCCAGAGGGTTGGAATGCATTTGTCTATGTTTTAGAAGGTGAGGCAATTTTTGGAAATCTTGCGTCATCAGCTATTGGTGCTCACCACACTGTTCAGTTGGGCTCTGGAAATGGATTGAGTATCTGGAACAAGTCAATCATTCCCTACAGATTTGTCCTAATTGGGGGCCACCCACTGAATGAACCAGTGGTTCAATATGGTCCCTTTGTTATGAACTATAAACAAGAGATAATTCAGGCTATTGAAGACTATCAACGTTCCAAAAATGGATTCGAAAGAGCTGTCGGTTGGAGTTCTAATCCTATTGGGCTTAGTGATGCTGAATAGACTCTAGAGAGCATATTGATTCAAACTATGATACCAAAATCACTGTTGTTGACATGGCCTCAGGAGCACCAGATATATGCTTTAGAAGTACATTCACATAGCTGTTTCCATATATTGTTTTGTTTGTGATCCTCAGTTTGTTTCTTGTTGAATTCATTCATTAGATTTTCAACCGGTACAAAATATTCTGCATTGTATTCAACTGTTAAGTTATTCTAATAGCAAATTGTTTCATTCTACTTTAATTTAGTAGAATGATTTTGGAAATTAACTCCAAGGTTATTTCATAGCATTTTATGGGATAACTGTCTACTAGAGTTAAGGATTGTTACATTGCAAAATCCTTTTTTTGGTATATTATTGATTCTTAAGAATGTTATTTGAACTTTTGCTTATGGTGGACCACTGTTGCAGGCAGTGACCCACATAATTTGCCAAGGTTGGCTTTTGATTTTGTAAGAACTGAAATGCATTGAGCTTGAAATTGTGGTAGAGTGCAAAATCTAGAATTTAACAAGAAGTAACAGGATTCAAAAAAGGATATTATTAATCAGTTGGTTCAATTTTACGGGAAAAATTGGTGAAGAATAGCTCCTGGCTTCATTGTGAAATCCAGGTACATTATTGGAGTTCAAGTATATACAGGTGACTTGAGGGTATATACAGGTGACTTGAGTTTGTCCCCAAGTGGTAGGCTGCCCAGTTTCCACAGTTGTTTGTTCTTGTTCTAAGATAAAAAGAATCATAATCATTTTTAGACAAAACCAAATGCTAATGTCACTTCATTGCAGAAACCACAAATAAAGCACCAGGATAACAAAAACAAAATGTCAATGTATACTTACCAGGTTTTTCCATTTATGATATATCCTTGTCATGTCCTGCTTTTTCCATTCTTGCAAGTCAAATACATTCATGTCATATGCCCACCTACAAGAATTTGGGTCAAAGTCCCCCACAATAAGAGGATTTGAGAAATTCAGAGAAATTCAGAGGATTTGGAAATGAGCTACCCTTCCCTAACCACATCACATGACCAAGGTCTGCTACCCAGATAGTATAAAGAGTGAAGAGATTTCCCCCTCAAACATTTTGTATCCCAATATATCCAAAGTTAAAATGATCTCGAATGACAAATAACATGACCTTATTAGAGATTAGAATACATATACCCACTTGTAGATTTCCCATTTGAAAGGAATCCTTGTAACATTTGCATGAAGAGCTTCTTGAACATCAACCCTATTTAAATATCCATTTGCATATACTTTAATACATGGGTCATATCCACCGTAAAAGAATCTCATTGTTCTCCTTGAGACCTGCAAGTACTTTTCAAGAAAATTATAAAGTAAAAGGAAAAGAGAATTATAAAGTAAGCTTCCTATACTTTTCAAGAAAACCAATACTTTTCAATAAAACCAAACAAACATAATTTTCATCTATTTCAACTTAACGCTCCATTATTCACTGCGTTAAATTTGGTCCTCGAGAATCATCGAATTCCATGTACAATAACAACATGATAAGGTAATGTACAGTAGATATCAATAGTAAACAATCATAACCAATATTTGAATCAAGCATATACTCAGATTTTTTAGATTTGATCTTGTCACCGAAGGGACAAGTCAATATAGACAAACAATTTATGTACCTTGCGAGAGATCCATAGAGGGTTAAAGCATAAGCATAAAGAAAACATACTGACCCAGACTTCTTAGTCAACAAGCACATTCATACCCAGTACAGTCAATCTGTCAACACAGTCATGCTGGGTAAGGATGCAGTCACATACTGCAAAGACACACAAGCATACTTTGCATAGTCATGCTTGAAAAAACATAATCCACCCACAAAGTGAAACTCAATGTCACACTGGGGAAGACCCCACAGTCCACACAAGAAAACAAGCTCATGGTCACCTCATGGTCATGCTAGGGAAGGACCCATAGTCCACCCGAGAAAACTGATCATGGTCATGCTGGAGAAGAATAGATAGTCCACCAAGAAAATAGATCACCGTCACGTTGGGGAAGGACCCACAGTCCACTTAAGAAAACAGATCATAGTCATGCTGGTGAAGCACCCACAGTCCACCAAGAAATAGATCGCTTTCACGTTGGTGAATGACCCAAATTCCACCCAATAAAACAGATCATAGTCATGCTGGAGAAGGACCTCTCAAGGTATCACTAAGGAATAGGTTTTTCAGCCTTGTTGAAGGACCCATAGTCCACCAAGAAAGTGCAAAGAAACAAATCACGATCACCCTGATGAAGGAGCCACATTCCACCAAGAAACAGACTCACGGTTACACTGTGGAAGAACCCACAGTCCACCCAAGAAACAAGCCACGGTCACGCTGTGGGAGGACCTAAAATCCAACAGATTCATGGTCACCCTGGTGCAAAGTGACCACATGGAAGGTGTAACAAGGAAAGCCCAGTCATGGGGATGGTGCAGCAAGATATCACATGGAGCATCAACAAAGATCATGCAAAGATCACGCAGAGGGAGAGAGTTCAGTAATACTCCTTAAGGTAAAGTATCAAAACATTAATAAACATCACCTATGGACAAAGTAAGATAAAGGATCATGAGGTGATCATGAGTCAACCCAGGTGGCCACAACAAAACAAACAACAAACCCAAAAGGTCAAGGTGAACCATATAAGGTGGAAATGCAACTCCTTTATAGGACCAACAAGACCAATAATATGTTTTCTCTCTCAAGGTACATTGTTTTATATATTTTTGTCATCATTGTATAATATTCATTGGTTATAGAAAGTAGAACCAATCATACCCACTCCATACCACAACAGGTGCACAACAATGAGTTTTATAACAAGATATTTCCACACCATAGCCATCTTTCAAATAAAAAACAATCACAATTTCCTAATGAGTTATTATGCACTCCACACGAACATGACGAAATTAAAGAACATGATATGCCATTTAAGAAAAAATTTAGAAAACACATTTCAAGAAACACACATTAAGTAATATTCCATTTAAGTATTGAAGTAGCAATATGGGCATCGGCACCAAAATTTGACAAACAAAAACTAGTTTCATCCTTTTGAAAGTAATATTAAACATAATTGTTGAACTAGTGAATAGTTCAGCAACCCTCAAGAACCATGCTTCAAGAACGCATAGAGAAATATTTGACAATCAATAACTTCACATAGAGTTATCCCAACCGTTCGGCATCCGAACCATTCACCGCACCTGAAGATAAGATAAATTAAAATGAATATAAAATGAGTATGAAATTTATACAAACGAATCAACAATAATACAAAAAATACTACTTCATAAATAAGTTATAAGATAGTAGTACAAAAGATAAGATAAATTATAATGGTTTGAAAACATCACCCTATTTAAATTTTTAAAGAAATCCTCAAAAATTCTGTGGTCACCTTCTTCTAACTTGTATGTGTCTTTCTTGATATTGTATGATAGGTTTGTCGTTGCTATAACAAATTAAAGTTGTCTGAATAGATGATCTATTGAATCATACTTGTACATGCGTTGCCCCTTTATTCTATTGTACCAACAACATTGAAGCTCAACACCTTGAGGCCTATCCAAAAGATCAATTTCATTATGGTAATCAAACACCCTATTACCATCCTTCTTTCTTATTCTTTGAACTCTTCCAATGTACCAAGTCCCAGAAGAAACGTTGTGCTTTGTACTTTGAGATACACCTTTTCTTGTAGTGCGTTCAACTACAACTATAGACTCTCTCTCAAACAGCACCGCACAATATGATCCAATTCCATAACCAATTGCAATACCCTTTTGGGGGGCCCTCTCATCTCTCCTGAAGTATACTCCATTCCTCACTTTAGTCAATATATCTTTCAATAATGTCAGGTTTCCATTCAATTGACTAACCAAACAAGTTTTGTACATGTCTTTTCCATCGAGCTCCACCACCGGTTTGGTAGAAATGTTTACATTTTCATCAACAGAATCTAAAATTCCATCCAACTCGTGCCTCCACTCACTTTCCATCGTTTACAATTCACTATCATTGAGTACCAAAAAAGATGAAGATTGGAATATGGATTTCTAATGACCCGGTGGATAATTATCAACTACTTCACCCACATCTTCAAATGTTGGAACATTGTGATACTCTATCCATGGTTTAAACCACCGAGAATCTTCTGTGTGTCTTTTTGGTTGCATGCCAAGACCTTGCAAAATTCCCTGTGCATCCTCCAATCCTATCTTGAGAGCTTCTATAATTTTATTATCGGTGGAAATTGAATCATATTGTGACAAGACATCACCTTCCTATAATGTTTGTTGATGCAATTTGTTCCAAATACTCATTTGTTTCTTATGAGATTTATTGAAACGAAGCCCTTTGGGACTCAATTCTTCTTCAGCAACTCTATTAAGGGTTCCAATAGCATGAAGTAAGTCAGCAAAATTATATGCCCTCTCTACTCCAACCATGCCACTGACTTTGCTAAAAAATTTCTCACATACATCTGACCCAGTCAGGTGCAATGCACATGGTAAGTTAGAGTATTGATCACGAAATAATCTCATCAACAAAATCGCAAAGTGGCAAGAAATTTTCACATCTTGATATGCCTCTCTACTAATGAAATTAATGTTGAAATTAGTATTTTCCTGTTCTCTAACCCAACATAGCCATAAGGTGAAGAAATGATGGACTCTTGAATAATTTTTCACTCTTTCCCAAAGAGTTAAACTAGGAGACAAAAAAATATCAATATAGTCAGCAACGATTGCTAGATAGGTCTCTGTACCCGATGTCCTCTCTGTCCTGCCACCTGTACATCTCATTTCCTTCAAGAACCTCTGGACATGCCTTGAAGCAATGCATTGTGCTGAACCCTAGTTTTGGCGATCAATCCTCTCTATATCCTCAATTTTAAGCTTATGGTCATCCACTTTAAAATTGTTATAAACCATTCTTACATGGTTAAAACTAATCAACTCTTTTCCAACAATCAGATCTCGTCAACCACTAAACAAAGGATTCACTAGCTTTTTGCCATTGTGGATGTAATCCTGGTCATGAAGTATTGTTACTTTAAAGCCATCATTAAACCCGGTTAGTCTCCACCCTTCCCAAGGAATTTGATATCTCATGCTTGTCGTTGAGTAATAATCCTTCAACATAAGCATTCTTCTCCTACTATCCCCATCTGAGGAATGACCAATAATAGGTCCTAAAAAATATTCCACATGTTTCCTCCATAGGTCTTCTACTTTTTCCCATTGTTGATGGAAAAAATTTGCATCAAACCTGTTGCACGTTGGATGAACAACAACAACCAAATGAGGAAGCTTCTCATGTAAAGGGTTTGCAATGATAACACGTGCATAATGGCCAATCACACAATTCTTGAAGGCATATGTAATAATCTCATAGCCTGCAGCGCACTCACCAACTGCCACCAATAAATGTGATTGGCACTTATGTTCTTCTTTCTTACCACAAAAACCCACCAATGTATCACTTTTTGCTACCCACCTTACATATTTTTTCACAACTGTTTTATCTTCAGCAAGGCATACAGGAATTGGGCCCTCTATACCATGTTTGGATTTATAGGAAGCATAAACTTTTCTAATTGTCTCAAAAATGTACTCTTGCTCCCCTGGGATATATGTCAATGATTTTCTAACTTTCCTTAAAGTCGTAGATATCAAAGGGCCATCCAAATTCAAGCTAATAAAGCTATGTAATATAGGACCTCCCCATAACTTAATCATCTCATAAATGGATTGAGTGGATGCACTATACCTTCTACACGACTTTGAATGAACTAGGTTGTGAAATATATCTTGAACAAATTCCCAAACTGCATCTTTACCTTGTAATTTTCCTTTCTTATGAGCCTCACACACATCCTTGCAAAACCTGAACACATCCTTCCTTCCTGCAGATTCGAACAACTTTTCCCTTAGAGACCTTGTTCTTATAGACAATGTAGCAACCTTTGTCCTCTCCCACGAAAGAGATCGCATTGTTAACCTATGTGTAGCATTTGCTTCTCTTGCAACAATTTTGAGTTCAGTTTGAGTCAAATGGTCCAACCTTCTCTCTTTCCCTGTATCTCTCCCATGTCTTTTCATGTTGCTCCTTGATTCACGATATAATCACATTCGAAATTCATCACAATTAGGTATAATCTTACAAAAATTGCATGTCAATGAATCAAAATGTATTCCTATTTCAGAAACCCTCTTGCAATGAATATGTCTGTATGTACCATTAATACTGCATTCAATACCATGATAATTTAGTGTTCTCCTGGTATGTTTCTCTATGGCCCACATTTTTCCACCACGTTGGTCATCCATTAGAACCTTTGTGTCCAATCTCTCCCCTCTTCTCTCAAGATAGGGATCCCAATACCCCCAACATAATAATATTGAGGGAGGTATTTGTCCAAGAACAAGATCATAAAAAACACATTGGTTAATGATCTACTAACTGCTACTAAGAAGTAATAATAAATAAAGTAATGTGCATATTCAAATTTAAATTAAATTAAAACTTGGGTAATTTCCACACCCGAAGTAGAAGGATGTGGACATGTAGAAGCCCCATGTAATGGTGATGGTAGTGATGGGATCAAGAACTTAGACAAACTTTGTTGGGACTTTTCATTGGTATGCTTCTTCGGTCTCCCAACTGTTCCACTCCTCAACACAAATGTATCATGTGAAGCCTCAACTATAGTATTAGTAGTGTGCTTCTTTGATTTCATGTGTTCATTTAGAGAACTGACAATATTACCACTTGCTGGCACCAAAGAGAACCATCTATTGCATCGTGTACATTCCACTCTTACTTTTTTCTTGTCCTCGTAGTTTGCAAGTGTTGCTTCCACCACCTTGAACAAATTAGGCTCTTGCATTTGGTTGAAATCATGTATAAGTTTGATTGCTTGATCAATCTTAAGTTGATCTCTAGCCACTGTTGTCTTCTTTTCTTTGTTACCTGAAGGAATTTCACACATTTCATTAATTCCCAACATTGAAATTTGACGTTGATGGGACCCTATTTTCATATGATTGTTTTTGAAGTTACGAATTGTTCATGCTGCCAAGGATACTTCTCCCGTTCCATAATCAATGCCACATATTTCACAATGAATCTTTATATTAGGTTTTCCATTTTCTAAATATACCTTTAGCGTTAGCTTCTCCTTGACAAACTCTTCCATTAATCTGTTCACTTTATGTTTCCAAGATGCTAATGCATTAGGATCAACCACAACTTGTTCCACTGACTCAGACACATTACCAACTCTTGGTTGTTTATCCATAGGTTCCTCCACATTCCCTTCATTGTTTTCAGAGATTGGCATTCCCTCCATTACATTTGATTCCAATGTATCAGCAACCATTGTGCATACTTTCCTCTTAATGCCTACATTTGGTGTTGTAGGTTTCCTTCTTTCCTCTTGCAATGCATTTAAAGGACATCTAGTTGACCCAATAATAAATTCAAAATGATATTGAATGACTTCATCATTCAGAATTTTAGAACGGATATTAGCATATGTATAGCCTTTTTGACACTGGACTGTGCCAACGGGACAATTCTATTCACCAATAAAAATTCCAAAGTCCACAACATCACTTGGATCCATCTGCATTTACATCCATGTGTACCTTTTAGTTGGGTAAGAAATGAATAAAATTATAACATTTTTTTCAAAATTTTGGATATAATAAGGCTACGAAATGAGGTGAGTGCATCCATAAATAAATGAAAAACAAAAAGTAATTCAAATTTACACATGCATATTAGTTCATTAATAAAACAAAGAGCTAGGAAGCAAAGTATGCACTTTCAATTCAAATATCTAAAAAGGATGAAGAAATCTTACTATCGGGATGAAACACCTTGAAGCAAAATGTATTGTTAGTGGCTTATTCAAATAGCCCTCCCCAAACTGAAGAGTCAGCTTCAACGTACCTGCAAAAGATCAAAAGGTGATTAAAACAAGAGATGAAAAAACATAGAGGTGATCAAAGGTCTTTGTTCTTTTCAGAATTTAGTCTTGTTCTTTTTTATGGAAATGCCCCAAGCATTACAATCCACTCTAGGAAATGATAAAAACATATTAATTGACTAATATTCCCAACCTGCAAGCCTAAGCCCTATTCTACTTGGTGTTTGGCCTTGGGGTAAGAAAAAAAACTTAGTAATAAGTGAACTCACCTAATAAATGAAGAATGGTCCAAGGAGAGATATATTTTTTCAATAGTCACTCACAAAGCTCAAGTAAACCATTTTGGAAATTTCCCACATACATGCAACAACTCTTAAATTCACTGCCTAGATCTTTGAGATCAATTTTGCATCCAAATGGTGAATATTACGTAGTTGGTAGAGCTTCCACAACTCAACAACACAATGAAATTGCAGCCATAACACTTTAAGCGACCTAAATCTCTCACATTACTGTGAATAGGTATTGTAGCTCTAATGACAGGTAACAAAGAGAAATCGGCAAGATTTTGGAAGGGAGGCATTTAATTTCACATCATAATCTTAATATGCATACTCCTTTTATCATCAACATTGTAGACCTAGTCAAAATGATGTAGACAGTGCTGGAATTACTCTTACACAAGTTTTTAGCTATGTAGAAGATATGTGATGACACATCCTTTGTTAACATAACATTGGACTGGTCACCTTTTGGTAAACAAGGCACATATACTATAGAAGGCATAACATGTTTTATAAATGTTATATAATTTGAAAAAAATGAATTGTCAAACTTCATGTAACGACAATTAGTATTAAACATAGTTCCAAAATTACTCTTCTTCTATTAAATAATTTAGCTATGTAGAGGATATGCTATGAAATATTCTCTGTCAACATTGAACTGGTCACCTTTTAGGTTGTAAGCAAGGGGCATATAATAGGATGCATAAAATGTGTTTTTAAGGTTATAATATGCCAAAAATAAATTATCAAACTTCATATAAAGACATCTAGTTCAGAGACTCTTCCAGATAGCTACATTGAGAGGTCAGATAACCAACTTCACCACCAAGATCAAAATACCAAGGAATACATCCCATCTTCATCCTGACTTCAAAAGATGTCTACAAGGGAATACAAGAAGAACCCAGTCATGGCTTATCTAGGGAGGCACTTATGGACCTGCCAAGAAACTGATACAATAGGCGATCAGCATCTACCTCAGACATCCAAAGGATGCAAAAAATCTAAATTATGTCACTCTTGAAAAAATAGACATCAAAGATGTCAAAGACTCAAATTAAAAGAGCTTCATCAATCCATTCCCCACTATTTCACCTTCACATATTTCAGTGAACTGTAAGAGGCCAGATGCCATAGAGAGTGCCTCATTGGATAAGCCATCTTCCTTCTTGTTGTATTCTCTGTAGACATGAGAAAAATCAGGGGAAATAAAGGATGATTCGAGATTCCCAATATTTTGACACCATCCATATTCCAGGCTATACTGAAGGCATTCTGACAAGCTACACCAGCTTGGATTGAATATGGAATGCCAAAAACAACAATGTGATCAAAACAAAACTTAAATATAATTACCTTTTAAACAAAACAAACTCAGATATTTGATAAGCTCTGTTTTTTACTATTGCCATCTGCTAGTGGAGAAATGATTTCATTGACATGCGTGTTGGAAAATAGGAAATGATTACTATTTTAAGCTCTGTTTTAGCATGAGATTTAAGAAGATTTTCTTCATCTTGTGTCTCAGTACCATCCATATTTTCTTCACCCAGGATTTTCCTTCTGCGGGTTGAACCACTATTGGACTGATCCTTACTTCCCTGCTTTCTCTTCGAATATATTTTGGTTGGATGACTACTTCCATCTTTCAATGTCTCCCACTGCATTTCTACCTTAATCTCTCCTAAGAATTCAGAATCCTGAGCTTCACAATCAATCCAAGGTTTCCTTTGGCTTGTACTTGGGGATTGTGAATTTTTCCACTTAGATACAAGTTGGGAGGTAACAAAACGCAAACCACAAGTAGCTATGGAATCTAACATAGGATGCAAAAGGGGTAGTGATCAACATTGAAAGGAATATTAGCAGCATACCACCATCTAGCCATGTATTAGAAAGTTGTATCCTTGTATTGATTCCTCCATTCACTATTAATGGTGGGTTGAGAACCACTTGTGCTGCAAGGTGCAAAAAGCATGTTGATCCTCTTCCTCTTTGATATGGGTGTGTCATCAAGAAAAGTTGAAGGGATAAATTTAAAGGGGTCTATAAAGGTGTCAGTGGAGGAGGATTCATACCGAGGGTTTCCACTTCTACTTTCATGTTTGGGAATCCCCCCACTTCTCCCTATTTCATCCTTCATCCCTTTTTCCTTACTTGATCCACAAGAGCAGCTTCAAAAAAGCTTCCATTTGGGTTTTTACATCACCCAAGACATTTAGACATGGTTTAACTTACCCTTGTATGTGTGATATGTAGCATTTCAGCTTGAATGGCCCCCTCATCCCGGATATTTGTATCACCTTGTACATTTAGACATGGTCTAAATTACCTTTGTATGTGTGCTATGTAGCATTGATTTCCTTCTTAGAATGGCTGCAGACTATTTTTCCATTAACCAATTTTCTCCATCTTTCTAGTGAACCATGAGAATGTCAATAAAGATAATAATAAATCTGCAAATAAAAAACTACCCTCAATTGCTATATAGAAGTTAGCAATTTTATAGAGAAAGGAAACGAGGGTTTGAAACATTTTTGCAACCTTAAAATGTGTACAATAATTTTGTCTCACATCTCCTCCAAGTTTGAATATAATATGTATACCACTAATGTAGTTCTTAATCCACTCAAATTGGCCCACAAAAAGCTCCAATCTAGCTCTGAATAAAGTCTCTTTGCAATAACTTTGTCTCCAAATGCTCACAAACGCCCAGTGAGAAGAGTGTGAAGCAAAGAGAGGGGATGGGAATCTTTAAATAACATAGGATCAGGGTTTAGAAACCCAAATTTGATCATTTTTTGTGTTTTTTCTTTTCAAACTAGTGCCAAACTGGCTGGTTAGGATCCAGTTGGACTAGTTCAAATGCAAATTGGCTACTTCGGTTATAAAAAAGTCCAAAAACTAGTTTGGAGGACCAATCTAGACCAAAAATCCTCCAAAATTAGTCTAACTTGACTAGTCAAAAATAGTGCCAATAGGTTATGACTTTATTTTGATTATATGCTGCACTGTTGTAGAATGTAGTAAAGAAAAAAGTGAGAAAAAAGAAGCTAAATGTTCTAGTTGTGACTTTATGGAATTTCTATGGATTTCCATGATTGTTACACAATCACCACTATATTGAGGTGGAGTAGAATTATTCCATTGCCATCCACAAAGCATATCCTTCCTACTTGTTCCATCACCCACAAATAAAGGATAATTCCTTGCTCACCGGAAAAATAAGACAACAAAGTAAACAAAATGGGAAAAGAGACCTGGAATGTGGAAAAAGTTTGCTAATAACATACATTCAAGACTAATCATCAGTTCTGGAGATTCCATTACAAGTATCCCTAAGTTGCAGAGAAATAAAAGTTGTCCCAGAATGTTGTAGAATTCACTTTGCTTAACTGGAATACAAATGATGCCTGAACAAAATAGATTTAAAATAGATTTCACTCTCAAGATTAAAAAGAGATAAAAAAAAAATAGAGAATGAATGACAGAACTTTCTAGTGAAACAAAGATTTGGTTATCAGTACAGAATGGAATACTATAATGGATGTTGCAAAGCCTTTAAACATGAAGAAGCCTATCACATAACCAAATTAACAAATTGTTAACGGCAATGCCCCAGAATAGATGAGATAGTTCAAAAAGTACCATGCTGAGCACAATATCAGAGATAGATTTTGTAATAACATCCAACAGACCAAATTAATAAAGCAATCGTTTCAAAACCAGTCAAATTCCTTATTAGAACGTTGTTGATCTGTTTAACCATGTTGTCTTCTTTGAATTCCCTAGGCATGGTCTTGACACATTATTCACTCAATTTTCATATCATGGGCTAACTCAGATCCGAATAATTATCACACAATCATGGTGAGTCACACATTCTCAAAACTACATGTTATAGTTCTTCATCTATGGCTTTTGGATGAGTTGGGGAGTGTTACTGTTACCCTTTATTTTGCACAAGGATTAATGAGGGGATTGAAGATGATGATGTGCCAAAGAAATGTACTTGCAAGGTTGCTTCAACCAAAAATTTTGAAGTCCTATATATAGTGTTCCAGCTGTCCAACTTTGTGTACATAAAGATCTAGTTTTCAGCATATTTTATCTTGAAAATTGAATAGTTACTAGTGTTGGTTATGCTTGCTGATTTGACTTAACCTTGAATAGATTTTGTTGAGTGAGTTAAAAAATATATAAGCTAAAGGGGAATATTTACTATTGTGATAAATATGTTGTTATAAGTTACCTTTAGATCTGTTATCTTAGAAAGTGTGCCCTAAAGGTGGGAATTTTTTTCCATTGAGGTACTCTTGCTCAGTATTTCCTTTCTTGGGTTTCCTAGTGTATTTGGTTAAAAAGAAGTGAAGTATATGCTGATGTAATTTAACATTTCAAATTCATCCAAGAAACCTCAAGGTTGAGGTGGAATTTATAAATTTGCATTAATTTTCCTATAAAGAAATTCCAATACTTCTTACTTCAAAACATATACAAGACAACATAGAACTGGGATTAGCAAGGTCAATTGGGTCTATACCAAGTGATTATGGGATGGAGTGTTATCCTCCCCACATAGATTCTATTCCCGCAAGTGACATGTTGAGCTCATAATGATTATATTGTTGTAATAGTTCCAAGCCATGTTGTTGACATGGCCTTATGCCCTAAAGAATGCAGTGTTTACCTTGGGTACCATCCTCAGAATGAGGGCAAGTGCTCAAATATTTTCCCTAGGATATATTACCTAGAAATATGTGTGTATGTGTGTATTATGGATTTGCAAACATTAGACTTCCTCTTCCAAGCACTATTCTCAAAATTAGGGGAATTTCCCAGGGATTTTCTTCAAGATATATTACCTGCAAAAAAAGAGAGGGATTGGCAAACGTTATAATTCCTCTTCCAAGCACCCATAACACCGATGCTGCTATATGAGTGCAAGATATGGGGTCCAAGAATAACTGAAAACACATGGAATGAATTGAAAGGATGCATATACTGGAAACAATTGGCAACAACCTTCCTTAGAATAAAGGTAAGCACTCTATATGAGATACTTCTAGCATAAATGGATTTATACCCAATAGGAATCAAAGCAATAAAGAAACTAATATTAATAATTATACAGACAAAATGTGGTAGGCATGGTAGGAAAAAGGATATCCAACAAGATTCATCAAGGAAAAAAAAACACTAAGGAACTGCAATGTAAGATGTGGTTTGACAGCTGGAATATAGTGGAAGTAAGCTGCCCCATGGATAGGAAGGAGCTGAAAATACACTTACAAAAGTGCTATAGAAAAGAGACCCTAAGAGGAAGTAACAATCTACATGGCCAATATCAACCTAGACTCTAGAGGATGAAATAATAAATCAAGACTATTTGAAACTAAACATTCCAAGGAGAGAAAAACATGGTATGGTATGGAAACTTAACATTGAAAAACATGGAAACAACACAATACCTGATGTTTGAGGGATGATTTGGATGACACCCTTGTCCTTGAGCATTTGGATAACTTATGTGGATATGATGGCATTGTAAGCCTCTTTCTAGAGTTTAGGATGTAATTCAAGTATGTATTCTGGAACCCTAATTCATCACTCATACTAGCAGAATAGAGTTGACTGTCGGTTTGAAGATAGTATTCTGGGTAGGAAATACTAAATGTGGCACATTGTAGAGAGGACATTAAGGGTAGCAGCTACAAGGATGTTTTTAGGTTTTGCTCCAGAAAATTTTGGCAGAATAGCAGTGACAGAGCAAACTGATGATGCCTTTTCAGACATGTCTATAAGTGTGTTATTCCTCGGATTTATGGAAGACTCAAAGCCTACAAATACCCATCTACAGCATGGCTTCTTACATTTCTGGATGCCTGTAAACGGGTAGCAAATTGGCAGCAAAACAAGGATGTTTTTCAGCAGTAAATATGGTCAGGAAGAGCACTAAATCTAACTGCAAACTTGTCCTAGTAGATCTGTTTGGTTTTTAACAGCCCTATGGTTATACTTGTATGATTTTTAGAACTGTTGGCATTTCCTGTGGCTTATTTCCTGTGGGCACAACACAATACATGATGGTACTAGGAAAACAGAGGAATAATGCCTACTTCATAAATATTTTTTTGTTTAGTAGCTACTCCAAGGTCACTACATGCTTACATCAATGGATCCAACTTCTCCACTGAGTCAACTTGAAATGTGAAAAAAATATATTCTTAGGAATATATATTCTTCCCTTTGCTCATATATAATAGCTCAATAGTCCAAGGTCCTGGAATGCATGCTTATATATAATAGCTCATGTTAATGCATGCTTATATATAATAGCTCCTGTTAATTTGTTTGCATTCTCCAACTCAACCTCATTCATCCATGCTATATTGTTTTTATGTTTTAAATTATTCAATAAATGTGGAGATAAACAAAATCTCTAGTTATGTTTACCAATATATGATACTAAAGCTATGCAAGTCACTGATATTAAGAGAGACTCTAAGCAGGACAGACACACCAATGCTCTAGACAATCAATGTACTATATAAATTTGGGTAAACACCAATGTGACCATGCACCAACCAGTCAATTTGTTGTATAAATTCAGATAAAAAAATGAATGCACACAAATGATTTCCATGGCTAAGCCCAAAGAAATCATTGGCTTCCATCTAGGAAAGACAGTTCCTTGATTCATTGCCACCAACAGCTACGAAAATATTTCTGCAGCTCTAATGGAAAGTTGTGATTAACAATGTCCATCTTTGATATAATATGTAATGGTGTAGCATAAATTCTTTGATCACTCTTCACGTTGTCTCTTTTGCCATCATCCATAACCTTATTAAAAAATTAAGTGTATCAAGCCTTTTAACTGGATTCTAAACATACATATAAGCTAAAGCAAAATCAATTTACATTGAAGCCAGACTTGATGTCTTTAAAAAACATGTAATTCAGACAAACATAAACTTGGATTTTATGCAAAAATCCTAAAAGTGATCCACATTTCAGACCATCCATTGAGCAAATGCATGTACACATGGACTTACTTTCAGATTTTCCAAAGCAATGTCTATTATGTTTCTATTTGATCCAAGCTCAATATGTACTAAAGAGTGCCCCTATAAACAAGGTTAGGGAGGGCAAGTGAAGTATGAATTGAAATATCAAGTCCACTAAACGGCCCCTGACCATAGGCATTTTTCATCAAAGATTAAACACACTACATCTTACCTCCAATAATGTTATGCAATGGCTCTCCAACGTGCCTCCTCCAGCACTAGAGAAACCCACCACAAACCCACGACCACAACATGGTGAATAAACGCCCTCGTTTTCTAGAAAACACTGCTACCACTGCTCCAATTTGAAAAAACGCTCTGTTATCTAGCCAGAAAACACGATGGAGAAAACATGGAGAAAACCCACAGAACACCCAAGGAGCAACACGCCCTCATTTTCCAGAAAACACTGCTACCACTGCTCCGATTTGAAAAAATGCCCTGTTATCCAGCCACACGATGGAGAAAACATGGAAAAAACCCAATAGAAAACCCAAGGAGCAAGACGCCCTCATTTTCTATAAAACACTACTACCGCTGCTCCAATTTGAAAAAATGCCCTATTATCCAGCCACACAATGGAGAAAATGTGGAGAAAACCCAAGGAGCACCACACCCTTGTTATCCAGAAAATCCAAAAAAAATGATGGAGAAAACTCACAGAAAACCCAAGGACCAACATGCCCTTGTTATCCAGAAAACCCAGCAAAACGATGGAGAAAACCAATTGAAAAATCAATGCAACACATGCAAGTGCACTCAGACCACAAGCAAACCCAACTCGCAGGCACCTCGGCTTGGTGCAGGTGCACTCAGACCACAAGCAGAAGCAACTTGCAGGCACCTAGCAGGCTTGGAGGACTGGTGAACGGCGCGGGCAAGAATGTTGAATAAAACATACCCCATCATATTGGATATTTAAATAGTAAAAAAAAAACCCTATTTACCCCTAATATACCCCCAATATATTGATTTTTATTTTTTTTAATTTTAACCCCCCCAATATGAACGGACGTGATATCATATTGGTCCCTAGGTGATGCCCCCATGCTAGGAATGCAATATCATATCACGTCCATTCATATACGAGGTTTGAATACTCCTAAAAACCTAAAAAAATATATTGTCTCGTATTAAGGGTTCAAGGGGGGTTTTTAATTTGACATAGTAATATAAATATTGGGGGTTGTTTTATTTGGGTGGGTTGAGGAATAACCTCCAAATTGTGGGATGGATTCTTACCTCCAAATCATGGGCTCAATTCATACCTCCAAATCATGTGTTGGATTCATATTAGTCACAGTTTTTTCTACGAAATAACCTCCAAATCACGAGATAAATTCATAGCTCCAAATCATGGGATGGATTCATATCAATCCTAACTTCTGCTCAGGAATATCCTCCAAATCATGGGATGGATTCATATCAATCCTAACTTCTGCTAAGGAATAACCTCCAAATCATGGGCTGGATTTATACCTCCAAATCACTGAACTTATAAAGTTTTTTTTAGAATATTTTTTTAGGTTTGGATTTAGGTGGGTATTAAGATCCAATCAAACCTTATACTATGAAAACTGAGAAAAGTGAGATCAATATTTCTTGGCTCACTAGAACCAAGAAAATTTATGTCAATCTTTCTAACTAATTATTTATTTCAATTTTTTGTATTCTTCTTTAACATTTTCAAATTTCCAGTTAGGAACAGTTGTTAGATTGAATTATATTTGTCACATACATAATTGTAATTTCAATTCTTATATGCAAGGAATCCATCTTAATATTGTATTAGAACTAACATGAATATAAGTGAAAATCTAAATCCTTATTTACATACCCTATGTGTTATCACTACCATGAAATGCTATCATTTAAGTTTCACCATTTGTGTATCTTTATAACTATTGCATGCTTAAAACTTAACGATGGATAGTTTTACCTCTCTTGTAAAGTTTTAAAAAAAAAGTTGATATAGTGCAAGAAAAGGTAACTAAATGTTGTTAATTCTTCTTATTGCAAGAATAAATGTAGAGGAAGTGGATACAATTCATTGCATCTTGTGAATGACCTAATTGAGGTTATGCACATGATCATATGGTATTATTAGAAAGTAAGAGGATTTTTTCTATGTTCATTTGAGTTCAAACATTAGTGATGCTTGTTTTGATAGGAAGGTAAGGAATTCCATCCACGAAAGGGTTTCATTTTTGCATTTTTTTGGAATTTAATTTATTAATTATTTAGAAAACATGATCTCTCTATGGCTATACTTGTACTTACGTGATATAAATTGATAGATTGGTAGGTTGTGGTGTGAAATCTATTCCATATTCATATTTTCTAAGAATCGCACAGACTATTAGATTAACAATATTTTGCATTCTTTTTTATATTGATCTCTTTAATGGGTTTTATTTTACTCTCGATTACTATTTTGTTGGGTCTTCCACTACCCAACGCTAAAAAATGATCATTCACCCATGCGATCATGGTGGGATCATTATTAGCATTATACTATTATTTTATCTAGCATCGTGTTTGCTTATACTAAGATGCATTAGGGATCATGCTTGTTACAAATTGATAATATGATATAAAGGGGGTATTAAAAATGGGTCGATAAAAATGGATACCTACAATATCTAGTGAAACTAGGGGTTTCTTAATTGAAAAGGTATATTGGGAGAGGGTTTCAACAATACAATTTTAGGAGGCATTTTCTAATGGTTAGTGAAATTGGGGATATTATTTAATATCCTATGAACAATCATGTTATGCAACAAGTTCAATGAGTGAACCCCCCTTGCCATGATTAGGGCCTACAACTAAAGGAAAAACATACATAAATAAATTTATGAAATAAATATTGTAAGGGAAAACCAAGAAAAAATGGGTTTGTTGTTTGTTTCATAGGGTCTAAACTACTTGAAGACACATATTAGGTAGTTAAGCAATTTGAGATTGGAAAATATTTTGAGAATCCCTAACCTTGGGCCTGCGATACCAATTGTTGTAAGCACAAAACAATCATTAGAGGAAATTTGAGGTCTAAAATGGGCCTCCTAAGGAGAATAATAAAATAATAGTTAAAATAACAAAATAATAGTTAAAATAATAAAATAATAGTTATTAATTTTGGAGAAATAATGAAAAAACTACTTTTTGTGTTCATATTTTTGACATATCTCCCCGTGTTTTTACTCAAATTATGAGCGAGAGAGCTATTTGGATGTGGAATTTAATTTCGTATCCAATGATTACCCACACTGCATACTTTTGACGGACCACGCTACCCCAAAAACAAGAAATACCTGAAAAAATGTGATGATGACATCATCATCATGTTTTTTCAGTTATTTCTTATTTTTGGGGTAGCGTGGTTCGTCAAAATTATGCAATGTAGGTACTCATTGGATGCGAAATTAAATTCCACATCCAACGAGCTCTCTCACTCAGAATTTGAGTAAAAGCACTAGGAGATATGTCAAAAATACGAACAAAAAAAGTAGTTTTCTTTTATGACAAATATGTCAATTCAACCATTATGGTTGATCATTTTATTGAAATTCTACCAGTTCTTGAATTCCAACTCACAAAATTTATTGTTGGCGCGTTTTCTTATAAGGCCCATTTTATACCCCAAATTTCCTCAAAATGAATATGAATACTCACATAGTATAATAGAATATCCATGAGGGATAAAAGGCATGAAAAGTGGTAATATTTATAGAATGTACATATATGCACTCATCATTGTCTATATATTCATGAGGTTTCCTTTAACTCTAGGGAATTTCAACCAATTAACTTCATGTATACACAATGACACAACTCTAGATAAGTATTGGTTATGGCATTTGAGATTCATTCATTTTCACTTTGGTGGACTAAATTAATTGCAGAAGAAGCAAATGGTTAAAGGGTTTCCAATAATACATGAACCAACAAATTCTTGTCAAAGTTGCATATTGGGAAAACAAAATGGGGATAGTTTTACATCTAGTGTATCATATAGAGAAAGAACATCATTGAAGATGGTACATATTGATTTTTGTGGTCCCATGCATACACAATCCTTAGGAGGACACATTTATTTTCTAACTTTTATTGATGATTTTATCAGAAGACTTAAGTATATTTCTTGAAACATAAATTTGAAACTTTTGACATGAGTGAGGGAGTTTAAGGCTTTGACAAAAAACCAAAGTGGTATGTACATCAAAGTTTTGAGGTATAATATAGGATGTGAGTATGATTCAAAGAATTTGCAAATTATTAGAGATCTGTCATGACATTATAAAAGGAAATTTACAACCATATATACTCCTCAACTAAATGGTATAGTAGAAAGGAAAAACAAAACCATAATGAATATGGATAGAAGTATGCTCAAAGAAAAAGAACTTCAAAATGAATTTTGTGGAGAATAAATTGCATGTTCAATGTATATTTTGAACAAATCACTTACAAAGAGTGTCAAAATAAAATTTCATTGGAAAGCATGGAGTGGAACAATGTCAAGTGTTTCACATTTTAGATTATTTGGATGTGTAGCTTACGCACATGTCCCTGAATAGTTGAGAAAAAATTGGATGATAGAAGTAAAAAATACATTTTTATAGGGTATAATGAGCACTGAAAATCCTATAGATTATACAATCCTATGAACAAGTTTATAGTAAGAAAATATGTGGAGTTCAAAGAAGTAGAAGCTTGGAAAAGTGGAGGTGACTAGTCAAATACAACAAGAAATTCAACACCCTTATTATTAGCAGAAGACCAAGTGTAACTAACAAGACAACAAGGATCTCCGTCGAGATTACCAAGATTACATATTCAAGGTGAAACTTCAATACATGGAGAACATCAAGGTAACAGTCCTAAATCTAACAGTGAGTCAAATCCCACAATAGCATCGTTGAGAAATAAAAATACTAGAATCTTAAGATAAATTTATAATCAAGATGATGAGATAGATATGCAAGCACATTTTGCATTATTTTCATGTGAGCCTATGCATTTTGAAGAGGATATTAAAGAAGCAAAATGGATTCAAGCAATGAATAAATAAATTGATGCATTGAGAAAATTGACACTTGGGATCTCATATATCTAACAGAAGGAAAGGAAAACATAGGAGTTAAATGAAGTTTATAAAACTAAATTCCATGAAAAAGGAGAAGGGGAGAAGCATAAGGCAAGACTTTTTGCAAAAGGATTAGCACAACAGTTAGGTATTGATTATGGAGACTCTCTTTGCTCAAGTGGCAAGGTTAAACACCATTAGAATAATTGTTGACGCTAGTAGCTCAAAACAAATGGTAAGTATATCACTTAGATGTCAAATCAACATTCCTAAATGGGATTTTGGAAGAAGTGTACATTAATTAGACACCTAGTTTTGAAATCAAGAGTCAAGAGCATAAATTTTACAAGCTGAAAAAGGAACTATATGGTCTGAAACAAACACCAAGAGCTTGGTATGGAAGAATTGAGTCATATTTAATCAATAATGGGTTATACAGAAGCAAGTGTGAACCCATATTGTACACCAAAATCGGTCAGCAAAACATGATTTTAATTATATGTCTTTATGAGGATGGCATGACCTACACAAGAAATTTGATGATAGAAAATTTCAAATCAGTCATGAAACCAAAGTTTGAAATGACAAATCTTGGATTAATGAAATATTTTCTTGGCATTGAAGTTGAAAAATCAGAATATGGCATATTTATATGTCAACTAAAGTATGCTAAAATGGTTTTGAATAGATTTAGAATGACAAATTGCAAGCCAACACGCACTCCAATTGTAACAGGCACAAAATTAAGCAAGAAGGATCAAGGAACAAAAGTGGATCCCACCTTATATAAAATACTTGTTGCCAATCTGATGTACTTAATATCTATAATGCCATACATTATGTATGAAGTAAGTTTAATTTCCGGGTTCATAAAAATTCCAAAAACTTCCCATCTGCAAATAGGTAAAATAATTTTAAGGTATATTTCAAGTACAATCAATTTTGGAATCATGTACACAACCACAAATTTCAATTCTCTAGTTGGGTACATTGGCACTGATTTTGCAAGAAGTATTGATGATAGAAGGAGAACTTTAGGTTACGCATTTCATCTTGGATTAGGTCTGATTTCATGGGATCCAAAAAGAAACCCATTGTGGCATTATCTTCAAGAGAAGAAGAGTATGTGGTAGTAACATCAACCACATATCACACTGTATGGTTGAGGAGCATACTATTAATATCTTTAGCATAAAGAAAAGAAAGAAACACACATATTTTATGACAACAACTCAACCATAGCATTGTCCAAAAATCGTGTGTTTCATTGGAAAAGAATACATAATGATATCATATATCATTTTATGAGAGAGCTTGTTGATCATGTGTTTCATTGGAAAAGAAAACATAATGATATCATATATCATTTTATGAGAGAGAGCTTGTAAGCAACTGAGAAATATGTTTGGAATTTTCTAAATCTCAAGACCAACTCAATGACACAAGTAAGTTTCCTTATGTACATTTTGACACTAGATGTGATAGTTAGTAAATAGTTAGTAAATAGAGTTAGGTAAATGAGGTAATGCTTGAAACTTGTAGAACTAGCTTATATGTATGAAGTCCAATCTCAATTGTATGTAGAGAGTTGAAAGATAGAGTTTTATGTGTTAATAGAGAAGAGCTTAAAAAGTTCATGTTGCAAAGTATTGAATTGGTTGTAGATGAAAGTATTTATGTTTAATCTTAATATATGTTTTTCAATAGAAATTTCACTTTTATCTTAAGAGTTAAATTTTAATAATATATTTTTTTTTAAATTTAAAAGTTAAAATTTAAATATATTGAAATATTTACTCAACTTTTATGCATTCTAATTTCAACTTCATTTTCTTATTTATTTAAAAAAAAATTGAATTAAAAACATTAATTTTAAATTGAAATACAATCTAACTTCAAAATCTTTATTTTGAGATTATATAAACATAAATCAATATATCACTTTCACATCATTACTATATGGTATTTGCATTTGAAAATAATATTAGGATATGATATTTGTATTTGAAAATAATTTTAGGGTAAAAGGTTAAGCCACCACAAATTCAAAACTATAGAAATGAAATTTACCTATTTCATAATTTTTATTATTTAAAAATATTTATTAAAATATAAAAAAAATTAGGTTTCATAACTTTTATTATGTACTTAAGATATTGTTATATAATTAAATATTTTAACAAATATAAAATATATATAAGTTTAATCACAATATCTTAAAAAGTTATATTTAAATCACATATATCATAAATAAAAACGAAATCTTGTACTCTAAAGTTAGATCTATATAATTTATTTGAATTACTACTTTATTTATTTATTTGAACATATACAATGGAAATTAAATAGCATACTTTAAAATTACATAAGTTATTTATTTGAATTTCTACTTTAAATATTAACTTTTTACTTAGATTAATTTTTTAATTATTTAAACATATATAAATAAAAACTAAATTTTATATTTTAATCAGTATGTTACCCTACACTGAACACAAATTGTATTCTTATTTAAATTCCATGCCACGAAGCTGTTATAAATTATTAATAGTATTGAAATATTTAAATAAAAAAATACATTGTGTTTTTTCCATACAACAAATTATTCAATATTCAACCTTACATCCAAATAAGATCTGATAATAATTCAAAAATTAAAAACTCACCAAAAACGCTAAATTGATATACCAAACCAAAAAAACTACTCCTTACAGCAATTTGATTTACATCATATATCTCCCCTTACATTCTTATATGCTTCCATACGATAACTATTCCACATTTAACTTTACACATCTAAATTAGATGATACATTATACTATCTCTCATAACAATCTTATCTTGACCTGCAACATAATAACGCAATACATTCAATCTTCTAAACACAACCTTTAGCTAAGGAACATATATGGTATATATGAATTTATTGTATATATAAAATATATATATGACCTATTAGGTGTATACTTCATGCTAGTGAATTAACAAATCGACAATTGCGACGAATCTCGCCACTTGTGCCAGTGAGAGGTTGGATGTTTCCCATTTTGATCATGGAGGTTTTGAAGTTTTTGAAGAATGCCTTTTGGTTCTGTATGTAAAATTCCACCAACTCCCTTGTAGTTCCTCCAGTGGAATAGAGCACCTGGTCCGAATTCAGTAGGCCTTCACCTGAAGGCAGGTTTTGATAATAGTGGTTGTCAAAAATGACAGGAGTCTCCACATCTAGTGTAGTTACGGTGTTGTTATCACTCGCGAAACCTTGAAAGCAGAGTTGTTGGAGCGATGTCAGGAACTCTCTCTGCAGAGTGGGATCTGGTTGTCCCATGAGCCTAGCGTTGAATGTTGCACAACGTGCCTTTCCTATTGTATGGGCTCCTGCAAAACATATCAATCACTTCATATCAAAAACTAACCGTAGAAAATTCCTTTGTGTTTTATTTTATTGCATCGAGACTACATTTTTTACCACTCTGGTATTGAGAGTAAACACTCGAGAAATAGGAAAATGTAAACTAAAATGTATCTAAATCTAATTAATGTCAAAGTTAAAATCTATTGGTGCTTATATATATATATAACAATGGATGGATGATGGATGAACCTGAGAGTGTAACCATATCTTGTTCAGTGAGGCCTACATTCTGAAAATTGGTGTTGAGTGTTGCAACATTTGATGTAGGGGCTGGAATGCTGTTAGTTGCTGCTGTTTTGCTTGCTGTTAGGCTGTCTCTTCTTCCCAACTGCACCTCCCATGATGGTCCTCCTGTCTGCTTATAACATCAAATAGAAAAGAGACAGTTTCGGGTATTTTACTATAGAATCTTCATAAAACTATGCATCGGATAAATGGTGTTTTAAATCATAAAAACAATAGCAAAATAGCAATGACATTTTACCAGAACGACAGAATCCCGGGCTGCCATTGCAAGGATGTCAGCACAGGAAACAGTTCCAGGGCATACAAATTCAAGCTCTTTTTTAATGGCATCTATAACCTCAAAACCACGGAGAGAGTTGAGGTTAGGAGGTGCTGTCTTCTCTCCCACAAAAGTCTCTGTATCATCCAGCAGCACTGAAGCATCACAGCCCTGCAGATAACTTTCAGTTCTCCATCATATATCCATTACAACTTAAGGAAATATACTTTCTTAAATATCAGACCTCTCTAGAATGATAACCTACATAGGCCTAAAGTGACATCAAAATGTACAAAGTATCTCTTGGCCTTTAAGACCTATTCTTTAAATCAGACTTAACATCTGGATCTAGTAAACACTAAGCCAGTGAAATTAATGCAAATTGGAAGAAACCAAACGAAAGTGAACTGCCCTCATGATGGTTACTAAGAACTTTTACCACATCAAGTAAAACAGAACTGTTCTCTAAAATTATAACCTACATAGACCTCAAAGTGACATCAAAATGTACAAAGCAAGCTAGTTGGCTTGGCCTGTAAGGCCTATTCTTTAAATCAGACTTACATCCTGGTCCAATAAACACTAAGCCAAAATTAATGCAAATTGGCTTGGCCTGTGAGACGTAATCTTTAAATCACACTTACATCCTGATCCATGAAACACTAGGCCAGTGAAATTAATGCAAATTTGAAGAAGCCAAATGGAAGTGAACTTCGTCATGATGGCTACTAAGAACTTTTGCCACATCAAGTAAAACATTAATGTTTATGATAAAGAAGGGCCAGCATAATATTATTACATGTTAGTGAATTAATTAGATAAGCATTTATAACCTCTCTAGACATCAAACTGATTATAACCTATCTATCAAATTGATTTATAATATTATTTTTATTGATAGAGAAGAAACCTCCTTCACACACACTCTCTATACAGTGACAATGGTTTCAATAACTTTCCAAATAAAACCAAAATCCAACCTCAAAGAACCCAAAATTATGCTTATCAAGAAATATATAGCTATTACCAAGAACTTTAAATAAACGCCAAGGGGACTATTTGTAAGAAAACCAATTCAACTCAAGAAGCAATGAATGTTACTAACATTAACAAAGCAGTCATGAAAATGCAGACGAAGAAGAGAGGCAGCCATGCGTGCCTCCTGAACCACAGCCCTTTCAACTCCAGCAAAAACAAATGCTTCAGCCTCTGGACAAGTCCATAGATAGTAATCAGGCTTTAGTGATCCAGTAAGGCACGTTTTCGTGCTTACCACTACAGAAATCAACATTAAAACAAAATAAGCTCTCAGAAAAACTGTCATGTTAGAGATCCTCTCCATATGAAGAAATCACAGCAAAATCCTAGATTTGTCTAATTTTCTTCAGTTGGTAATACAGCAATGGTAATTCTTGAGATGCCCAAAGACCTAATTTATATGCAAAATTCCATAACTCGGTCGTTGATATGGCTTTGGTTGTGGGTTTCACATGGTATGAAGGCTGGTCAATGTCAGGGCTTCACACTGGTTGCCTGAGCACGTACAAAACTGAATAGATTTCATCATCTATTTAAGTATTAATTTACTCTCTGGGTATTGATTGGTTCGTGTATTATGGAATATCAGAGTTGTCCTTGAAGTGAGATTTGCTCCGGACAAATGATAGAAGCAATCAACGACATTATATGACCCATTCACATGTTTAAAATTGAGAACTTCAGATTCCCTGCTGCGCACTGGTTGAGGGGGTTGTTACACAGATTCGGCCCGTTAGAGCTTCGCCCCTCCAGGTCGCTGCACTAGTGGAGGAGGTAGCTGTCATTGCAATAAAAGCTAATGACGTAGGTGCTTTACAAAAGGCCTGTATTCAAAGAATATCGTAGCCTGAAAGTCTTTCTATCGTCCTTAAATGGCCAGGTTGTTAATGATCTTTTTAGGGTTATTGCCATGGCTTCTCCTAATGGAAATGCAAAGTTTTCTGAAAGTGTCACAGAATTTTTATGTCAGATTATCAACCTTAAAAGGGATTATGAGCTTTAATATGCAAAACCTTGTGGACATGGATCGTGAACACATCGATATGGAGCCTTGGTTCCTTGAATAAATAAATTAAAATTCTTAAATACACCAAGGAGAAGGAAAGAATGTATTTGATAGGTGTTGTAGACAATGGAAGCTAAGTGTGAAAGGTGTTGTAGACAATGGTATTTGTAGATTTGTGTGACATGACCGCAAATAAAGTAGTCAAATTCTTTCACTTTTGATGGTTGGAGTAACGTAGTTGAAGGGGGATTTGGCATCTTTTTGGATGAAAAAGAATATGCTTAAGGCTTTATATGGATGAATGCATATCCAAAAATTTGGATGAAAAAGAATATGCATTTTTCATAGTTATAATTTTATCATATTTATTTTCAAAATAGAGAAATAAATTTCAAATTAATATTTTATTTTCAAATCTTTATTGAAGATATCTTCACTAATCATGTGTAAGAATGGGTTGGAATTAGTAACTATATTTTTATGTGTAAGAATGGGTTGGAATTAGTAACTATATTTTTATGTGTAAGAAGAAGGATATAATGGTAAAGATTTTAAATGAATAGATTGTATTAAAATTAGTATAGATTTATCTTAAAAGGAGATCTGCTCACTTTCTAGAGGGATCAAATCTTTTTAGGTGTAAACCCCATTGTAAAGTGGAAAAGTTGAGAAAGTGTGTAATGCAATTTTTATGGTTTTAATTTATCTAATTTGTGTAGTTTTATATTTTATGCAATTCTCAATATTTTAAATTTAATTTGAGAAGACATTATTTTTTTATAATTTTTTATTACTTTTTGTAAAGGACACATGTCAACTCTAGGATGAACATGAAAGGAGTTACACATCTCCCCCTACTTCTCCCCCTAGTGGGCTTGTAGAATGCGCCTCTTCGACACAATTAGAAAATCATTAGTATTAGTATGGTTGTTGGTTGTGTGGAAAATATGACTAATCCTAAAATAAAAGGTCTTCATTAAGGATTGTCCATTGCTTAAAACATTGAGTTTTCTTGGAACCACAAAGAAAAAAATGTTGGTGTATGTAGGTAAGCTATGAAATTGGACTAATATACTTATTCTATGCATGTGATGAACATAAAGATAAATTAAAATACAATCTAATGACCTTTCAATAGTGATGGACATGATAGGCACCTCTTAGGAAGATGCAAGAGACAGAACATCGTCGCAATGAGGCAAGTCTTGTAATCTCACAGATCACAAAGGGTTACCAATAATACACATTAAAGCATACAGACATAACAGAGACAAGAGACAAGAACATAAATGTAGAACAACAAATTATATTATATTATGAGGGTCCATACAAACACAGAACTAAACCAAGTTCTCATCTGGCTCAACAGCCTAATATATATGATTTACAAACAGTTACATATAACTACCTATCGGTTCAGTCAACCAACACGACCTTATGCAGCCAACCTAATCTCTAATTAGTCGGCTCACCGACTAGCTCCTCCAACATTTCCCCCAGGAACAAAATTCTTCTTCGTCCCGAAGAAACAGGAGGGGGTACTCGAAATCTCTACTGTCTTAAGATAGTTATTTTCTTGTTTGTCTTTCATGGGATATGAAGTGTGATGGCTGGTCGCTTCTGTATGCATACTTCAACGATTGCTTCTGCTATAACGGCCAATTGATGTTGAAATTTTGTCCAACTTTGAAGTACTTTCTGGATGTCGATGGTCACTGTTGTAATACTTAATAAAGTCGACATCTTCTCCTGAATGGAAAGGTCTGCTATCCTTTTCATGTCGGGTCCCATGAACTGGTCTTTTTCTTCTGCCGTCTCCAGTAGTATTTTCATCTACGGGCAGATGGTATCTAATTTTTCCAAGCTTGGGAGTGCTTGCTGCACCCACTAGTGTGCTTGTCTCTCGAGTCTCTGCAGTTTGGCTGTCTCCAACACGATTTGATCTTGAATTGTATTTCTCAGTGCTTCTTCGGTGCTCTTTCTCTTTTCCAATGCTTGAATCTATCCTCAAGTCTGTCAGGTCTGTTGAAATACTTGCCCGTAATAAGTAGGCCAGTCCTGGAGTACCCCTTATGTAATGACAGACTTTTCCATGTGGTCTTGTAGCACTTTGTAAGCTTCTGGGAATGTTGTGTACTATTGCATCAGTAATCTAGATGTCTCTTCTTTTTGCTCTTCTTTTGTATTTTGCATATGTACTTGTAGGGTCGACACCATACTCTCAAACAGTTGATATGCATTTTCAAGTGGCTTGTCTATGTCGGCTTCCATCGGTCCTGATATTACAGATTGTGCTAGGTTTCCACATTTTAACAGGAATTCAATTTGTTCCTTCTCAGTTTCGTTGAGCTACTTGCGTCTGGTATGTCTTTTTGTTTTTGCTTCAATGGCCAAAGTTTCTAAGAGTTGTCCTAACTCTCCATCTTTTATCTTGGTTGCATCAACTACAGTGGTCGACCCAAGTTGGCTAATGTGGACCATTGTAGTCTGTGAGCCTTTTTGGTGGTCCTTCTTCTTTCTGTCTCTTTTCCTTTTGTGTTTATGCAGTTCTGCCTGCTGCTGTTCCTGTGTGTTTGCAAGGGTTAGACTCCCCTGTGGTTGATTTTCTTGTGTTGGGTTTTCTGGTTGCTGATCTGCAACGGTCATTGTAACCTCTGGTTGGATTCCTTAGGTGAGCTCTGCAGCTGGATGTGTATATGGAGGATTTTGTGCAGAGGGTTTAGGTACAGCAGCTTCTGGATTTGGAAGTGGTGATGGAGATGGTGAATGGTCGGGTGTAATTGGTGTGGTAGGGATATGGTCACTTGGTGTCAGGTCCTCGACTTGTGGTGGTGAATCCTCTAGGTTTTCAAAGAATATGTTGTCGATTACCCGGTAGATTTCTTCCAAGTTCTCTTCTTCCACATCTCTTGATAGTTCATTGGCTAATGGAGGGGGTGGGATGTCGGCAGGGATAAAGGATGTGGTCCAACTTGTGACAAATTAAGCTGTCTTGTTGGGGCTCCTCACGAAAGTCGATTTTATAATTCCCACGGACCTTGGCTTTTGGGGTATTTGTCCATGTTGTGAAGGAATGAGTTGCCTTAATCCACTAGCTTCATTCAGAGGATATTTGGTGGTGATATTCTGGACAGAGGTGAGTAATTCAGGCAATTTCTCAATGTATGCCTGGAAATCATTGTCCTGGTTGAACCTCTCTTTCAAGGTTTCTGGCATAGCATTTTTGCATATGTCAACTGGGCTTATAGTGGGTAGCTATGGAATTTCTTCCTGTGTGATCTGGGTCAGAGATGGGGGTGGAGGTGCAGAAACTAAATCAGCAACGTTTTCAGCTGTTGAAGTGTTTGTGCTTTTTACCTTTTTCGCCCGACCTTGTTGTGCTCCTGACTCGACAAAGCGTTTGAACTGTGTCTCGACCAGAACTTTGTTCACTACAACGTCTTCTATGATGTCGACAGCAGTAGCTGCTAGTTCTTCTTCATCTTCTGATTTTGAAAGGATCAGCTTGCGCTTCCCCTTCCCTTTTGTTTCTGTTGCCTTTTCTCTAATGGCTACTATTTCTTTTGCTAGCTTTTTTATTGTGTCTTTGGTTATGGCATATTCAGGATTGCCGTGCTCAATATCTTCCTCTAGTTCTTTCCCTCCCTCCTGTTATTGAACTGGGCTGATACTTTCTTCAGCTGGTTTGGTTACCTGCTGCTCTGTCGGTGTACTTCCTCTTTGGGCCGTTGGTGGTATGATTGTTATTTGCAATCTAGTGGTGTCCTCTGTTGGTGTTTCTTTCGACACAAAGGTGATGATGTTTAGTCGAAGTTCATAGTCTTCTTCCTTCTCCTAGTCTGTCAGAGGTTCTTCAATTGCTAGGTTGTCTTCCTTGCCCTTCGCTGGTATGGATAATTTTCTATCAGATTGTTAAGCTATCTCGCGGAAGATCTCTTCGACTGTTGGGTAATAATCGAGAGGCTTTGGTTTTTCTTGTCCTCCCTGCATATACCAAACCACGGTGTGGTCAAGTTCTAGTTGGATGTGTGTTGTTTTTGGTAGACTTCGTCGGATGTTATGAGGCACCCTCCATCTGGTCATCTGGATTTTCAGGTGTTGGAGCCAGTTTTCCAACAGTACTTTTCCATTTGCTATTTCTTTAAGTGTTCCAATCTGCACAAATGGCCTGAACCTCCACATGTGGAATTTTGTCGGTTCTTGGAACTGCTTGTCCCTGACTGGGCACAAGTGGTACATCACTATCCATATTATTAGAGACGGTAAGCTTATAATCCCGCCCGACTCCTGGCATTTCTCACAGATAGTTTTGAGCATGTTGGAAACATACTGAGCCCATCTGTATACTTTTCATGTTTCTTCTATTATATCTACTGCTTCCTGCATATCCAGCTTCAGGTCGCTCCCTTGACCTGTAGGTGTGAGCCCTATTGCTATGATTTTGGCCACGATTTGTGGCGTCTAGGCTTGTATCTAGATAATCATTAGCCCTTTTGAATTCTTCCTGGAGGGAATTCCAGTTAAACATTCTACCAGTCCTTTTTTTATGCCAATAGGGACTGGGTCACATTAGTAGGAAAGACTAGTCAGTTTGTATATGACTTCTCCAGAGATTTCGACTGGTCTGTCGAAGTAAAATTTCCCGTTGTGGTACCGACTGATAATGAATTTTACTGCTATTTCCTTCGTTCCTCCAAAAATCACCCTAAACGGTCTGTTCATGTAGTTCATAATGGAGCTATGGTTTATCTTTTCTACTGCTTGTGTCGGTTTCTTGTCGACATAGGCCCATTCCTTGATTTCGGACCACGTTTTTTCCCATGAGGTTTCTTGTACCTCGGCGTTCTTGATGTTTCTTAACCTTCTCATCAATGGGGTTTCAGAAGATTGAAGTTCCTTTGTCTTTGCAGCTACAGCTCTGGTTTGTTTCGGTGCCATCTTATCGGTTTCTTGGTCGAATTTTCTTATAGGTTCTAGGTTCTCAACTTTTTGATTGCTGAATTGCTCTATCTCTTCAAAATACTGTAAATGAGCATTTTCTGGTCCGGTATATATAGGTGGAGCATTTTACGTTTCTGTCGATGGGTGTATTAATGGTGGAAGTGATGGTCTAGTGCAGTCTCTGGGGTTTGCGTTAATGGTGATTTGATTTTGGTGCTCCTTCTAACCGTAGTCATGAAGGCATGATTTGACCTTCAGGGTCGTTGGTCGATGTCAATCATGTGAACGGTCGATGGTGGTATGTTGATGGTTTTGATGTCGGTTGTCAGAGCGCTGGTTTCCTGTCATCCTAGGTTATGGGTGTCGGTATTGTTTTGTTGTTTTTAGGCTTTTTAGATTTTTATAGTTTTTGTCTGACATTTATGGTCGTTATGTTTTTTTTTGAACTTGTTTAATTTTTGTACCGTTTTAGTCGGGCACCATTAACAAGTTTCTGAAATACTATGCCTTGTAAAGTCCTTAGTCGGACTGATCCGTTGGTATGAATTTCTTCGACAACGTAAGGTCCCATCCATTATGTGTGTAACTTTTTGGGTTTTCCTTTTACTCGACTATTGTATAGTAAGGCGAGATCCCCTACTGACAGATTCTTGTTTTTGATATTGCAATCATGCCAAGCCTTCTGTTGCTGTTTTTGGATTTCTTGGTGTTGTAGAGCAATCAATCGGTGTTCTTCTAGCTTGCTTAATTGCATCAGTTGGTCCTTCCTACCTTGTTCGACATCAACATGTAAAATATATGCTATGATAGGTGTTTTCTGTCAAAAATGTAGTGGGACAATTGCTTCTTATCCATAGACTAGTCAAAATGGTGTTTGGTCGGTTGAATGCTTGTATGTTGTTCTGTAAGCCCATAGTACTACAGGTATCTTTTAGTCCCAATCATCCTTGTCGGTATTATAGATTTTAGTTAGGCCCTTTGTTAATGTTTTGTTAAATTCCTCAATTTCTCTATTCGACTAGGGGTGATAAGCTATACTACATCGGTGGTCAATTTTGAACTGGTCTGTTAGTGCTTTGATGGTTTTATTAATAAAGTGTGAACCTTGGTCATTGATTAGGGTTATTGGACATCCAAATATGGTAATTATATTTTCATAGATAAATTTAGTATCTATCTCACTGGAACATGTGTCGACTGGTTCTGCTTCTACCCAGTTGGTTACATATTCTACTGCAGTTATTATGTACCTTGCACCTATTCTTTTTGCCGGTATGAGGAATGGTCCTATGAAGTCAATGGCCCAGATTTCAAATGTCAAACTTGGGTTTACTGATATCAAGGGCATTTTTGTATTAGGCAAAGGTCAACCTAGTCATTGACATCTATCACAATGGCTCACAAATGTTTTACAATCTTTGTATAGTGTCAGCCACCATAGCCCTAACTGTTGGATTTTATTTGCAGTTGTATCCGCTTGAAAATTTCCTCACGTCGGTCGATATTGTGCTTCATACATGATATTATATCTTTCATGTTCTAATACACATCTTCTGAGGATGTCGTCCAGGCCCATTTTATATAAAAATCAATTTATGAGGCTATATGGTGCAGCTTTCATGGCTAAGATTTGTTTCTTTTTTGTTCTCATGCCTTCTGGTGCTTGTCCATTTTCTAAGAATTGAGCGATTTCCTCTAATTCTGTTGGGACTGCTTCTATTTGAAATAAATGTGCATCCGACAGGTCATCTTCGACTCCTGTCGGTTCCTCTCCTGTGTGGATGCGTGACAAGTGGTCGGGTCCAACATTTAATTTTCCTGGTCTAACAGCGACTTCAAATTCAAATTCTTGGAATAGAGGTATCCATCGACAAATTCTCCCATGTTGTAAGGGTTTATTTACAAGCTATTTTAAGTCTTGGTGGTCGATATAAAATATGAAAGGGTTGGATAGTAGGTAATGTCGGTACTTCTGTAGTGTGAAGACCATTCCTAATGCTTCTCTCTCTGTTGTTGAATAGTTTCTTTCTGCTTGATTTAATTTTATGCTGCTATAAACTATGGGATAGTCCACTCTATCGTCCCCTGGTTGTGTTAATATTTCTCCTATTGCTAGGCCTAATGTGTCGATGTGTACATGAAATTTGGCCGACCAATTCGGGAACCTTAGAATGGGTGCTTCCACTAGCTTCCTTTTTAGTGTTTCAAATGATATGTTGCATTCCTCTATCCATTCGAACTCTTGATCTTCTCTTAATAGTTTGTCCAACGGATAGGTCATATATGAATAGTATCTTATGAATTTCTTGTAATATCCTATATGACCAAGTAGTACCCTGACTTGTTTTGGGTTCATCGGTGGTTTTAAGTCGAGGATAATTTTCATTTTTGCAAAGTCGACCTTGATGCCTTCTTTGCAGACAATGTGTCCCAATAGTATCCCTATAGGGGTTATAAATATGCATTTCCTTATGTTCAGAGATAGCTGGATTTGTCGACATTGTTCCAACATGAGTCTTATCCATTTGCAATGATCTTTCAGCATAGAGTATATTGTCCAATCATCAAAATATATTGCCATTGTTTTGTAAATATATTCTTGAAATGTTTTGACCACAATTCTCGAAAATACTATAGGTGCATTCTTTAGTCCAAAAGGCATAACTCTGTAAGCAAATGAGTCAAATTCACATGCGAATGTTTTCTTTTTCTAGTCTTCTTTGGCTATTGGTACTTGGTTATAACCTAAGAATCTGTTTGTAAACGAGTAGCATTCATGTCCTGTGACTTCATTTAATATTTCATCTGCATAATGTGTTGGAAATGGGTCTATTAAGGTGACTTTGTTTAATTCTCTAAAGTCGACACAGATTCTTATATTTGTCAGGTCATGTTTCTTTGGTTGAACGACCATTGGGGTTTCCCATTCCGATTGGTCAATAGGGTAGATAATTCCTGCTGCAAGCATATTATCAATCTCTTTCTTGACTATCTCTTTGTATTTATGAGTTAAATTATATGGCCTCTTCTTTACAGGTTGGACATCAGGTTTGATGTCAATCTTCATTTCACCCATTTCATGGACTAGATCTTTGAGATCTTTGCAGTCTCTAGCAAATACATCCTAGAATTCTTTTAGTAAGTTTACTATTTCTGTTGTTTGTTCTTCACTCTATTAGTCTCCATTTTTTTCCATTTTTGGTCGATCATCATTTGAGATGTCGAATTCTTTAGTTTTTACTTTAACATCTAACCATTTTGGTGCTTTGGCTTCATTGATTGGTCAGCTCCCTTCTTTAAACTATGAAAATGTAGCAGGAAAGTCTGCTGCAGTCATTCGGTCAGTGTCTTGTTTGTTGGTTGTCTCGACTTTAAGTACTGTGTGAATTGGTTTTGTTGTTTCTGAATGGTATGATTTCCATCAAAATATTTTCCCTTCCGGATTTTCATTTTCCATTTGTAGTCTTGTTGACTGTGGTGTTTTCTTGGTTTGTATGTTATTGCATATTGTTGTCAGTCGGTCATAATTTTGTGTTAGGGGGTTGTCCCGGTTGGTTCTATAAATGCCTTGATTTGTTTTGCAGTTTCAACTAACTTTTTGTTTTGTGGTATAAAGCTGAAGTCTTTGATAAAATTCTATCTAAGTTCATGCCATAGGAATGTTTCACTGCATGTTTCTTCCATTTTGTACCATTTGTATGGTAATTCGGATAGTGTCGATGGAAACAAGTGTAGCCATGTACGTTCGTCCTTATACCCAAGTATTTTCCACTCTTTTTCACATGTTCTTATGTGCTCTTCTGGGTCCTTCCCTTGAATGAACATAGGTATTTGGGCTTGATTGGTTAGTCTTTTTCCTCCAAATCTTTCTATAAAGTAATTCGAAGCTATTGTCCATGTATGCAATCTTGATTGATGGGTATCCCACCATCTAGAAGCTTGTCTTGTGAAGGTTTCTACTAAGCTTTGTAGTCAACCATGTTCACCAATGTTTTTGGATACTTGTTCTATATGCATAACTGGTGATTCTCTTTCTTTGTATCTTGGGATTTGTTTGATACTTACATTTGTTGGTTTTCGGGTAGGGTATTCCCTGCTTTTATTTTCAAATATTTTTGGGATGATGGAAACCAAGAAACATTGTTGGAATGGTTTCTTCTGCAATGTTTGAATGGTCCAACATCCTCTTGCTTGTGTTTTGTAGTTTTCGATTTCCCAATCATATAATTATGCATCTGATTTGTATCCTACTGAATCTTGATTGCCTAAGTGAAGTTCGCCATAGACATTGGATTCTGTGTAGTATTCATTATTTTGTATTTGATATAATTATCGAATGTCGGCTTCTTCATCAATAGGTTCTATCCAAGGTTCTCCTTGGGATGGATGGATAGGTACTATGACTTTTTGTCCATTCCCTTTTAGTTTGATCCTTTCTCTGTCTAAAGATATCGATGCTTTCATTTTTCTTCCCCAAGGTCAACCTACTAACGTTGGGAAGGAACTGGATCCTTCCTTAGGGTCAATAATTTCAAAGTCGAATTTGGTCGATATTCCTTTTATTGTCGTATAGACATTTCTCCAAACTCCGATAGGTTCGATCAGACCTTGGTCGGCTAATTTTAGGTATATTTCGAACTCGTATAGTCGAGGTCTACCCAATTTTTTCCAAGTGTTACGATTCATAATGTTTACTTGTGAGCCGAAGTTGAGTACAACTTATCGGACATGGTATCATTCAATTTCTAGGTCGACAAGTGGGTCGACATCACTTTTGTCTTTCTGGTTTAAACTACAGATCCTTTTTGTTTGTTTTTCTGTATTATTGTTGTGTTTCATATTATACAATAATTCAATGAATTGAGATACCACTTTATCCTCTTGTACTAAACATATTAATTCTTTAACTGTGCTTCGTCGACTATCGCCAGCTTCTTCTTGTTGATCAAATTCTTAAATACATCTGGTGCGTCTTTATACAATTATTTTTGTTTAGCTGGGTTGGGATAATCATTATTTTCTTTTATTTTGCTTATGCATGGATTATCACTGCCAATTTTTGTCCCTTGTCGGGTTACTATATGCAGATTCTTTGTATTGATTACATCATGTTTTTGAACACATGACAAGACATTAACATTTTTCTTTTTATTGATTTTATCAAGCATAGTAGGGAAATCCTCTAATGAGTGATCCTCGACTCCACAGCTAGTACGAAATTTTAAATTGGTTCTGTCCTTGTATGGGAAGTATGCATATCGGTGTCCTTCTTTATAGCATGTGAAACATTCGATGGGTCGACGTGGTCGGTTGTTGTGATTTCGAGAGAATCAACCTCAACCTCCATATCATCCCTGACGGTTGTCGAACTGACGCTCATATCAACGGCCTTCATACCTTTGATTATTCTATTCATTTTGAGCATTGCTTTGCTGGTTGTTATCATTGTTTTGTGCAACTGTGTTTGTCTGGTAGACTGCTTGGTAGTTTTGTCGGTTCTTTAAGTTTAGGTGGCAGTCGATCGTGGCGTGAATTTTGACTCCACAGATTGCACACCAAGATGCTTTGTCATTTTTCATGTTATACGGGGAATCCTTCGTTGTGTGTTCTCCATGCTCTTGGTAGATGTCACAGAAGCACTTTGTCTGAACAAATCCAACGTCATGTCGGCTGATATCTTGTCGACAGTTATCTTTTGTGTGTCCAGCCGTTGAGAATTTTGTGCACCAGACATCCTGATTCTTAAGGTGCAGCTCTTTTAATGATTTCTGCATTATTTCTAGCCATTCTTCCAGTCTAATATCTGTGGGATATTCTAGGAAATCTTCGTCCATCTCCACTTGCAAAGATTTAGTAAGCACATATTCGTATGTTTTAAACGTCTCCAGGCTTATGTGTCTCCTAATTTTCTGTGATAGACCTGCAAGGAACCACTGAATTAATAGTTGTTCATTAATTACATAATCCAGTTGGCTGAGGAGGTCTTTCCAACATTTGTCGTACTCTCAAACAGACTCTGTTGTCTTTTGTGATGTTGTTTTCAACTTTTTAGCTGCTAGATGTTTTGCATCTGGGGTTTTAAAGAACAATAAGAATTACGCTTTAATTTTTGCTTTATATGCTTGAGTGGTTCTCTCTGTAAAGGTCATGTACCATGTTAGTACTATTTTCCTCAAGGCACTAGTGAACTGTGCCATCTGTCAATCTTCAACTATAACCTGATTTGCCTCCCATGTCGACTCACAGACGAAACAATTTCATTTAGGATCTTTGTCACCCTCGTACAGAGGGATATGCATTGATATGTGACCCATGTCAGATTCGTTATCGCTATCTCCTCTACGAGGTGGCAGTGGTGGGGGTGGTGGTGGTGGGGGTAGTGGGATTTTTTTCTTGTCTCTTTATGTAGAGATATTGTGAACTAAAATTTCGTTCCCGTTGATCATTTTTTTGTCATTTCTTCTCCGACAAGTAGTCAATTCAGGTCGACTTCTCTTGTCAATGTCCAACTGTAATTATTTGTCTGCATGTCTGACTGTTCTGTATTTTCCAAAATTGTATTTGGCAGGGGGGTGCTCCTTCATGCATTGGGTAAAGTAAGTGGATACTTCATTTGGAAGGGTACGCTTGAAGCGTGACCCAGTTTCCTTCCTCCAATCGATGGATCACTAGATGATTATCATCATTTACCTCGTCATCTAGTCGGATCCATATGCCAACCTCACTAGCTTTTAGTCTTAGGTCTTCTTCGACAATGGCTTGTATCCTAGTACTCGGATTCAGTAGAGACAAAGGTATTATCTCTTGGGGAACTTCTATTTGAAGAGCTTCACACTGCTCTATCCACAAGTCTTCTTCCATGGGTGATGCCTCTTCATCCACGCCTTCTTCCTGTCGGTCATGACCCGACTCTGGAAGATTTATTTCTTGGTCTGCCACCCTAGTACTCATTCCTCTTTGGAGTGCTATAGCCCTTTCTCTTCTTTCTTCCCTTCTTTCCAGCCTCTTCTCTCTCTCTATTCTCTGTAAATCCCTCATACCTTTATGTGTCACTATCTGTTCAATTTCCTTTTTAGGTTGACTTTTCATTGCTGGAGATGGTATCTCCTTTTAGTCGACTAGAATCCTCTTCACTTTACCCTAACATACAACCAGCTACCCCCCCATATCCTACCCGATGCTTTAGAAAGATCACATAGTTCTGTTTACTTGCTTAGTAAATATTCCCACTCCCTTTTGGCAATAAATTTCTCCCACTTTTTTTGTTTCTCCGCCCAGCTATAATTTGGTGGCGGTTCATGCAGTGATGGACGAGGTTTGACAAGATGACCCGCTCCTTTTTCTATCAGGAATTTGAACAATATGGTCAGTAGAGAGAATAAGAACTGCTCAGTAAGGTCTGTATAGAATTTCTTCTGAATGGTTTCCACCGAAGTTCTTTCTTCTATAACTTGCTCCTCGCAGAATTCGTCGACGATCTTTTCAAACCACTCCAACAGGTTTGTTCTTTCCCCTCGAATCAGTTTCTCTAGCAGCTCTTGGTCCTTAGTCACTTCCATATTTTTCATCCATAAGTTTTTTCAAAAGCTGGGGTACCGATTCTATGAACTTCTCATGAGTTTCAGTGAAGAATATCTCCTTTTCCTGAGCAGTTGTCAATCTATTTCTCCTCGCGTAATTCTGCAAACAATTTTCTATCTTACGCTCCCACCAGTTCTTAATCTCTTGTTCTGATATCATCTGCTTATAGTCATCTCATATATGTACTACCAGCAATGAAACCAATGTTGTAATCTCACAGATCACGGAGGGTTACCAATAATACACATTAAAGCATACAGATATAACAGAGACAAGAGACAAGAACATAGATGTAAAACAACATATTATATTATATTATGAGGGTCCATACAAACACAAAACTGAACCAGGTTCTCATCTGTCTCAACAACCTAATATGTATGATTTACAAACAGTTAAATATAACTACCTATTGGTTCGGTCAACCAACACAAACTTATGCAGCCGACCTAATCTCTAATTAGTCGGCTAATCAACTTAGTCGGCTCAATGACTAGCTCCTCCAATAGTAGGCTCATGAACTCGAACCTAGCAATAGCTTTGGAAATGATGTTGAGTTCGTCGTAGATGGTCTTCATTTCTAGTTTCATTTCATCCATATGTAATCGAATTTCATTTTCCCTTATTATTCTCTTAGTGATTTATTAAAACCTTTCCGAGCATTGATCTGGTATGGCACTAAAGAATGACACTTTGGAGATATTTGGGGTTGCGAGTTGAAAGGATTTTCTTTTTCCTTTTCTTCTTCTTGGCAATCTATTAAAACCTTGCTCGACATCTAGTTGATATATATGATCCAGGTGGATATCGATAGCCACCCACCTCTTCCACTAACTCAACATGGTTCTCCAATTGAGAAATTTTGTTAGGATTTTCTAAGATTTTCTGTGAATTTTTGGGTCATAAACTTCTTGGGTTCTTTTGAAGGATTAAACAGATTTTTTTTTGTCTTGAAACATGCATGGCATATCAGCGTTGCTCTTTGCAACAATATGTTGATCATCAATTTTCCTTCTCAGTTAGATATTTCCAATAGGATACTATATGCTCCAAAAAGAGATCATATATGAAAGTCACGCTTCTAGGTGTTATAGCCAAAATTGGCACTTCTCCGTCCATGACGACACTTACATGTTTTGGTCACATGACGACACTTGCAAGATGAAACTTCATTAACTTATTGTCGCTCACCCAAAGGAAATTTAATGGATGTAAGAGACATATTTCAGAATTATGTAGGATTTCCTTACCTCTTTCATGGTTCATTGGATAATTAGGAAGCTAATGCACAAGTATGCAGACCAAATCACCTCATGAAAACCCCTAGAAAACCCTTAAAAATGGCACTTTTCCCTAAAAAAATGCCCCTTTCCTTTGGTGCACTAGATTTTTTTCCTTTGTACAGCTTGTTTCTAGTGTTATCCTAGCGTGTATCTCAAAAAATGCCCAAAAAATATAAAATCTCAAAATTTGGGTGGTTTGGGTGGTTCTGGAACTGCCTCCTCAGTTGTAATTGATTCCTCCTCAACCTTATCTTCTCCATTTACTATATAAGAGATGGAGAAGTGACCATGAAGGGGAATTTTCCTATAGTATTGTTATTCTAGAAGAATTTGGACTCTCATCACCCTTACCTATGCCCTAGTTTCCATCTACCCTTACTGCACAGCTTGGAGGTTGAGGTTCTTGGAGGTGAGAAGCAAGTTATCCAGATTGACAGTTTCACAAGGTGCCTTGAATGATGAGAAGGTATACTTGTGTACTTTTTTTCATTGATTAATAAATATTTCACATTATTCCCTTTCCAAATCACTATGTATGTCATTTTTTAATTACTAATTTGATGTTTATTATATTAGTATTTTCATGTTCTTTTGAATAGATTCATTCTTTTATATGTGGTGAAATTGATTTGAGGAAGGTTTGAAGTGGTTTTATAGGTTCCTTGTTTGTATGGAAAGAGGAGGACTCAACGAGAATCTTGGATTGGCCTTCCGTTTGTAAGGTACATACCCTCCTAACCCTTAAACTTTTGCTTAAATTTATACTTGTAGAATCTTATATGTATGTTAGTAACCCTAATACATTGGTGGCCTCACCCAGCCATAGGAACACTTTACCTAACAAAAGAAATGGAGAATCCACTAGGGAGAGGCCTATATGCTTTGGGGTCTCCAAGGTCTATTTGTCCTATATATTTGAAGTTCTAATTCTTGATTTCAAGTTAGGAACAATCTCTAAGTCTTTGTAGGCACTTTCCTTGTCATTTTCAGAGTTGGATTTATCTTTTTTCACCTTTCAGTACCCACACGCTTGTGCTAGTGTACACAATGATGTATTTTCCTCATACACGCTAGTGAAGAGTTCTTCCACATGCTTTTCACACGTTACTTTCAATGTTTTTCATTAGTGTGTCCCTCATATAAGTGGTTTTCTCACTTTCAGGGTTGTTTTGGAAGGGTTTGGTTGTAGTATTCGGAGCCCCTATTGTTCCCATGTCAGTGTAGGACCCCTTGGTGATGGTGTATTCTCTTTTTATTGATATTAGATTGATTTTAGAATCCTTTTTGAATCATTTGGGCTTGTGTTTAAATTTTTACTTGATCTCCTTTCTTGGCATGACTTTGGTTTGTATGGTGTTTTGATCACCCTCTATCAGTATGTATAGACTTAACTTGTGAGTCATTTGATCCTTGTCTTAATTAGTCTTCTTGGTCAAAATATTTCTACCAAAGTGGTTTACTTGGTATCTTATGCAAGTTTTCCTCCCAAGTTAGGTCTTGTCAAACCTTTGGTTAGTCTAGGGTTTTGTTCTTGTGGACATAGTGCAGAAGTTCGGTTTCTTTGTCTTTACATCAGAATCATGTACTTGTTTATAGTTCATTTTATTTTTTCATTTTGAAAGAAAAAAGTAAAAAGAACAAGTCTTTGTTGTGTATGCATTTTGGCTAGTGCATTAGCCTTAGGTTCATTTGCATATCTTTCTTTTTTTTAAAGAAAAAATAAATCTTACTTTTGTGGCCTGCATTTTTAGCTTTGAAAAGAAAAGAGAAGTAAAAAATTTTCATTTTGAATATATTTTTGCATTTTACATGTTGTTTCCACTTTCAAGTAAAAAAAATCATTAGTTTCATTATCGCTACCTCTTGAGTAAGCACATCCCTTTTAAAAAGAACGCTTAATTCTAAAATATATTAGTAAGATTTCTTTTTTAGGGACAACACATACTAGTATAGGATAGTGTTTTGGACTAGGGATCATCTCTAAACTTTCCAAAACAATTTAATATCAAAATGTAGTGGCCACTCTTCAAGAAACCCAATCTTGCAAAATGGTAAACCTAAAATCTCCTCTCACACATGAGTCAAGCATGAGGTCGTGCGAGATTGAGTTGCAGACATAGCCCTCCAATACTCAATTGAGAATACATCACAATTGTTATGTGTTTGGGGATTCACTCAGTACCTCCTTTTTTCCTCATGTGGTGCCAGTACTATTTGAGTTTTAGGCCTAGCTACCATTCCCACGAACATCGAATGGAGTGAAGACTGTTCTGTCGAGCCCTTTTTTGCGAGTTTGGCAGCCTTAGTATCTTGACCTATATGGATCTAGACAGGTGACTATGGAAGTTTATTTCCACTGTAACTAAGACAGATGTGGGATGAAACCCTATATATCTCTTTCAAAAAGTAGTTGGTGATTCAAATACTTTCCCCAAAGTGATTGTATTATGGAATCTGGGTAACTTTCCTTCGTCCTTCAATAGTTAGTTATGGACCCTCATCATCCTAGACTCTCCTTTGGAAGGTATCTTTGTTTTCTTGGTTTGGATACTTAGGAATTTTTTTTAGTGGTGTTCTCTTTGTTTTGTTGGTTTCTATTCGATCTCAGATGTTTATTTCTTGTTAAATCATAAATTATGGCTAATATCCATGTGGACACCAACCAAGGGACCTATTGGCCTAATATTTCTTCTTGTCTCGACCCTGTTGGGCCCAGAAATGGCCCTTTTTGACCATTTTTAATTACCGCTTTTTGTCCTATCCTACCCCATTGAGCATTCCAAATAAATGTTTTACCCTCACTCTACTCTTCAATCCACCAAGGTATGATTGGTTATTGTTTTATTTTATTAATACTTATGATTGTGATAATTAAGGCTTCATATCTCTCAATATGCTAACATATGATGGTTTATAAAGGCATTTTGAGATATATAGACTGCAGGAAGATTGGGCTGAACATGCTACGAAAAGGATGGGAATTCATTGCTCAACCTGATCACCATCCATCCTACCATTGCCCAAGGAATGCGGTCCCAATGTTTTTTCCCAGGCAAAGCTGTACAAAGATAGCTGTAACAGAATGCGTCAGATTTGGAGGTCAACAGTGCGCTGCTGGTCATGTATAGCTATGATCTAAAGATATCATTACTCCTGGGTCGATTAACAGTTTCCCTATATTTCCTATCTTTCATCCTGCCACGTTTGTAACAGCTGTTGTCATTAGGGCACCTGAAGATCAGAGATCTTCATAGCTGCCCCATAATAAGGATAGGATGTTATGATTTACATTATATAAATATGGAGAACTATTTCAAACCAGGGGTTGTTGAACATATAATAAATTAATTGTATTAGCTATAACGAGGAATTGTGTAATCAATCTGCCTTTTTAATACAAGGAGTTACTTCAGATCTAAGGGTTTTAATGTGTGTTCATCCAACATTCTGTGTGAAGGCTGGGCCTGCCTTCCACAGGGATTGCTGAGTTAAATTAGGGATTTCAATTATTTTGTTGTGTTATGTTATGTTAATTTTATTTATTCGTAAGAAGCTGTAACAAGTTGTGGATTTACAGTGTGTTGTTGATTGCATCTCTTGGATACCTGTAGTGGTATGCTGTGACAGTCGACTGAGTAGGTAATTATTCCTTATGCAATTTGTGTGGTAACTATAACAGCTTTGTTCATCCTTAGATCTTTTATTTGTTGTTTCCATGAATCCTTGCAGCTTGTCTCTTATTTTTATGATTGCAGAATTTCATTCCTGTACTTTGAATTCATAGAATAGCTGAACTCAATTTCTGTATTTTGAATCTCTAGATTAATATTCAATTTATGTCTTTGGATTTCTAGAATAATCAGATTAAGATAGTTGGGTTAATCATTAACTGGTTTGAAATAGAATTTCCCTTTTCCTACAAATGTAATCTAGATGTGACTTTCATCTTTCCATTCTTAGATCAAGAACAACAGAAGGTAATTGTGACTGTATTCCTTAGAAGGTAACTAGATTAAGTAGATTCTTGGGATGAGCATAGCCGAACAGAGGATAGGATTGTTCAATTACAGTAATTTAGTGTTTAAGCATATATTGTGCATGTTATCCTTGAAATACAAGACTTCCCTGGGTTGACAATAAATATTGCACACTCTGTATGTTAGTTGTAATTCACTTGCATATTGGGTGCCCAACATTTTGGCGCCATTGCCGCTGAGGATAAAAATTAAACACCATGATTAGTTGCATCCTGTAATTGTTTCTATTCAGTCTCTTTTATTTTTTGTTGTGATGATTTGGGTTGTATGAATATAAGAAGGGTAAAGCGTGATCATCTTCCAACTCCCAAAACCCCACAAAATACTAACAGTGCAGGTGGTCGAGGTCGTGGTTGAGGTCCACAATTGGGTAGAAGAACATTCATTGATGATCTTGTTGAAAAAACTAATTCATCCACCAGGGCTTGCTATCACAAAGCACCTATCAGAAGAAGCCCTGCCGATCCTGGGGCACCAGCGTCAGGATCCACAGCGGAGAACACACAAGCAGCTGCGACATCCTCAAATATCCCTGCAGAGGAGGACAAATTTGGTACAATAGGATCTGCTGATAGAAGTCCAATCTACCACATTTACGGGAAGGTTGTAACTGAAGAAGAGTGGACACAGTTCCATCAAAAGATTATTGATCAGTGGAAGAACGAGGAGAGGAACGAAGAGAAGAACGAGGAGAGGAACGAAGAAAAGAACGAAGAAAGGAACAAAGAGGAGAAAACAAAAGAAGAAATGAGTAATAGACATGAATCTGACGAGGAAGAGGCAATGGGGGAAAACCATCATCATGAAGATCATTCCCTGCCTGAAGGGACGGTGGCTACACTTTAGTTCCCAATTCAACAGCCGGAAGGAACAGCCCCTATGAAAAATATATCGCCATCGGTGTTGCCTCGCTTCCATGGAAAAGCGGCAGAGGATCCATATGAATTTCTTTTCAAGTTTGATATCCTTTGTCGCAGCTATGTCTACATCATCGATGCACAAAATCTAAAGCTCTTCCCTGCCACTCTGAAGGACAATGCATTATGCTGGTTCATGAGCCTAGGAGGTGGAACTATCACTAATTGGGATAGGATGAAATGGGTGTCCCTGGAAATATATTAGGAATATTACAACACTAAGGACAAGAGAGAATAATTGTTCAAAATGGTGCAGAAGGAAGATGAAATTCTGTAAGATTTTGTAGAGAGGATTTTATACAATGTGCAAAGAGCTGGACAGATGAACATGGGGTTAGATGTGCTCAAGATAATCCTGTTTCGTGGGATTAAGGATGATTGCCTAGATATGTTAAACTAGTTAGGAAAGGGGGATATCTCCAAGGAGTCTTTCAAGAAGATTGTAAAATTATGCAAAAGGTACTCCAGGGGATCTTCCAGGAATAACAGGCAGGACAAATGGGATAATCTAGAACGTGATGTCTTCGATAGAACTCAGAAGTCATCTAATGGAGGAGCCACCCGTGCAGAGATAGGAAACCTCCTTGAAAATTTCAAAACATAAATGATGAGCTCTATCTCCTCAGAAATTGACATCCTGAGGGCAAAGCAATTCTGTTACAGAGAGAAATTCCTATGGCTAGGGGTACCACAACAGACAGCTTGACTCCAGAAATCAATCCTTTCCAATATGCATTAGAAATTAAATGTCTAACACTAAAGTATTAGACCTCGTACCTTATTCCGGACAGTTGAAGTAGAGCCCCGTTGAGCTTTCCAATCTTCAGCTTAAATTGATAGACTACTTCCTCAACAACAAGTAAACAATACAAGCATACTATATATCATGGTGTTAGATCTATTCTAGCATATATAATCAATAATGTACAAGCATTTGACATAATCCCATGGATAAAATATTCATTCAAACACACAGTATTGGACAGGAAAAGATATTTCTATTAATATAAATCAGAGATTACAAGATACAACCTCTATCGGCACGTCTACGAACCGGAGAAACTGAATCCCCCACTTGGGCCTCCACCACCTCAATCCTCCATCTCTCGATAGCAAGCTCATAAGCAAAAGGAAAGCTTGGGAAGAACACACTAGTGCTCCAAGGGACAAAGGGATGCAGACTCAAGCATAAGTTCCGGCAACAATGGACTATAGTTTCTTTACTCTCAATTCTCTCTTCTTGCCTTCAATGCACCAAGGTGTTCCTTATATATCTTTTCAAAGGGGTAATGAAAGGTCGAATCTGAGCGATCTCAAGGCATAGGGAAGGCCAGGAGTCAAATGAGTCGGATCCATGTCAAGGAAAACTCCAAAAGGATTTGGATTATGCATGCATCCCGATGTGCGCGATTTTAGTGGTCAAACTCGCGTATATATGCGCTTATAGGTTTAAAAGTCGCGTGTATCATTTTTCATATGTTTTTAGGGATGATCAAGGAAACATCAAAGGACAAAAAATGGTCCATGGGGTCTAAGGAGTCTGCAGCGGGACAGGGGAAGGCCATACAAAGTGTGATTCACTTGGAGTGGTGAAATCAGCTATAACAGATGCCCCCTAATGTGTGAGGTCGGAGGGGTCATACGATGGCCGAAATACATTATAATTCCATCCCAGAAGTGGAGTGATGAAGGATCCCAAATGGAAGACCAGCCACCCAATCAGCATAGTACAATAATACAACTCTACATATAACTACAAATACATATAGCAGTCCCTGATACATAAGAGTACAATGGCCATGAATAGGCATGATACGTGATATCACATATGTGGTCATAGCCATGTACAATATACATAGATCAGAATCTCCATGATGAAGATATACATAGGACCATAATCTCCATAATGGCTAAAGATATAATAGATCAAGATCTCCATAGTGGCTAGAAATATCTAACATATACTGGAATCAAGTCACGAGAGCTGAAATCTCATGAACACTGGCACGATCAAGGAGGTAGCATATAAGAGATGCCACCAATCTAGAAAGTCTTCTATACAAACCGCTACGAGTACATGTCCTACTATGCGACTAGAGGTGTCGAGGTCAAACATAGTGGTCCATCGTCTTATTACCAGTCATTGATGTATACCGTTAACAGATGCGAGTTCACCCATCGATAATGAAAATGGGAATCAAGGTACTAGAGTGCAAACTCACAAGTGTGAATAAATGTGTTGAGGTCGAACACTTGAGAGTATCCATCGATCAGGGGACATTGATGTATTCCCAAGAATTGTCATAAGGGAAAACAAACTAGTTCCAAGCAGTGGAACATACCTATGCTCAATGCAAGGATACATGTGTATGATATCGACACTCGGGGGAAAATCCCCTCCCGATAAAAAGGAAATCAAGCTGTGAAGGATATAAGAAATGGCTCTGCATGGCTAGACATGAGACAAGCTCAAGCTATATGGTTGAAACCCAATGTCAGGGGAGCCGGCATAAAGCTCAATAAGGTAGGAAAAGCTCATGATAATGCATTCACAACTTGACATGAGGGAGTCCCAGGGAAATGGCTAGCATAAAGTTCAAGAGGAGTATAAATCTCTTGCTCAAGGACATGGCGAGACTAAAAGGGACTCTCAAACCTAAGAGAGGACTCACAGCATGGGTACCAAATGCAAAAGGGAGCTAACTAGGGCACCCATGTATAGGAAAGCTCTACCATTCACATAGTACCACTTCTAACAGCATCATGAAGGTTCCATGATACCATGGAATGGGTTCGTACCTAAGGTTAAGATGGAATGGTCATAAGGAAATGCCTAAGTGCAAGCGGATGTGAAATCCTAACCTATATGCCAGTTCAGACATAATGCCTGTGATAGGCACGAACGGGTCGAAACCTCGGAGAGAGTGTACAAACACTGGAACCTACATGACAACCATATTAGTCCAAAACATCCCAAAATATTCAATAAAGAATCCAAACTATAGGATATAGGGAGGAATGATCATGACAACTGCTCCCAAAGGAAACAATGCAGTGAACGATGGTACATAAAAAGGAAAGTAAGGTGTAGACCCAATGTTCACGCATCCACTACCACCCCCATGAGGGTGACCACCGGTGTAAATACCAAGCAAAGGGAGTCAACATCCTCCACAAATGGAGTAGAGGGAAGAATGTGACCACTTCAAATCTATGATCAGGGTAAGGGGTTGTGATGCCCCCAAGTCTGACACCAGGGTCCATACTAATACCAAGGACGGGTGATAGGATACTAGGCATGCCAAAAATAAAAGGACCCAAACTTAGGAGAGCATAAATATACTCAAGTAACCACGATCCCAAAGGCCGCCTAGCGCACAAAGAGCACACTCCTAAGAAAATCTACTGCCAAAACACAAGCAAACCAATGGGAGGATATGTGAGCTCCCGAATGCAGTAGGTATGTCTCGCCTAGGAGAGGCTCAAAACTCCCATACACTACAAGCGGAGGTACGTAACCAATTATTGTGGCCCTCAGCTTCAACGCGTAAAGCGACTATGCTGTCCGACCCCAACCTCGCCAGGACACCTGCAGAATAACCCTTGTAAAGTACCCCCTCGATATCCTAGGTAAGGCCACTAAGGTCACCTCAATATAATCAATGCTCAGGTAGATAGTCACAGGCGGGATTGACCATATGGGCAGGGTAGCAAAGCCCAAAACTCTCGAAAGAGCCCCCAGATACGAATACAATCTTGGAAATATCTCCGGTGCTACTCAGTTATGACTAGGGGTCATCCCAATCAATAACCGCTCACACTGCCTCGTGCTTAACTCCCTTTTGAGAGGAGGATCCTGAGAAACACTGGTTATCCCAAGGATTTCACACACTCACCTGGACAGACACATACATGTTGTTGTTTAGTGGTCTTGGAGAATTTACTCACAATGAACTATTCCAAGACCCTAAAACCTAAGCATGTTGGTGCACCCTAGAAAATAAAAGAGTGTAATTCATTTTAATTTAGCGTTGATTTTAATTGGATGTAATTACTCAAAGGGAAATGGTCGTACAACTAATGACATTATGACTCAGCAGTGAAATAAATATTCACACCATAACAAACAATGCTAAGTGCAATCTTTGTCAAATGAAAAATAGGGTATGCCACTACATGAGGTGCATAAATATATATTCCTTTCTGAATGCCAATGCAATCCTTCCTATATGAAAGCCTAAACACAACTCTCATCCAAGCAATCCAATGTAAGTACCTCCTCAAATCCATATCTAAGATGCAATTAAGAGTGCAACTACTTTGTATTTTTCAATATAAAAGAATGAAAAATGCAATAAAAGTCATCTAAAACTCTCAATCTCTGCAGCAAGCATAAAAGACAAGCCTAGCAAGACACCGAGACAAAAAAGCGTAATGCACTAATAGAAAAACAAAAAGGAAAAATGACTAAAACTACTTTCAAATAAAAATCAATGAAAAAGTGGTCTCTGGTCACAAAAGAAACATCCAACAGACAACATCAGACCCAAGGGAGACCCAACCACACTCACAACCCACCCAGCAACTTCCCACAACATCAAACTCACCAAAAGGGAGGACGTACGCGACTGTTTAAAGAACAGATGCGTATATATGTGACTTTTGGCCAAAAACCTGCGTGTATATGTGGATTTTGGCCAAAAACCTACGTGTATACACGAATTTTGGCCAAAAATCCGTGTATGTACACGACTTTTGGCCAAAAACCTGCGTATACAGAGAAGGCAGTGGTAAAAAGCAGGCCAATGGTCAAACCAATAAAGGGGAGTGTCAATGGATGAACATACTATAAAATGCAACACAGAAACAAGGAGAAACAAAGAGCAAGTCAATAATATCAAGCCCATTGTGCCCGCAAACCCCCAAATAAAAACAAGGAACATCCCCAGTGGAGTCTCCAATTCTATTACGGAGAGAAATTCCTATGGCTTGGGGTACCACAACAAACAGCTTGACTCTAGAAATAAATCCTTTCCAATATGCAATAGAAATTAAATGTCTAACACTAAAGGATCAGACCTCGTACCTTATTCCAGATAGTTGAAGTAGATCCCCGTTGAGATTTCCAATCTTCAGCTTGAATTGATAGACTACTTCCTCAACAACAAGTAAACAATACAAGCATTCTATATATCATGGTGTTAGATCTATTCTAGCATATATAATCAATAATGTATAAGGATTTGACATAATCCCATGGATAAAATATTCATTCAAACACACATTATTGGACAGGAAAAGATATTTATATTAATATAAATCAGAGATTACAAGATACAACCTCTGACGGCACGGATGCAAACCGAAGAAATTGAATCCCCCACTTGGGCCTCCACCACCTCAATCCTCCATCTCTCGATAGCAAGCTCACAAGAAAAAGGCAAGCTTGGGAAGAACACACTAGTGCTCCAAGGGACAAAGGGATGCAGACTCAAGCATAAGTTCCAGCAACAATGGACTATAGTTTCTTTGCTCTCAATTCTCTCTTCTTGCCTTCAATGCACCAAGGTGTTCCTTATATAGCTTTTCAAAGGGGTAATGAAAGGTTGAATCCAAGCAATCTCAAGGAATAGGGAAGGCCAAGAGTCAAATGAGTCGGATCCATGTCAAGGAAAACTCCAAAAGGATTTGGATTATGCATACATCCCGATGTACGTGGTTTTAGTGGTCAAACACGTGTATATACACGCTTATAGGTTTAAAAGTCACGTGTATCATTTTTCATATGTTTTTAGGGATGATCAAGGAAACATCAAAGGACAAAAAATGGTCCATGGGGTCTAAGGAGTCTACAGCGGGACAGGGGAAGGCCATACAAAGTGTGATTCACTTGGAGTGGTGAAATCAGCTATAACAATCCACCCGTGTAGAGATAGGCAACCTCCTTGAAAATTTCAAAAAAGAAATGATGAGCTCTATCTCCTCAGAAATTGACATCCTGGGGGAAAAGCAAAAACATGCAGTAGAGGATCTCACACTAGGTGTATTCTTCCCTCGATGTAGAAAGAACCACCCTCTGAAGGAGTTCCCACTTGACAAGGTAGAAGTGTGTCAGCTATGCGAGCTGAACCACAACACAAAAGAATGCCCCTCACTTCCCCAAGTGAAGGTTGTTCTGCATGCATCAACTCCAGAGGTGGAACCGGCCTACTTCATTACACAAAAGAAGCCTTGGCAGCCTCGAAACCAAGGTATGACCCAGGACTCATTTCCATTTTTGAATAACATGAGTAATTGGAATAATATGCAAAATGTGAATACACAATTCCATTCATCTTATTCTCAATGGAACCCTTCTCAACCTTCAATGCAAAATTATAGCTCATGGAATCCCTAAGTTCAGCCACCACACCAACCAACTTCTTGGTCTCCTGGATGGAGGAATTTCCATCTAGGGAACTGGTTTCCTCAACAACCTCCACATCAACAGCAACCATACCCTCCTTAATATCCTCAATATCCTCAATACCTTCATCAGCAGTCGTAGCTGCAGTTGCAGAACAATTCTGCCCCTAATATACCGATATGACCTCAGCTGCCTACTCAACCTAATCCTAACCTAAACAATAAAATAGTCCATCAATTTTAGACTGTCAACATGCCTGCCTACTCCCTTTCTCCTATGCCTTGCAATGATATTCGCTTACGGTCAGGAAAAATAGTAGAGCCCGTAATCATAGAAGATGTTCCACCCTCTGTACATGAAGAAGGGATGAATCCACGGCATCTATCCGATATGACCCCCATCATTGAAGATGTTGAACATCCCACTAATGGGACAACTGAGACACATAATGATAAATCTAGCGATACACATCCTACCCAGCTGATTAGGAAACCACTGTATCCTGAGATATTAATGCTACCAAGGGTAAGGGGACAACCTCAGTTTAACCTCTTAGGAGAGTTAAATAATCTTTACATTAAAATTCCCCTCCTTCAACCTCTTCAAGACGTACCTATCTATGCTAGAACTATTCAGGACCTATGCACAAAGAAACCAGGGAGGAAACTTAGAGATCCTCCCACTATCCACATCATATGGAAATTATCTGCATTAATAACAGGAAAAACCCTATTGGCCAAATATGACGATCATAGGAACCCCACTGTCACTGTGCAGATTGGGCATACACAGATACCTAACGTACTGGTACATTTAGGAGTAGATATTAATGTCATGACAATAAAAAATGTAAGAAAACTTGGGCTCACTAATCTTAGGCCAACCCCCACTATTTTAGAACTGGCAGATAGATCCACCATTAAACCTGAAGGAATTCTGGATGATCTCGTCATCTCAGTTGACTCTTGGGAGTATCCTACTGACTTCTTGGTTTTACAACCTAAGTTGCAGCTGGGAGGACACCCATTTATCCTGGGAAGGACTTGGTTAGCCACAGCTGATGCTTGCATCAGCTGTTGATCTGGGTCTATGACCATATCAGATGGCACCGAGACTAAGAACCTCACTCTCTATCCTCCAGCTCGGCCAAGTCTAGAAGCTGAAACTTCTTTATGGATGGAGCCAGAGGAAGAAGAGGGCATTTAGCCATTATTAACTATAGGAAAAGCCTTAACCTTTAAAGATGAAACTGAAGACGATGCCATTAATAACTTCATCAGTGAACCCACCTCGGTCAATAAAGAAGTTTATCAATTCCTGAACATTACTTTGGGTAAGGAAGAACAAGAAAATATCACAGAAGAAGCACTAGTCGGTGACACACACATAATCCCAGTATTGAAAAATTTGAAAATTATTCCCATTGAGGTAGAGTCTGGAAAAACCCTGAATATTAACCCCAACCTCTCCTTAGATGAACAGAAGTGCCTAATCAGTCTCTTGAAAGAACACAAGGGGAAATTTTCCTAGGAGTATATAGACATGAGGGGTACTCCCTCTAACCTATGCACCCATCATATTTATATTAAAAGTGACTCACGGCCTGTGTGCCAGCCTCAACGATGAATGAACCCCAATCTTAGGGACATAGTGAAGGAAAAAATTCAGAAACTCTTGGAAGCAGGATTCATATACCCTATTTCAGACAGCGAGTGGGTCTCCCCGCTCATAATTATACCCAAGAAAAATGGTAAATGGAGATTCTGTGTCAACTATAGGGAGCTGAACAAAGCCACACAAAACTTTCCCTTGCCCTTTATCGATCAAGTACTCGACACCCTATCAGGGAAGAATTTCTTCTCCTTCCTGGATGGGTTTAGCGGGTACAATCAGATTCAGATTGTTCCTGAAGACCAAGATAAAACTACCTTCACCTGTCCCTGGGGAACGTTTGCTTACAGAGTGCTCCCCTTTGGTTTATGTAATGCACCAGCAACATTTCAAAGAGCTGTAATCGGCATATTTTTAGAATTAGTTAATGACAGTATGGAAATTTTTATAGATGATTTCACTCCTTATGGCAAGGATTTTGAAGAAGCACTGGAAGATTTGAAAAAAGTTTTAACTCGCTATGAACAGACCCAGCTCTACTTAAGCACTGAAAAGTGCCATATGATGATGAGTGAAGGAGTAGTATTGGGGAACTTCATCTCTGCTAATGGCATTCAGGTGGATCCCTCAAAAATCAAGGTAATAAAAAATATACCTACTTCTGCAACTCAAAAAGAGGTGCGAAGTTTCCTAGGACATGCTGGATACTACCGAAGATTTATAGAAAATTTTTCCAAACTTGCTTCTCCTTTGTTTTCACTGTTAATGAAGGATGTGTTGTTTGTTTGGAATGAAGCATGCCATACAGCGTTTGTTAAGCTTAAGGAGAAGCTGTCCACATATCCTATCTTAAGAGGGCCCAATTGGACCCTACCCTTCCACATTTCTTCAGATGCTTCTGATATCACTATTGGAGCAATTTTAGGACAGCAGGATGGTCAAGTACCTTATCCAATATATTATATTAGTAAAAAATTAGCCCCTGCTGAACTTAATTATACTATCACCGAGACGGAGTTCTTAGCTATTGTCTACTCCATTAACAAATTTCGACACTACATTACTGGATATCCTACATTTGTGCACACTGACCACTCTGCCATTAAATATCTAATGAATAAACCCGTCACTAATGCCAGAGTGACTAGATGGCTCTTATTATTACAGGAATTTGATATTACCATCATAGATAAACCTGGAAAAGAAAATGTTGTCGCTGATTTTTTATCTCGTTTCACTAACAGTGATGATAATTTTCCTGTTGAGGACTCTTTTCCAGATGAACATTTATTTGTAGTTTCAGCTCATTCTCCTTGGTATGCAGATGTCGCTAATTACTTGGTTGCAGGAAAGATTCCAGTACATATTTCCAAAAGAGAAAAGGGAAAAATCATCCAGCAAAGTGCCAGGTATTGTTGGGTAAACGGTCACCTCTTTTACACAGGTCATGATCTTGAAATCAGAAGATGTGTAAGGGAAGATGAAATCTTTCATATAGTGAAGGCCTGCCATGATGAACCTTGTTGTCACGTCCCCGTCCCTCACCCGATGAAGAGGACGCGACGAACACATCATCATCAAACACAGCCGGGTAAGATGCCCAATGAACATAAACAGAAAACAAATGCTGGAATTAAGCATACACATATGCATTTATCTTCAATCATACAGCGGAAGCAAACACACACATTCCAGCAATCTCCATGTTCATTATAATTCATTTAACATCAATATAAAATTTGCAGAGATGGAATAATCAGCAGCACTTATCTCTTGATGAAGAATTCACCCGCAACCAGCTACATCGCTGCAACGTTCCACCCAACCATAGGCCAGCTTGCTCATCAATTTCTCAGCAATGCTGCCACCCCCGAGCTGGGCATGATTCCTCCGGAATAAGGGTCAATTGCAGGCTTAGACATATCCAAGGGGACACATAATAGCCAAACCAACACTCCTGGGTTTCACAGGCTTTCAACAGACAAGCCAAACCAGCACAGTCGAAGGTTCTAACCACTGCATACCAGCAGCAAAACAATTCCCTTCACAACCCTGTGAAGAAGCAAAATGACCGATGACAGTCCCAAACGAAAGGTGAGACACAGCTCCAGCCTATAAGGCAACTCAGAGTAGGTTTTGGCCCTAACGTGGCCAAAACAACTCAACAACAGCACCCAAACCAGGGTATATCAGCAGCCACAACACACCATGAAGGATAACAACAGCCCACAGTCCCAAAACAGGGAAATTCAGCCAACAGCACACACAATTCCTCCGGGTGACTAATGGCAACTCACACAGTCCCAACAAAGGAGAAGAACAACACCCAGCGTGGACAGACAAGGGAAATTCAACCCACGAATTGGCAATCCACAGTGGTCCACAACGAAATTGGAACCCACAGCCGACAAAACTCATGGGGAAGACAACATCCCCAACACAAACAGCAAGCACGGCTCTCTACATGGGAAAAAAAACGACCCAAACATCTTGTGCGTGAGGAAAAACTCGCACCCACAGAAAAATGCATGGGAAAGACATACCCAATTTTCTGCGTGAGGATTCCAGCAGTAGAGGCCCTGCGTGAGGAGAAAACAACTCCGATTTTGCCCGTGGATTAACAAAACAACAGCAAGGACATGAATTACAGTGCGTGGGTGCTTCAGCAACTCGTGGAGCCCCAGAAAATGTCTGCGTGAGACTAAAATCGCCCAGAGCCTGTGCGTGAGAAGCCAACAGACCAAAAATCGTGGTGAGTGAGTGTAAACTGGCCAGGGAAGAGTGCGTGAGGGAGAAGAATGGGCAACGTGGGTGGAGTGGGCAATTGGGTAAGGCTGACAGCCTCCCACAACCACCACCACTTCAGCAATAAATGCCCTCAGCCATAACTCCTCAACCACCAGCTGAGCATTAAAGAAGTTGACAAGGTTGGGTGAGCAAAAAGGTGGCAAATCAACAAGGTAATAAAACATGGGTTTTTCCCCCATAACCAAGGTTTGACATCCCCCACCCCTTATCCTTCGGAACCATGCCCTTTTCATTCAACGTTGCACTGCCGTAGCTGGTTGTGGTTTATTTTTAATTGATTTGCGGGTTTACATGATGCCAAATTAAAATGTGCCTTATAGCACGACATACCATCGGCAATTATCCCCATTGCCGAAACATACACAACAAAATCGATGGTGGGGATTTTGCCTTGAGCTCCTCACCACGATTAATTACAATATATACATCATGCAAACGGGGTCAAAACCGGGGACATGACATTCCCCTCCCCCTTGGAATAACACTGTCCTCGGTGTTCCATTACATATATACAATACATATACAGTTGCACATCAAAAAATTCCAAAATTGCAGATCTATCCCACGTTCAATCATCTACTTTTGAACGTTCAAGACCAAGCCTCTCGGCTTCCATGGACTTTTCCTGCTGGTTCTCAGCTTCCAGCTGATCCCGAAGTCTAGGAACTTTGCGGCTATTGCCCTCATCATGTTCCCTCATCAGACAGTCCCAGCGTAAATGATGTCCTCCGCATCTCCAGCATCTCACTGGCTGCGTCATCTTTACCTGCTCAATTTCCTTTGAGTCTTCATGCCTGGACCGTTTCTTATCGGGTCGCTTGGACAATTGCCCCATTGCTGATCCACCTTCCTTTCCTTTGCCGATTTCTCCCAGAAGGCTTTTCACCTCCCTTTGCAAACCAATAGAGTCTTGCAAAATCTGGTGGTTCATTTCACTCTGCCTTCTCTGTATCCTGAGCATCTCCCCAAGATTTTCTTAGGTCTTGGCAATCACTTGAAGGAGACTTCCAGCCAATTCCAACAACTTTTGATCTGCTGCCATGATCAATGTGCACCACCTGGTTTCACTTTTCTCACCTGT
>LPNX010758429.1:29644-84579 GCA_001517045.1 Pseudotsuga menziesii | reverse complement strand
TAAACATAGAGTTAAAACTAGTAACTATGACTACTTTTATTCCTTCCTCCAGTTTTAGTAGCCACCACCATTTTTCCACTAAAATATTTGCACTTCTTGGTTATAGCACCCACCTCATTTGTGTTTTAATTATACCTTCCTCAACACTTTGCTCTTATTATGCGCATATGACTTACCCTTAGTGCCCCTGGCCTTATTGTAATGACAAAAAAAGTTGAAATATACGAACCTTCTCACTGTGATATCGAATTACAAGTCAACATGTCCTCACACCCACATATAACCCTCGTATTCATCGGGGGACTAGTGCTAATTAATTAAAGGTCGTCACCTAAACCAAATAGAACTTGAATTCTGCTTCTTTAATTCTATAAACATAATAAATGACTCCCTAGGTCTCCCTAAGATCCCTTGACCTAGAAAAGACATAAATGACTTTACTCAAATAGTCTATGCCCCTGGATTACTAGGTTTATGAACCATTTTTTTAAATAGCGAAAGAAATGGGTAATATATTTCTACATGTCGAGTCTCTAAGCTCATCTACAACCAATTGTATTCGAGTCCACAAGTTCTCCATTTTTCCATGTAACTTTTGGTTGGTTTCCATGTTTATACAACAATGGAAATGGTGAACACCCATGAACTACCTAGAGTTCTTCGTGAGAGTGTTCCCAACCATGATCAATTTAATTATATTTATAATATATGGGAGCAGCCCTGTATCACCCCTTTTCTTGCCTCACATATCCTAATAGTCCCTTGCTCCTTTCTTTCACATATCCAAGGGACATAAAGGCCAAAACATGTCAAAATAGCACTCCTAAATTCAAAGAAGTTTAAGAAGTGCCTTAACTTCTAGAAAGAAGTTGAACGAAACTTACTATTTAATTGTTAAATGTTTAATTTTAAGTTTTAAATGTATGTAAGTGAATTCCATTAAATTGCTTACTTGAGTTTGATTTAATTTAGATTTTCAATTTTGAAGAGATGTCATTATATACCATGTATATGTTTCTAATGATTTTCTTATTGATGTTTTTATTGCAGATGTGTCTATGGACACAAATGATAAAATATTGATTGAGGTTGCCCACTTGAGAGGACTTAGTACTGATTTTAGTGGTGGTGATAGGATTCATCATTCACTTGCATCCACTTTGGAAGCAATTGTTGAGAGTATTTCATTGTCAAGCAACATAATATATGATATTACATCATATAGAGAAAGAAAAAGAAAAGAGTACGCTGATGGGATTGACTACAATCAATCAAAAAGTTGAAAATAACGAAAGAGCATACATTTTCATTATTTAGGGACCCTCGTACGGCGGGAATCCCAAATGAAAATAGGCCTCATATCTCTATTTAGTGGTGCACATTTCATCCATTTGTTGATAACTACATGGACAGATGGTATATGGTTTTTGATATGCCACCACATAAGAATAGGGAAATCCCCCTATATTTCCTTTGAAAGATGTATGCAAAGTTCATGTTACGTAAACACGTAGACTATTTTGATATATTGTAGTTTCATCAGATATGTGGGGGGATGCCCCAAAACTGACCCAATGCTAGGCTTCGAGACCTTCATCACCCTATCCCTGCACCTAGCAGTTAGTTTCCTAGGCCATATTTCCCACTTGTACATCATGTTATTCCACAGACACGTGATGCATATTTGAGTTTGGCACGAGCAATTGTTCGTCATAGCACTATGGTCCAGCATATGGGTGAGGAAGGGACATCTTTCCCTGGTGTGGTACATACACTAGCTCATCACGGTGCAGGACCATATTCTAGTGCATTACCACCCACTAGTGTCGTACCCCCATCTAGTGCAAGACCATCTACTAGTGCAGCATATCCCCAGCCTACTTTTGAGCCTCACGAGTGCACATCGTGTGGTCGTCCCTGCTATGGTATTTTATTAGATATTTTCTTCAGTGGGTATTTGAGTGATGTATGTATATGGTTAATTGTAATAAATTATTCATTTATTTTCCTCTTTGTACACATATGTATAGTTTGAGCTAATATATTAATTTTGTGAACTTGCAGTTGATGCTATATGCTAGCAGCGACGCCTGAGAGTTCCATGTTCCACACTCTACAGAGGGTCATGACATTCAATCCACTAATCCCTTAGTTGGTGGAGAGATTCGTATAGCACCCATTGTCGTATGTCACACCGAGGTAAACATTGTAAAATTTCAATTTTTTAATATTTGTTAATTTGTTAATTTCCACATATTGTACATGGTAGTTCACTAATGCTATCTATGGTTTAATATTTACAATTATTAAACTTGAAAATGCCATATCCTTCATGGGGGAAAGTAGTGATGGAGGTAGAATCCATGGTCATATCGACCGAGAAAACATCTCGGCATGACATTCCATCCACTGATCCCTTGGTTGGTGGAGAGATTTATATAGAACCCATTGTCGTATCCCACACCAAGGTAAACATTTTAAAATTTTAGTTTTTAATACTTGTTAATTTGTTAATATCCACATATTGTACATGTTAGTTCACTAATGCTATCTACGGTTTAATATTTACAATTATTAAACTTCCAGATGCCATATGCTTCATGGGGGAAAGAATTGATGGAGTTAGAATCCATGGTTGTATCAATCGAGGAAACATCTTGGCTTCACGTAAAGAATTATAAATGTCATTTTTTAAATACATGTATGTTCATTGAATCATGCATGTCTAACTACATGAACACTTGTTGACTATAGGCACCAACCGAAAAACTTGGACCATTTCCTGTAGTTGTATCTCCTCATAGGCCACACATGAAAAAGGGTCATGTGTATATGAGGCGGCCTAATCCTAGCAAGAATCTAGTTGTCGATGGCCATGGAGCTACTGGTACCATGCTAATGTATATCCTTCAATAATATTTCTTGCTTAACTTGAAATCCAGTGCATAAAATGTTTTGTTAATGTTTGATTTCCATGTTTACTACATCAGGAGCTAGAGTTTACTATTGAAAATGTCTTAGGGATGGTTGATGCAGTAGTCAGTGTTGCATCTACAATGGCAACAAGTCACGTAGAGGTAAAACTATTTCAACATGATCACTACATAGTTTATTATTGTTGGCATATGTTTATTCATGCATGTCTAACTATTTCAACATTTGGTGATTATAACCACTAGCAGTAGGATTTAGTCATGCAGCAATCAATGTGGCATCTACAATAACAACAAGCCACATAGAGGTACAACTATTTGAACATGATGTAGACATAGCCTATTATTGTTTTCTATTGTTCATTCATGCACATGTCTAACTATTTCAACATTTGGGGATTGTAGCCACTACCACCACCACCAGTTCCTGCCCCCTCTAGTTTGACCATGGATGTGACCATCCTTGATGTTCAAACAACAGCTCCATCTTCTACACAAGGAACACAATCCCCTTTGTCACAGTCTCTCGCTGAGGTGAGATGTCCATTAATGACCAATTGTTTCATGCAATGTCCATGAACATGTTGATAAGTGTTGAGTTAATTTAGATATGGTATTTTATTGAGATAATGTGTTAGTAGATAATTAGTTGAATTTAACAATTGATATTTAATTTGCAGGATCCAGATATGTACACTAGTCCTAGAGTTGTGCCTAGAGGATCAACGTCGAGAAAGAACAAGAGGAAGCTTGAGTTTTGATGTGTCTTATGGGATATGTACATTTTGATACATGTACATGTGGCTTGGATAGTTGTGGAGACATGTACTTCTGGTTAATTTTGGATAAATACGTACTTTTGGACACTTTTGGATATATATGTACTTTTGGAGACATGCACATTGACATTTCAGTTATAAATGAATGATATGTTTCACCTTGAATATGTTCTTTGGTTTCCACATGTTCTTGTGTCAATCTATTGTATTGATTTGTGTGGATTATCTATTACTTATGAATGCACTATGTCAAAAGAACAAACTATTATATTTAAAGGTTTAAATGATCTCACTACATGCACACTAATTGGATATATCTAATTAAAATTGTGAGTTTAGATGATTAAATTACAAGTTAAGTCAATGCTCAAGTGTAATTTAATAAAACTAAGTGCAATACATGCTTTACATTTCATCAACAACCAACAACACTATTCAACAAACTTCATGCAACCAATGACTAATCACTCACCATTAAAGGAACTACAATAGAATCCAAAGACCGAGAACCAACTTCGTGAATCAACATGATTTGAAGCATAAGTCCATCGGATTTGAAAAAGTTGAGTTGGACACTAGATTGATTCTGAACTAAGTTGTGACAGTAAGATAAGATTAGGGTTAATATTAGGGTTTGTGTGGTAGGGTTATGGTTATGGGCCATGCATGTTAAATAGTAAACCCTAGTTATGGCTATGGTTTTCCAAGTTTGGTCTTCACTGGCGTGAAATGCATTGTCCAAGTTTTACCCTCATTCGCATGAAATGCATTGTCCCCTACCGAGTAAAACCCTAGTTTAAGAAACGACCATATACATAGGTCATCACACAATGGATGGGCAGGAGAGGGTCCCCAAGCTAAAATCCCACGTCACGAATCCAATGGAATCAACGGTTCATCGATCAAAGGAATGAGCATCGATCTATGGTGAGTTGAAGAGCACATCTAGATACCGTTCATGGACACTTAGTGGACTTGTGTCGAGTGCACAAAAATTGTCACAGAGCCACAATTTTGAATTCTATCAACTCTTGATAATGTGTTTGGGCATGGGAAATATGGCAACACCAACCACATCCCCACTGTCCATGCATTTCCAAGTTTGATGCTTGTTGGCGTGAAATGCATTGTCCCTTACTGAGCAAAACTCTAGTTTCAGAAACCACCATATATGGTGGTCAATGCGAAAATGACAGGAGGGAGAGGAGCCCCCATAGCTAAAATCCCATGTCATGAATCCAACGAAATCAACGGTTTGTCGATCAAAGGCTTGAGCATCGATATATTGTGAGTTGCGGGTCACCTCCATATACTGTTCATGGACACTTGGTGGACTTGTGCCCGATGCACAAAAAATGTCACGGAGCCGCAATTTTGAATTCTGTCAATTCCTACTAGAGTTTTTGGGCATGGGAAATATGGTAACACAAAATGCATCCCCATAATTTGTGGCTTTCCAAGTTTGGCCCTCATTGGTGTGACTACATTATCCCCTACTGAGTGAAACCCTAGTTTCAAAAGCCACCGTATATAGTAATCACCAGGAAATGGAAAGGCAGAAGAGGCCCCCCCAGGTAAAATACCATGTCACGAATCCAACAAAATTGACGGTTTATCGATCAAAGGACTGAACATCGATCTATGGAAAGTTGCATGTCACCTCCACATACCATTCAAGGACACTTGGTGGACTTGTTCTCGGTGCACAAAAAACTTCACAAAGCCATAATTTTGAATTCTGTCAACTCCTGCTAGCATGTTTGGGCATGGAAAATATGGAAACGCAAATCACATCCCCACCGTTAGTGGATTTCCAAGTCTGGCCCTCGTTGGCGTGAAATGCATCATCCCCTACTAAGAGAAACCCTAGTTTCATAAACCACGGTATACGGAGATCAACGAGAAATGGATAGGTGAGAAAGGGGCCCCTTGGTAAAATCCCATGTCATGAATCTAATGGAATTGATGGTTTGTGGATTGAAGGCCCAAGCATCAATCTATGGCGAGTTGTAGGTGACCTCCAGATATCATTCAGGGACACTTTATGGACTTGTGCCCGGTGTGCAAAAAATGTCACAGAGCCACAATTTTGAATTTCGTCAACTCCTGCTAGCATGTTTGGGCATGGGAAATATGGAAATGCCAATCGAATCCTCACCTTCTATGGCTTTTCAAGTTTGGCCCTCGTTGGCATGAAATGCATTGTCTCCTACTAAGCGAAACCCTAGTTTCAAAAACCACCATACAAGGTGGTTACCGAGAAATGGACAGGAGGGAGAGGAGCCCCCCTAGCTAAAATCCCATGTCATGAATCCAATAGAATCAACAATTTGTTTATGGGAGTCCCTAGCATTGATATATGGTGAGTTATAGGTCACCTCCAAAAATCATTCAGGGACACTTGGTGGACTTGTGCTCGGTGTGCAAAAAATGTCACGAAGCCACAATTTTGAATTCTATAGAAGGAGCAAGTCGATAAGTCAACTTGAACGATAGTTGACTTAGTCGATCAGCTGACTAAATTGATGAGCCAACTTAGTTGATCAGCCGACTAAGTCGATCGACCGACTAAACTAGAGATTAGGTCAGCCACCTAAGGTCGTGTCGATTCACCGAACCGACAGGTAGTTATTTTGTAACGATTTTGTAATCATATATATTAGGTTGTTGAGCCAGTTGAGAACTCAGTTTAGTTCTCTATGTTGTATGGACTCATTCATGTAATATAATATGTTAATTCACCTATTTGTTCTTATCTCTTGTCTCTGTTTTATATGTATGTTTTAGTATGTATTATTGGTAACCTTATGTGATCTGTGAGATTACAACATTGGTTCTGTTGCCGGTAGTACATGTCTGAAATGTATGCAAACAAATGATACCGGAGCAGGAGATTAAGGACTGGTGGGAACGTAAAGTTGCAAACTATTTGCAGAATTATGTACAAAGGAACATATTAACAATCACATAAGCCAAATAAAGATTCTTCACCGAAACACATGAAAAGTTTGTAGAACCAGTGCCCCAAATTCTGAAGAAACTCCTGGATGAGAAAGCTGGAAGGGACTAAAGAACAACAGTTGTGGGAAAAACTAATCTGAGGTAGAAAAAACTTGTTGGAGTGGTTCGAAAAAACCGCCCACGACTTCTGTGAGGAGAAAGTAATTGAAGACAGAACTTCCGTGGAAACCATCAAGGAGAAATTTTACACAGATCTCACCGAGAAATTTCTGTGCTCCTTACCGACCTTGTTGTTCAAATTCCTGATCAATAAAGGAGTAGGACATATTTTTGAACCTCGTCCATCACTTCAGGAACTTCCATCAAACTCTAACTGGGCGGAGAAGCAAAGGAAGTGGGAAAAATTCATTGCAGAAAGGGAGTGGGAATACTTACTAAGCAAATAGACCAAACTATCTGGGATTTCTAAAAGGGTTGGGTAGGCTATCGGGGGGTAGCTGGTCATAGGTCAAGATAAGAGTAGAGTGGATTCTAGTCGAATAGAAACAGATACCATTCACTAGTAATGAGAATTAGACCAAAAGGGAACTCAAAAGAATAGTATCACATAAACGTATGCCGGGCATTCAAAAAATAGAGAGGGAAGAAAGACAACAGAGGAGGGAAGCAAGAAGAGAAAGAGCCCTAGAGCTGCATAGAGGAAGGAGTCCTGGGGCGACCGACCAGGAAAATAATCTGCTAGAGTCGGGTCATGACCGACATGAAGAAGGCGTCGAATAAGAGGCATCCCCTATGGAGGAAGAATTATGGATAGAGCAGCCAGAAGTTCTCCAATTAAGAGCTCCCCATAAAGGAACAACCCTTTCTCCGTTGAATCCATGTACTTGCATACAGACTATTGTCGAAGAGGACCTCCAACTACGAGCTGGTGACTTTGGTATATGGAGTCGACTAGACGATGAAACATACACTGAACGACACCTCATTATCCGTCGACCAGAGGAAGGGAATTGGGTTACCTTTCAAGCGGTACCCTCCAACCGAAGTATCCACTTACTCTTACTGACACATGAAGGAGCACCCCCCCCCTTTCCAAATATAGCTTTTGAAGACACACAACATTCAGAACTGCGGCCAAATAGTTGCAGTAGGCCATCGACAGATGAAGTCGACATCAACCGACTACCAGTCGATGAAGAATCGGCAACCGACGGAAACAAAAGTTTTGTCAACCATAATCCCACAAAGACAAATAAACCACTCACCCGTACTTCCCCCAAACCAATCACCCCTCACCATTTTCCAACTCCATCACCACCACCACCACCACCCCCCGACTCAGAGAAAGGCCCACCACAACCAGCTGCATCTAAATAACAAAAAGTCATAGTCATCCCACCTCCCCAACCAAAGAAACCATCAACCACTATCCCACAAACCAAAGATCCCAACTCGACTGTTGCAGGTACACAGGTGATAATACAAGTAGGAAAAGAAAAGCATAAGAAGAGGAAGAAGAAGCAGAAGAAGGAGCATCATGGACAACCACCAAAGGTCTAGATCAGATTGAAGGATGCAAGCTCCCTGACCGACCCAGAGCTAGGAAAAATCCTCAAGACCCTAGCAAGTGAAGCAAAGATGAGGAGTGAGCAAAGAAATAAGGAACTCAAGGGTAAGAAGGCAGAACAGGTCGAGTTTCTCACCAAATGCCGAAACCTGGCCCATTCAGTCCTGCTGGGCCCCGTAGAGGTCGACACATACAAACCGCTCGAAAGGGCATATTATCTATTTACGAGCATGGTGTCGGCACTCAAAACTCACATTCAAGAAACAAAGGAGGAACAAAAACAATAAATTGGTAGACTCCTAATGGCACAACACACCGCCTTCACTTAAGCTTATAAAGTGATGCAAGATCACATGGAGGAGTCTATCGTAACTGAAGAAATACTGAGAGACTGGCTTGCTTACTATAGGCAAGTCTATCAACAATCTTTACAGACCCGACAAGGGATCCAGGAATTAGAAAGTAGGAAAACCACTAAGAAAGCACTAAGGACAACAATAGAAGAACAAATAGTGCTTGAAATAGCCAAACTGTAGAGACTAGAGAGGGAAGCACATAAGTCAGTGCAGCAAGTTATCCCCAGTTTAGAAAAAGTCGACATCATCTTCCCACAGATGAGACGAATTATAGAGACTGCAGAGGAGAAGGACCAATTTATGGGTCTTGACATGGAGAGGATAGCAAAAGCCTCCATTTCAGAAAAGATGCCGATCCTATCAAGCCTGACCACACTTACCATTGACATCCAGAATATTTTGCAAAGTTGGACAGATTTCCAACATCACCTTGCAGTAACAGCACCAGCCATTGTCAAATTCTGTGTACAGAAGCGACCGACCATAAGATTTCACAGCCTGTGAAGACAAGGCAAATCACAGTAACTCTTGAGACTAGAGGAATTTTTTGTACCTCCCTGTTTCTTTGGGACAAAGAAAGGTTTTGTTTGTGAAAGAGATGTAGAAGGAGCAATTCGATAAGTCAACTTGAATGATACCTGAATAGTCGATCACTCAGCTAAGTTTATGAGCCGACTTAGTCGATCAGCCGACTAAGTCGGTCGGCCGACTAAACTAGAGATTAGGTCAGCCATCTAAGGTCGTGTCGGTTCACCAAACCGATAGGTAGTTATTTTGTAACTGTTTTGTAATCATATATATTATTTTGTTGATCTAGATGAGAACTCAGTTCAGTTCTCTGTGTTGAATGGACTCATTCATTCAATATAATCTGTTAATTCACCTATTTGCTCTTATTTATTGTCTCTATTTTATATGTATGTTTTAGTATGTATTATTGGTAACCTTATGTGATCTGTGAGAATACAACAAATTTTGTCAATTCTTACTAGCGTTTTGGGCCTAGGAAATATGGTAATTCCATCTGCATCCCCATCGTCTGTGGCCTTCCAAGTTTTTCCCTCTTTGGCGTGACTACATTGTCCCCTACTCAGCGAAACCCTAGTTTCAAAAACCATCGTATACGATGGTCATCGAGAAATGGAAAGGTAGGAGAGGGTCCCCTTAGCTAAAATCCCATGCCACGAATCCAACAGAATCAATGGTTCATCGATCAAAGGCCCAAACATTAATCTATGGTGAGTTGCATGTCACCTCTAGATATCGTTTAGGGACACTTGGTGGACTTGTTCCCGATGCACAAAAAACGTCACGGAGCCACAATTTTGAATTTTTTCAACTCGTGCTACCATGTTTCGACATGGGAAATATGGAAACACAAATCACATCCCCGTCGTCGGTGGATTTCCAAGTTTGGCCCTCGTTGGCGTGAAATGAATCATCCCCTACTAAGAGAAACTCTAGTTTCATAAACCATCATATACAGAGGTCAACGAGAAATGGATAGGTAGGACAGGGGCCTCTTGCTAAAATCACATGTCATGAATCCAATGGAATTGACGGTTCATCGATCGAAGGCCCGAGCATCGATATATGGCAAGTTGCAGGTCACCTCTAGATATCATTCAGGGACACTTTATGGACCTGTGCTCAGTGCACAAAAAACTTCATGGAGCCACAATTTTAAATTCCTTCAACTCCTACTAGTGTGTTTGGGCATGGGAAACATGGCAACGCTAACTGCATCCCCACCTTCTGTGGCTTTCCAATTTTGGCCATCGTTAGCTCGAAATGTATTGTCCCTTATTGAGAGAAACCCTAGTTTCAAAAACCGCAATATACAGAGGTCATTGGGATATGGACAGGCAGGAGAGGCCCCCCCTTGGCTAAAATAGCACATCACAAATATAACAGAATCAATGGTTCACTAATTGAATGCATGAGCATCGATATATGGCGAGTTATAGGTCACCTTGAGATACTATTCACGGACACTTGGTGGACTTGTGCTCGGTGCACAAAAAATGTCACGGAGCTGCAATTTTGAATTTTGTCAACTCCTTATAGCATGTTTTGGCATGGAAAATATGGAAATTCCAACTGCATCACCACCATTCGTGGCTTTCCAAGTTAGGCCGTCGTTGGTGTGAAATGCATTGTCCCCTACTAAGCAAAACCTTAGTTTCAGAAAACACCGTATACGAAGGTCACAGGGCAATGGATAGGTGGGAGAGGGCCCCCCTAGATAAAATACATCGTCACGAATCCAATAGATTCAATGGTTCATCGATCGGAGGCCCGAGCATCAATCTATGGTGAGTTGCAGGTCACCTCCAAATATCATTCAGGAACACTTGGTGGACTTGTGCCTGGTGCGCAAAAAATGTCATGGAGCCACAATTTTGAATTCCGTCAACTCCTGCTAACATATTTGGGCATGGGAAATATGGCAAAGCCAACCGCATACCCACCGTCTATGGCTTTCCAAGTTTGGCCCTCATTGGCATGAAATGTATTGTCCCCTACTAAGAGAAACCCTAGTTTCAGAAACCACCATATACGAAGGTCATCAGGAAATGTACAGGTGGGAGAGGTTCCCCCCTATCTAAAATCCCATATCATGAATCCAACGAAATCAATGTTTCATCGATCGGAGGCTCGAGCATCGATCTATGGCAAGTTGCAGGTCACCTCCAGATACTACATCCTACATATTAAATTCTAGTATGTAAATGTTTTATGGTTACCTTTATGCATTGAACTAATGGTTATAATAAAAAAATTAACATGGTATAGGAGTTGAGTTATCAAGAAGGAAATTATATAAGCCTTAAACTAGAAAGTTATCATTACGACATCTTGTTTCCATCATCCTAGTTTTATATATCGGCTAAAAACATTGACAATATTACCTACTTAAGAAATTAGGGTTTTAGTCCAATAAGAGATCTTGCAAAGAACTTTGACAGGTATGACCTAAAGAGGCACATGTATGTATTCTAAGGTTATGTATATCATGTGAATGAGATATTGAAATGTTCATATGATTGATATATAGGGTTTATTGATCATATGTAAAATTTGTCATGTTCATTAACTTGACATACAAGAGAAATTTTGGCATATTTATAAACAACATTATGGAAAATTTTGCATATCAAGAACACAAAATTGACATATTCATAAGCAACATACATGGGTAAATTAAAATTATGATACATACCTCATCATTCTAGATCCACCTATTATCATACAACCAAACCCTCTGGATCAACTCTTATAATGATGGTCTCCATTAGTCTCTCATGCTCTGTATCCGGTAAGAAGTAGCGTACCTTTGATGAATTTTGGCTAGTTATTGTTCGTGCCTAGAGGTTTGTACCAATGATTAAGTTGATAAAGTGATAAACACTTGGACCTGGATTGTAATCCCTGTAAACATATCCACCCTTCTTTCTTGCATTGTTGTCATGTGTAAGGTATTCACCTTTGACAACCATAGACCCGATTGGCAAGTGGTTGTTTTCATCTTTAGTCATGGACACAATGAGGGTTTGCTTTCCATCTATACAATGTGTTAGCCAGTAATCACCACCCTATTCACTATCTTTTGAGGCAACCACTGCATATATGTGTCCTGCATAATATTATTATGGGTATATGATCAAATATTTTCCATGTGATACATGTCCATTAATGTGAGTTTCAAGACTACGTAAAAAAACAAAAAAATGTTAAGAAAATGCATCATACCAAGATGTACAAGGTTTGAGACATGATGAAAATCTATAGAAATAGATGATTGATCTTGTTCCAATGGAGTTAACTCAACAATTTCACACTGATTAAGTTGAAGTGATATGCGATCTCATCCATCAACCCAATCCAATGATTCACACCCATCCCAGTCACCATCACCACAAGGAGGGAAAAAACAAGCAAGTTTTCTTGTCCAAAATTTAAATATTGGGTTATCAAAGCTTTGAACTAAATGAAAGCCACAAATCCCGTGAAAAATATTTCATTCCCATGCATGTGAACGATCTATGTCTACCACCTCCCAAAAAAAATCTCTCCACATGTCTCTTTCTTGTGGATTCTACTCGCATAGTTGATTCCTCTCCCATTACTGGCATGCACCACCTGACTATAATTGAGCATTTTGAATTGTAGATACTGTAGGTAATTTCAATTCCTCTCTTCGTAGGGTTGTTTTGACACATGCTCCGGCTCCATCATGCTCTCCTTTACCATGCCTAGTCTCAAAATAGTTCCACATATGTGGAACTTTGTAGTTTTTATGCAATGAACACAACCATTGACATATGCGTGCACTTTTTAACTGGCCAGCACATCCATCAGACCAAATCCAGTGTCGATCCATCTGCATTTCCTTCCCTTCAAATGATCATAGAACATGATGAAGCAATGGCGTACATAGTGGAAGTCATTGCACCTATCATAACTTATGTAGAAGTGATATTCCTTTATAGTTTCTCTTTTCTCTTCACTGCTATTTGGGCCATGCCTATATGTGATATACACCATCAAGGGAACCTGCTCATAGTGATAATACTGACTTTGGATCTCATTTTGAGGTTACAAAGTGTAGTTCTCAGCAAAATCAACAACTGAAAGTATAGTACCATGGGGAAATGTATCTCTGCATATTCTAAACTTCTCATGATGCCATCGTGCCAAGTGGACATGCTGAACATATTGATGTGTCTTTTCAATAAATTCCTTGACGAAGTTAGTAACTTGTACCTGTTGACACAAAATGTTATCAATATAAGTTTTTTTTATAAGGAATGAAATGTAACTATTCAAACATAAATTTATAAATAAATGCATGTACCTGAGATGTCACCAATTATATTTTTTTTCTTTCTTTCCTTGGGACTATTTCATAGCTGATATATTTGAAACTTTTCATGTCTATAACCATATTCACAAATTAATTGTCTCCACTCTCATGCATACATTGGCTCAGTAATGTCATTCTAGTACAATTGGAGCAAGTTCCATCCAAACAAGATCTTGCATAGTATGTTTGCCCCTCACGCCTGTTGCACATGATACTATGAATGGATTCTCTTGATGAATTCGGTGGTATTGTCAAGGAGAAATCCTGCACATGGTTAGTATGCAACACATGACAAATGTACAAAAAAATTTCATAGTAATATTCATATTCTACATGGTATCTACAACAGCAAGTGTTACAAAGAGTATTTATTCTAACATACCAGGGCTTACATTTCTCAAAAGATCTTGGCCCCAAATTCAATTTTCTATGTTCATTCCTAAATTTATCATATAGTTTTGTCTATTTTATATCAATAAGATTCTTAATATGTGGTTCACAGTCCTTTGAACCCTTTCTCAGTTTTAGTACATCCTTCCGGTTTGAAGAAGGCTTTGCGTGATCATGCCAAAAAATCTGCACTAGTCCCTTTACTACATCAACTATATTCATGTCACGACATGGCAACCGACCAATAAAGGCCCAAAAATATGTCTGAGCAGTTGTGTCAAGATGTTCTCTTCTAATAGAATACCTATGGAGGGTTTTTACATTCAAATTAACTAGTTTAGATGTAGGCTTGAGAAAATGAAGGACCCTAGTGTTCTTATTTACAATTGCTTGTGACAACACACAACGAGCCGCATTACGGTCCTTTGAAGATGTGTTCTTACCAATTTTACCAAAGGAATCTACTAAGCTTTTAACTATATGAGAACTTGATCCATAGGTATTTATCATATTTAGCCCTAACAATTTCCTAACAATATTCATGCCCCTAGATTTTAACAATGATAAAAATAATCTACATTTATCTCCATCACAATTAGAAACAAAATATTTATTTAGTATTTTTTGAGTTTGATAAGCAATACTACGTTTAGATAGCATACCTTCAATGGAATTAAGGAGTCCTTCATCAACTTGTATATGCTTCAGAGTTCTTCAACATGTGCTTTCTAATGGAGGTAAGGGGGTTGGAATTCTATCATCTAGTGCATCAACAATATGCTCTGGCATTTCAATAGCGACTTGTTTTCCTTCATTCTCTTCCTAGTAGTTGGATGGTGGAATTCCAACATCCTCATCGATGGTCTGGATAATATTTTCTTCTTAAACAATAGGCTCCATGTCCAATGCCTCTTCATGAGCTTCGAATTGAGATGATAACTTATCACTTTGACTTGATGTGGGATTTGAAAGATCCCCTAATGAGCACCTACGTTTTGATTCTTGAATACGTTCATGGGGTGCTTGTTCAACAACTATTGTGGACTTTGAACCATGGTATCCTCTATAATTGTGGTGAATGCTTCCTTTTTTCTTGTGCTGGATTAATAGGATGAACCATGGTATCCTCTATAATTGGATTTGGATTAGTTTCCAAAGAAAGGCTCCGATTCATCATGTCTATTCTTTTCTTTTCTTTCTCTTCTTCAATGACTTCTCGAGGTCTCTTCTTCTTTGCTGATTTTCTTCCTCGGTTACGTACATTCCCCATCACCACAATGATAAATTCAATATAGTTTGTTTCTGCTGCTCCTCAATTACAAGCTTGCAAACCTTTAACTTGCTTTATAACTATTGATCCTTCAAGGTTCTTCAATCTTGCTTCTCAATTGTTCATATTTCCCATCAAAACAATGATGAATGAGAAAATTTACCTATGGTTAGATCTTGAATAATAAGCAAATGAAAGTTAAATCATAAATTGTTCCTCAAGTTGATTCTCTTATACAATTGTGTATATCCACCATCACCGTGAAATGATATTGAAGCTTGATATCTTATCCTGTGTGCTCCTCAACCATGAAAGATGTCCTCAATGTTGCACCTGCATAACAAAAAGAATGATGGAGAATGTGTATTGTAAATATTTCCACAGACATGCTCATGCTCTTGAGAAAAATGTGCAATAATCGTATTTTCGTAAAGACAGAGTAAAGTTGCTCTCGGAAAAAAACAATCCACTGTTTTTACAGTCCCAAAATGCGCACATGTTATATAGAGTAAAAACACTCACACGATTTGTAGAAGTAAAACATGCAGGCGATAGTTTTAAGCACAATTAATAGGTTAGGTGCATGGCTAAGGCAACGAATAAAATCATAAGAAAACAAATGTTTTCTATGGTTAGAAACAAATCAAATGTTTTTATTGGTCCCTTCTTTTCATGCATATAAATGTTTCTCTCTATACACCCAATAATCCCTAGATACCCCTATCTCTTTCTAAATATACCTCCCTCATTCTCTCTACATCCCTCCCTCCCTCTCTCATCGTGATGATGATGTTGTTGATGATGAACATGATGATGATGATGAACATGATGATGGTGATGATGATGATGAAAATGATGATGATGATGAACATGATGATGATGATGAAGACGATGATGATGATACTGATGGTGATGAAGACGATGAAGACGATGATGATGAAGACGATGATGATGAACATGATGATGATGATGATGACGACGATGATGATGATGAACATGATGATGGTGATGATGATGAACATGATGATGAAGACGATGATGATCATGATCATGATCACAATTATGATTATCATGATGGTGCATTAGAGAGAATTTGAGGTCAAAAATGGGCCTCAAAAGGACCAAAATGTACTATAAAAATCAACCAATTACATTCTAGTAGATGACATCATCCCCCATGGTTGAGGTGGCATTGCATGAGTTAAGAATGCTTATTTGTCACATTTTCTATGGTGGATGAAAACCCATAGTTAACCAAGGTAGTGGTACAAGTACTTTTAAGTCATAAAGTGAAGTACTCATAATAAAAGTCATTTCACACTTTCTCATAAAATAATATTATTGTTATTTTCAAGTGAAGTACACACAATTCACTTTCTCATAAAATAATATTATTGTCATTTTCAAGTAAAGTACTCATAATTCATAAAAATGTCTTTTCACATTTTTTTATAAAATAATATATTGTCATTTTCATGTTTTTTAATTTTAAATTATATATTCACTCAATTGTATTTAATATCATAATGTCAAATTAATACACACACACACACAATCTTGTACTTTTAAAATAAATTAAATTCATGAATGATATTTATATGAAAAAAATATGTTAGTTATGCATATAAATTAAATTCATTTTTGTTTAATTTTATTTACAAGTTCAAGGCAAATAAATGCTAAAGGACAATAAAATTTTGGGAATTTACAATGAATCTTAGTCACATCATTGTAGAGTTATTTAATTAATAGTCAATTTAGAAAAGTAACTCAACTATGGTTATTTATATTGTGCATAAAAAGTAGTATGTTTATATTTTTGTAATACATCTCTTAGGAGGCCCATTTTTGACCTCAAATTCTCTCTAATGATGATAATGATGATGATGATGATGATGATGATGATAATGATCATCATCATCATGGTGATGAAGACGATGATGATGAACATGATGAACATGATGATGATGATGATGATGATGATGATTATGATGATCATGGTCATGATGATGAAGACAATGATGATCAACATGATGATGATGAAGAAGATTATGATCATTACGATGGTTATGATGATGTTGATGATGGTGATGATGGTCATGATGATCATCATCATCATGGTGATGAAGACGAAGATGATGAACATCATGATGATGATGATGACGATGATGGTGATGATGATGAACATGACGATGGTGATGATGATGATGAACATGATGATGACGATGAAGACGATGATCATGATAATTATGATCATGATATGATCACGATGATGATTATCATGATGGTGATGATGATGATGACAACGACGATGATGACAACGATGATAATGATGATGAAGATGATGATGACATCGACAATGACAACGACGACGACGATGATGATGACCATGTTGAAGATGATGATGATCAGTTGATGATGATGATGATCACGATGATGATGATCATCATGGTGATGAAGACAATGATGATGATGATGATGATGAACATGATGATGATGATGATGATTATGATGATCATGATGATGATGATGAAGACGATGATGATCAACATGATGATGATGAAGAAGATGATGATGATTATGATGGTTACGATGATGTTGATCATGATAATGATGATCATGGTGATGAAGATGATGATGATGAACATGATGATGATGATGATAATGATGAAGATGATGATGGTGATGATGATGATAATGATGAACATGATGATGGTGATGATGATGAACATGATGATGGTGATGACGATGATGAACATGATGATGATGATGAACATGTTGATAATGAACATGATGATGATGATGAAGACGACGATGATGATAATGATGATCATGATCATGATCATGATCATGATTATCATGATGGTGATGATGATGATGATGATGATGATGATGAATATGATGATGATGAAGATTATGAAGATGATGATGGCGTCGACAACGACGACGACGATGATGATGATGACCACGATGATGAAGACAATGATCATCTGTTGATGATGATCGTGATGATGATGATGATCATGGTGATGAAGACGATGATGATGAACATGATGATGATGATGATGATGATGATGATGATGAAGATGATGATGATTATGATGTTTATGATGATGATTATGATGATGATGATGAGGGTCATGATGGTGAAGACAATGATGATGAACATCATGATAATGATGATGATGATGATGATAATGATGATCACGATGATGACAATGATAATGATTATCATGATGATGAACATCATGATGATGATGATGATGGTGATGATGATGATGATGAACATGGTGATGATGATGAAGATGATGATGATGATAATGATGATGATGAAGACAAAGATGATGATGATGATGATGATGATTATGATGATGATGATGATTATGATGGTTATGATGATGATGATGCTGATGATTATGATGATGTTTATGATGATTATGATGATTATTATGATTATGATTATGATGATGATGATGATGATGATGATGATGATGACTATGATGATGATGATGATGATTATGATGATTATGATGAGGGTCATGATGATGATGATGATGCTGAGGGTCATAATGGTGAAGACGATGATGGTGAAGACAATGATGATGCACATTATGATAATGATGATAATGATTTTGATGATGATGATCAACATGATGATAATGATGATAATGATGTTGATGATGATGATCAACATGATGATAATGATGATAATGATGATGATGATGATGAGGGTTATGACGGTGAAGACAATGATGATGAAGACGACGATGATGATAATGATGATCATGATCATGATCACGATGAACATCATGATGATGAAGACGGTGATGATGAACATCGTGATAATGAGGATGATGATGATGATGTTCATGATGATGATGATCATGATGACCAAGACGATGACAATCAACATGATGATGATGATGATGATCATGATGACGAAGACGATGACAATCAACATGATGATGATGAAGATGATGATGATGGTGATGATGATGATGATGGTGATGATGGTGATGATGATGATGATTACGATGAAGATGATGACAATGAAGATGATGATGATGATGAAGATGACGATAATGATGATGATGAAGATGAAGATGATGATGATGCCAACAATGATGATGATGAGTCTCATGATCATGATCATGAGGGTCATGATGATGATAATGAACATCATTATGATGAAGACGATGATGATGAATGTCGTGATAATGATGATGATGATGATGATTATGATGATTATGATGATGATGATGAGGGTCATAATGATGATGATGATGATGACGATGACGATGATGAACATCTTGATGATGAATATGATGATGATGATGACGATGATGATCATGATGATGAAAACGATGGTGATCAACATGATGATGATGAGGATGCTGATGAGGTTCATGATGGTGAAGACGATGATGATGAAGACACATCTGCATTACTCACTATCGCTCTATGTCTTACTCACTGGCCCTCCCTACGTTTGTGCATGATGATCATCATGATGAAGACGATGATGTTGAACATAATGATAATGATGATAATTATTATGATGATGATGATGATGATGAAGATGATGATCAACATGATGACGAAGAAGAAGAAGATGATGATGATGATGCTTGACATGATGATGATGAAGAAGAAGATGATGATTATCGTGATGATGAAGATGACGATGATCAACATGATGATGATGATGAAGACGATGATGATGATGATGAGGGTGATGATGGTGATGATGGTGATGATGGTGATTATGATGATGAACATGATGATGATGATGATGATGAACATCGTGATGATGAATACGATGATGATGATGGGGGTCATGATGACGATGATGTTCAACATGATGATGATGATCAACATGATGATGATGATGAATATGATGGTGATGATGATGATGATGATGATGATGATGATGATGAACACCATGATGATGAAGATAGTGATGATGAACTCCATGATAATGAGGATTATGATGATTATGTTCATGATGATGATGATCATGATGATGAAGACGATGACGATCGACATCATGATGATGAAGATGGTGATGAATATGATCAACATGATAAAGATGACCGTGACACCATCCATCTCTCTCTCTCTCTCTGCATGTGTGAACAGGTACCTTTCTCTCCTTGTGTATGTTCCCTCATCACCCCTCACACACACACACCTTTTATCGCTCCCTCAATATCTCTTTCCTTCACTCTATCTCACACTCTCTCCACATCATTCTCTCTCTCTCTCTCTCTCTCTCTCTCTCTCTCTATCTCTCTCTCTCTCTCTCTATGTTTTCAACTTATCCCTTCTCCTCAACCCCCTACCTCATTATGACCCTACTATATGTTTTATCGCATTTTGTTCCCATATCTTCAATTTCCCCCTCCTTTTCTTCTCTCCTCCAACACATCCTATTCCTCCTCTAATACTCCATATCCACTATTCCATTCACCAATCCTCTCTCTCATAAAACCATCACCCACTTCCTCCCCTCCACCTTATCCCCCTTTCTCCACTCAAATTTACAACATCCCCCTAGGACCATGACCATTCCCAACCCCCTCTCAACTATTAACCATCCCCACTTCAACTTCCAACATCTTCCTAGGCCCTTGACCCTTCCCCACCCCCTCTAAACTATTATCCATACATTTGATATTTTACATATAGTGCTAGATTTTTAGCTCTACAACACACGTTCACATCTTATAGTTACATAACGCGCTCGCATTTTATAGTTATATAACAGACATGTGTTTTATAGTTATATAATGCACTCATGTTTTGTAGTTATATAACATGCACGCATTTATAAATTCTACAAGGTGGGAAATGTAATTTGAATTTAAACATGCCAATTCACTTGCTCGCATGTCACCAATATCTTATGTGTATGGTTTGGAATTTGCTTCGGTAATACCTAAGCTATGGTACATGATAAACCATAGCTAATTGGGAATTTCCTCCTTTTTCTGAATAAGTTGTTGTTTACACACCCGTTACAGTATGCTACACATAGTCATTTTTTACGAAATATTAAACATAAATAGCATTTTTTTTGCAGATTCTAAATATGTAATTTTTATTAAAAATATGATATTTTTCCTATTTCTTTTCAATTTCTATTGTGTCCTGACTCCTTAACTCAAAATACATGTCGTTAGTGTTATTCCCATAACTTTTTCAATTCGTAGTCATTTTAAAAACAAATTATATGGTGCAATAGAAGACACTAACCTCTACATTCTATAAAAAACCAATTTCATGATTATTTCATTAAGATCTTCAAAGGCTACACTCACAAAAGACATACCATTTTCGAGGAATGATCACTTAGATATAAATAAAAAAAACTTACTAATTTTATTTTTGAAAAATAGCGCTGCACTAGTGTTATATGCTCTCTACATGCATGCAAAGTTTTGTATCTTGAAAGCATCCTTTAGGACCTCAAAGTATGTATCCAAAAAAACATATGCCTTATCGTTTTCCTAAAAAAAAGTGACTATTAGAAAAAATGAAATTTGACATAGTTATAAAAAAATTCAATACATAAACCTTATATATTTGGAAATGTGATCCAATTTCCTACATTTAATCTTTTTTACTCAAAGTAAGATATTTTGTGTAAGTATCTAAAAAAAACAATTAAGTTGAGGGATTGCTAATTTTTCAGTTTTCTATTGCATCTAACGTGCCAAAAGTGACCCTCATTAGCTTGCACTATCCCAAATATGCTTCTAATCAATTTCTACATTTAGTACAACTTTCTCTTAACTTATTCTGATCTGATTCTGGTCTGTTTTATCATTTATGGAAATCTCAATGAAGACAATTTCTATGGGAATGGTGGGGAAAAAGTATTTAAATCAATTTGTTTAAGAACAGTATTCTTCAAGATATTAAACTAGTGATAATATCCTTGCTAATGCATATTATTTATTGTTATGTGAGACATGGATTTATCAAGCATGGTGAGGTATCAATTCATTTCATGTCATATATTAATTTCTTAGTATTATATGATAAAAAAATTACATTTCAATTTTTTTTATGACATCATCTCCTCTATAAGAGTTTTTTTTTCTTACATAATATATTGATTTCATTTTGAATAAAAATGTTCATTCTAAGTCATTTTTTATAGATAATTCCAGACTTGTAACTTTATAATTTGAAAATAGATTTTGTCAAACCTTAAATAGATGAAGCAGAGTATACTTTAACTACCATAAAATACAAATACATATCATTAATTTTATTTTCCACCTAAAATATAACATACTATAAACATATAATGTTTCCAACTTTCAAACCCCCTTCTCAATATGTTATCTATTTTTATATTTACTGATTGCTTCTATGCTTTCAAAATTCCATATATTTTTTATTATTATGATTTTGTTGAAGATGAATGTGTTTTAAACAATATTTTCTTTCAAATACAAGTGAATACTAATATCTAAATTAATTATGTTGAAGATGAATGTACTTTCAACATCAATTTCTTTCCAATACAGGTAAATACTAATATCTAAATTAAATTATGTTTTTTCTTAACCACACTAAACCCCGTGTGAAAATGTAAAATTATCGACCTTTCTGGGTGGGTAGTTCAACCCATCTTCAATAGATACAATATTGTTTCCCAACTAATATTTCAAATGGTTTCTTTATTAATAATGTATCTTAGCCTAATTTTTGAAAATATGTCGACCTTTAGAAACATTATTAAGATGTTGTTAATTTATTATTTTTTAATTAGTTAATGATAGGAGCCCATGTTCTCCTAAGCTTCCATCCGTCATCTCGATTGATATTGAGAGGGTGTTTCTCAATTTCAATCGCTTCTCTCACCCGTCTTCTTGTGTAATGGTTTTGGTCGATGTTGGTGATGACTTTGGTGTATTCCATGAGAATGTGGTGTTTGAAGGTTATGGAGTGCTCCGCTAATGTAGAATTATTTATCTGTCCATGAATGATGTCCGCACTATATTCTTTTAATCTTATTTGTATAGAGCGAAGAGTTTCTCCAATATACATCTTGTCGCAGCCACAAGGGATCGAGTACATGCCTTTAATCTTCTCTGGGTCTGCTTGATCTTTAACATGGTCTAAGATTCCACACAACGTGTTCAAAGGAGAGAAGGTGACCCTTATTCATTTCTTCCTCAATGTGTTGGCTATTTCTTCTGTTGTTCTCTGGATGTAAGGAAGCTTTATTGATTTTATAATCTCGTTTTTATTCTTTGCATGCCTTATTTCCCGTGGTTAACAAATATGACTACCCATGAAAGCACAAATGATATTAAATTATACCTGGTCTCAGCCCACCAAATTAAGGGTCTCCTCCTCCTGTTGAGATTGATGTGTTGGGAAAATTCGTTCAACATAACAAAGATCATGGACACATATCTGGATTACAACCAGATCAATGACGATCTCACGTGGAAGAAGTCTGAGGATGAGATCAACAACAAGCAGGAGATCACGGTCCTGGTAATGAGAAATTTCTCCATGGCTCCACTGAGTGGCATGGATCTGATTTCCATCGAGCGTTCCCTCAGGCTCCATGTGGTGCTCGACTTCTTCAACCCAAAGAAGCTTCACTAGGTCACCAATGGAACTACGTTGAGAAGCACGCTCTATTAGACAACCGACGTGGAGGTCGAAAATGCTGGATTGATCAACATCACTCATCTTAAGTGAAATTACTTGATGAATCTCCATTGCTTAAAAATCACTGGAATCTAATGAGTAATACTAAAACAAATTTGTTAACTTCGTAGAAGAAGTATCAGAAATTGAATGCAGATGAATCAGACTTACCCTAAGAAACCTATGTTACCAGAAACTAGAAAAAGGGAAATGAAAAGCTAAATGAGAACAATATGATAAAAGTTTGTAGGTTTCGCATACAAGAAACGAGGAGAGAGAAAAACAACAAAACTAAAGGTAAAGAAGAGTCACACAACCCACTTCCATTTTAATGGATGTTACTCAAGTAATTAGAGCAAAGGTCACACTGTTGTGTCCTTTTTAATAAAACACTATGATCCACTATTGGAGGTGGTTGCCACTAATCTATGAATGAAGAGATATCGTTGGCCAACTAATGATATATATGAGTCCACAAAGGCCAAGAATTTTATCAAGTATATTAGAATGGATGAATGCATATACCTTATCAAGTAGATTAGAATGGATGGATGCATATGATCCACTAGTGAAGGTGACTGCCACTAATCTACAATTAAAGAGATCGAGTTGAACAACTAGTGACAAATATTTAACAGATTAGAATGGATGAGTAGTTTGTGGCAAATCAAAATAACAATATTTAAAATAAAATAATTTTATATTATAAATTTAAGTGAATCATTTTTTAAAAATATAACACTTACAAATATGAATCATTTCTCGAAAGTATAAAAATTGCAAATGTTTTTAAAACTATACACTAAAAACCCCTAAAAGTTTCCATGAGTACTAATATGAACTGATGTAAATAGGGAAGAGTTTACATCATAGTTTAATTTTTTATTCACAATGAAGACATTCTCCAATTTTGAGATACAAGACACATCAACACATCATATAACTTGTTATGGGTTTAATAACACATGCATGGACTAGTGAAATTTTGAATGTAAGGAAGCTTCTTGCATTGGCTCCTTAAAATTCCTCTTTCACTCAAAAACTGTAGATTCCTCATGCATTCTCTACCAATTGTGATTAAAGTTCATTTATCCTAAAAAATAATGGAAAATCACCAAACTTTAAAGGTGAAATCATAGATGATGAATGTATGGTTAACTCTTACTAAGGCTAACCTAGGCTTTGTGCTTTAAATCAAACTCTAAATCTAGAAACTAATTTTCACATCTAGGGAAATCTCTAATATTGCCAACCATGACAAGGTTTCCATCCCCACCACGGAGAAAACCCCACGCTTTATTTTCCTCCTCCACTGTCATAATTGAACCTAAACTTAACCTTGAAAATAATCCTTCATTTTCTCCATGTGAAGGAAAAAGTATCCCTTTATCTAACAAATAGTACTTACCCCAAATCAAACACAAATTTTTTTTTAACCCAAATTTTTTTTAAGCCAAAATTCTTCCCATTTGAAATATAAAGATGCAATGAGTAAGCTATAGAAATTGATTCCAATGCAGGTTGTAATGCAAGTTGCTTTGTAAATTGTAGCATGATTGCAGCATGAATTTCATAATAAAATTGATACAATCATGTAAATTCAGTTTGTCTTGATGTCAATATTTCTAAACAATATAACAGTATAATTCCCCATTTCCCTCTGAATTTCAAACTAAATGGAATTTAATAAAAATGAAACTTTAGATTCTAATATCTAATTTCCAGAATTTCAAACTAAATCGCTGAAATTCAAACTAAATAGAATTTCATAAAAATGAAACTAAAAGTTCTAATAAATTGTTCATATTGGTTCATACCTCTCATTTGAAGAACACATTATTGATTCCACCTGCTAATTGCAACCAACGCCTAAGGAAAATTTGAGATTGGCTATTCTAACTCAACCCATTACAAAAAAACCGCCAAACCTGGCATGGGATTCCAAGAAACCATTGCATCTGCGTCCATAGAAGGTTCTCAAGATGGATTGAGCGAGAAACTATTTAATAGAGAAGGGAATGCCTAGACTTAGAAGGGTGAATGCGGTAAGGAAGAGGTTGGGAAATCCATTGAGATTCGTGTTATATGTTGGCTGGGATCAATAATCTAGACCTGTGACAAATCTAGACTTACTGTTGGCCTGGAGGCTCTAGTACTGCTAGGGTAGTTGGCCATGGCCTTGATATTCATATCTTTCTTTAACCCAAATATCTCTCGACTTAATAGGTTAAAAGTCAAGGATCTAAGTGCAGTACCAAATTATTTTCCTCAATGTGCACAACTGGGGCGCTTGGGTTTTTCTCTGTTTAGCAAGTTCAATGCCTAATGTATTGGAAAGAATAATACTCAAAAACCTAGAGTTTGATCCTGGCCCCAAAGAATAAAAAAAGAGTAAACAGGATGAAAATTCCCTTACCTTATCCCGATCTCCTTTACTTCCCATCCAACGGCCCATCTCATCTGGCTCACCTAACGATCCATCATCCAAGCCAGCGATCCCTATCGAATCATCTACGGACATCCGCGTGGATTAAGAGCATATCTTCCACCTTTGAGCCTCGATAAACAACGATCATAGTAAATTGTTCTGTATCTATGTCTGGTGCTTATTGTGATATGGCTATTTCACTGCTTTGCAATTCCTCCATGGGCTGGGTAGGGAAAACAACAATTGTTTCTCTACTATGAAACCAAAGGGAGAATCAGCTTGAGGATTGAACCAAGTCAATATGTGGCCTATGTAATCGAGCGGCTCTGCCAAAGAAGTGATCGATGCAGGGATAAGATGCAGCCCTAAAAAAAGATTGTGTATTCAATATCATTAAATTTGACATCAACTAATTTACCTTTTGCGTGCTATACAAGTTAACTACAAATGATAGGCATGAATCAGAGACCAACACCGACTCAAAAACTAGAGGAAACTAAAGCTAAATCCATTTTCTAAAAAACCATCCTAAGAAATGATTCATTTCTGAAGAAACCGTTTTTCAGCTTTAGAAACGGGGACGGCGACTGCAGTAAAAAATGCTAGTTTCCGTTTGGTCTTCGTTTCTCTTGAGGTTTTTTGAAAAAACGTGGACTACCGTCATGTTTTTGGAAAGAAACAACATTCGCTAGTGTATTTTGGGTGGAGGAGATGCACCCAAGGATAATTTGCTTTGTAGCTTCAAGTTGTACCTCCTCATGATCATCATTGACACTCAATTCCAAATCCAATAGTATTTGATACTCTTCCTCTGTCATTGGATCAACAATCTACACTTGTCTAACATTTTTGGGTCCTGAATCACTTCTAAGTATCTCAAAACTCCCACTCGAGGTAGAAAAAGGGCTACCTGAGCTTTCCAATCTATATTTCACACTATTTCCTCTACTCGAACTGGTAGGGATAACATGGGATGTAGAGGGAAAGGTGTGTCTCGCCACATAATTCAACCACCCATATATACTGGAAAAAGGTTTCTGCTCAGAAGAATTTGAGAGAGAGGCCAGTGATTCTTAGGTAGATACCCTGACTCTCTGGCTTGGACTTGCTCCATCGGAAGACCTGCCCATTGGATTTTTTGACCCATTTGCATCGTCCCAGTGATTACTACCAATTTGAAGTTTCGTGAGTAGATGTCTTGTCCTTGATTCAGAGAAAGGAGCAAGGCGCTCATAGACCGCAATATACAAAACGTTTCTTTGTTCTCAAGCATAGAAAGAGCACCCAAACCAATAATCAATAACCTCACAGTCACTATACTATGCCAATTTGCAGACAATGGTCAAGCCTTCTAAAACAATAGCCCCTCTAACAAATGAATTGTAATATGCTTCACTCAGTGGCACCCAATTCAATCCAACGTTACCATAAATGACATTAGGCATGGACTAGAGTGCCACATAGGAAATATTCTCTTCATATTCAAATTCATTAATGTCAAAGTGTGTTCCTAACTAGGACTGGAAAATCCCATATCTCAGGAAAGGGACCAGGAAATCTGATCCAGATCCAAGCTATTCTTTTTTGTGTCCATCCTTACCCTTTTTGCCATTACCACTAATGCATACTACTCAAACATACACTTTTCATCTCAAAGACGCTAGAACCTTTTCTTGAACTTCCCCTCAACTACTAAAAAATCCATTGAAATCACTTCCAAAACTGCAAAGACTAGCTTAGCCCTTAAGTACTAATAATCCCCTCAACCTTATGCCCCCACAAAACAAGATCCAAATCATTTGGTGGCTTTTAAAGGGATAATTCCCTGAATTCCTAATGAACTCTAGCAGCTCTAAACTCCAATTCTAACCAAGTTGGAAGTATAGAACAATGCCCAAAAATCTTACCAAATTAGGGCAACACAACTTCTCTTTCCAATAGGGTGGATAATTGATAATTTACAGGTACCCTACAAGTGTTGTTAGAGGTCCACTACAAGTATATTTTCATATGCTAAATAACCTCTAGACTTAAACCAATATTTGACTAAGATAGGTAGAGTGCAATGTTTTCTTGCTTGAGCACCTTTGGGACTATTCTAACAGCTAAAAAAAATTATTTCCCCTTGCATCTTGTTTTTGTTTATTTGAATACAATTTTCAAACTTCAACAACCTACTACTCAAAGTACTCATGAGAAATTATGATACTTATCTCGACATCACCAACTTCACTCTCCTTATTAAGATTTATTAAGATTTAGAATTAAGATCCGGCTCCTTATTTGCTTCTCTCTCTCCTTATTAAGATTTATCAACATATTAAAGAACTTTATTTCATGAAAGTTTATGATTTCCTCTCGAATTAATCTTGTTTTCAAGATTATATTCAATATTATGAACATAGAATTTCCTATAACCATCAATTCCCGAAAAATGTTATGGATGGTTTACACATTAAGAAAATTGCTATTGATGATTTACACATTTGAGGATGAAAAAAATCTTGGATTAAGAATTTTATGTAGCAGTCACTTCATTCTATATTATATTTTAACTTAGCTTCTAAGTAATCATAATTGAAATATAAATGAATATCATAACCTTTCAATAACATTTTTAAAAAATATATTTTTAGCTTAGAAGTACTTTGTAATCTCTAAATATACATCTTTTTACAATCTCACATCTTAATTTTAGCTTTAATTCTCATTAATATATATTTTATAAAAAAATAAGTTTAGCAATGGAATTTTCCATCTATGTTATTATTCATTACACATGATTGAACTCATTTCTTATCCTTGAGTTTCACCTCTACATTTTATAATTTTTTTCGCGGGAACGGTTAAATTTTTTTATTAAAAAGAATAGGTCATGGCTTAGCGTCAAATAAATCTATTTACAAAAGTTCTACAATCCTTGAGGATTCCAAATAGATGTTAAAGATCAATATAGCCATTTCCAATTCCACTAGCATCAATTTTGGGCTTACCTGAATCATTCATCGTCCTAAAGGCATACTCCATCATGAAGAATACACCATCCGTCTATTTGAATTATTCCCTTCCTGTGTTTTCCAATCTACCTATCTCCCTCATCCACCTTAGCATCCAACTACCCATAGGCTCCTCTCACTGTAATATCCCGAATTTTGGCCTAACACTTATGGGCATAAGCCCCATTTCTTATGATGATTACTTTGATGTTTTACTTGGTATATTAGGCCTAAGACCCTATTGCACATGAACATGATGATTTGTTTGATATATTGGGCATAAGCCAATTGCATATGTTAGTCCCTTGAACTGTTTTTTCCTGCTCAGTAATCTGTTAGGCCCTTGCTAGAGCCTGTTGAGCTGAGACTTGACTCTCTTCTTCTTGTCTCTATTTATGCTTCTTCATTCTTCAGCAAATTCCTTCCTTGCTTCCTCCCTTCTACTTTGTCTTTTAAACACATCCTACTCATGGTAAACATCATGTCATGAAAATAGTAGATTTAGACCATTTAGCATTTAACAAAGTAACACAAAACTATATCAATACATGCATTATGTAGAATAAACTATACACAATATTAATGTATGAAAATAAAGAATGTCAAGGAAAAACAAAATATTGCAAGTTTGTGCTTAAAACCCTGCTCAAAACTAAAACACATGCCCGATCAAGCAGATTCTTCCTCCCAAGCGAGGTCGCATATGGACTAACTCAAAATCCACTGAAGAAAACCTGAAACATAGCAAAGTGACCGCCCATCTGAACCCTATACCATTCTTCATCTTGGATAAACTTAGACTCGACCAAAAACCCACTAAACAACTCCGACATCATAAGTAACAATACACAAAAACGTGGGAAAAACCCCTCTTGGTGAGCAGAATCACTATATACATCGACAGGATAGTCCCATTCACAACTGCAATGGTGGGCCTTATAGAGACTAAAAGTTTCACAGTCAACATAAAACATCGGCATCCGTCAAATCTAAAGCCAACAGTCGGGGCTCAAAATTACTAATCATTGGTGATAAAGTTCATTATGCAGTCGCAACGGCGAAAATAAAATTGACTACCGCTTCCGTAAAATAGGAAGAATCACTGGCGATCGAAAAATCTACTGATTATGGAGGAATAGTCCTATTCATAGCCGCAATGGGAGACAGCGAACAGACTATGGGTCCCGCGAGACTATTAAGTCTATCAGTGTCGGAAAAACTAGATGCTAAACCATTGGGTGGAAAAACTCCTTGTTAGTGAACGAAACGACATAAACGTCGGGTGGTTAGTGCATTATGCAGCCACAATGGTGGAATATGGAAATACTACGGGCTCTATGGAAAATAAAACATATCGGTGAAATAAAAATTGATATGATGGATGGTTAGTCCATTCCGGAGTCGCCGTTGCGGAAGACAATCAGACTGCAGCTTCCACTTTCAAATGAAAAATGTAGCAATCGAAAGTTTCCATGACTAGACGCTGGTGATGATGAGCTCAACATAATTGTTGTGTCGGCGACACAAGAGACTAACCCTCCGATCAAACATTAAAAACGTTCTAATAGAGAAAACGAATCATCGAAAATCAAAGGTTTAAGCAGTAAAGCCATGGAAACATCAAGACTAAGAATTATCCGTCGGCAAAAATAAAACAATAGCAAGTGTCGTCCAGGAATCAGGGATCAGAAAGACTAATCATAAAGCGTCGGCAGGATAGATCAATATGTAGCTGCAATGGCAGAAGGTGGATGGACAATGGATTCCGCAGCAAAAAGAAAACATCGGAGAAAGTTACGATAAACCATCAGCGAACGGAACAGCAACGTTGGGTGATTAGTTCATTGAGGAGCTGCAACGGCAGGTAACAATCAAACTATGGCTTCCACAAACCAATAAAAACTTCGACAATTGAAAACTTTAAGACTATGGATCGACAAAAACAAAATAAGGATATCTGTAACGTCGGTAAGATAAACAACAAGGTTTCCAAAATAGTGGCTACATAGAGAACAATAGCCGCAATTCATGTTCAACTGACCTTCGAAAAACCAAATCAAAAAAATGTTAAGTTTCGAAAGACTTCGGCGGTGCAGTGATAGAAGTAGTTTGTTTCTTCTCCGACACCGGGGCTGCAAAGATAACTAAAACTTTGATTCGAACAGAAATGGACTTTCAATAGCACTGAAAGAAATCATTCAGATCAAAGGAAAACACTTTCATATCGAACTTTAAACTCCACAACCCAAAGCATTTGCAGACACAACAATTTTTCAAAAAGCATGAAAACTGTTGACCTCAAGACAATCCAAACTGTAGCAAAGGGAAAAACAAAATAGAGTTCATGAATCCACACACTCCCAGGCAAGATAAAATAAAAAGGAGGGTCCAAAATTTCAAAAATTTGGGAAAACGGTTGCAGCTGCAACAACTCTTTATGGGGGCATGTCCTTACATGTCGCATGCATATAGTATTGATGTGTGGGTGCTTTCATACTTATGAGAGCATGTCCTTGCAGGTCACGACCATTTCAATAATCTATTTACATCTCAACAACTCTTGCGAGCATCTTTCCACCTATATTTTAGGCATTTTTGGGTTCAGAAGCATTTATCTATTACCCTGAGATGAAGTTTTTAAGGTATGTGCTAGGTTCTAGATCTAGGCCAAAAGCCTCATTGTCTACTCATGATGGGAATTTTTCAGCAGAAGGGATGATAGACTGGATAGGAGAGTTAGATCAATACTTTGATAATGAATAGATAGAGGAGGATAAGAAGGTAAAACTAGTTGTGACTAGATTGAAAGGCCATGTAGCACTATGGTGGGATAGTGTGTAGGTTAAGAGGAAGAAGAAAAACAAGCTAGTAATAAAAAGTTGGGATAGGATGAGTTCTAGGATGTGAGGTAAATTATTTCCCAAGGAATACCAACTGAGTCTCTATAAACAAATGCAGAAAATTAGGAAAAGTTTATTGACTCTTAGAGAGTACACAAAATATTTTTACAGGGTAAACTTTAGAGGAGGTTATAATGAAGATACCTCTAAGAAGACAAATAGATACATCAATGGGTTGAGAATGAATATTCAATATGAGATTAGTATTTTATACCCTAGGAATATGGAAGGGGCTTATTAGTATGCTACAATGGAAAAATATAATATATCCAAGAGGCAAACCTTTGGTAGAGGAAGAGGATCTACCAAGAGAAAGGGGAAAGCAATTGTAAGAGAGAAAGTTCCAACCTACATGGATGAAGTTGGTGGTTCTAACTAGCAATATCAAACATGGAAAGGAGATGAACCTCAAGTTGGAAGATCCTAGCATAGAGGTAGAGGTAGAGAGAGAGAGAGTCAGTCTATCAGTGTTACAGATGTAACAAGCTAGGCCATCAGTCCTTTGAACAATGAAAATGTAGGAAAAAGAGGAATCTATGTCACTCAAGGAATGTAGGTAGAGGAACGAGCTCCTATGGTAGAAAATGCACCCAAGGTTGGGGAGGCTCTTCTTATGAACAAGTTTCTATTGAAACCAGAGAAGGAGGTGGTATAGTCTTCACAAAGGATGGCCTTAGTTCAAACTATATGAAAAGTTTAAGGGAAATGTTGCAAAGTAATTGTTGATAGTGGAAGCACTGACAATTTTGTGCCCACTAAAATGGTGGAAAAGTTGAAGCTTAGGAAATTCAAGCATCCAACACCTTACAAGTTGTCATGGCTGCATAAGGGACACCAATTGTTGGTTACATAACAAAGTGAAGTGGAATTCCAAATAGGCATGTATCAAGACAAGGTGACTGGAATACATGCCATCTGGAGGCTCAGTACAACCTAGAGATCCCACATTTAATGAAATACTGTAGAGGATATACTAAAGATTCATAATCCAAGGTACTTTAAAAATAATTGAAAATACATGAATTAATCCTTGAGAGAATATACTAAAGCTTCACAAGCCACATAGGTGCTTAAATAAATAAGAGAGAAGTTGGTACAATGACGATCGGCTAGGAGCCATGAGATGAAAAGGAAAGCGATCAAGAACCTAAAACAAGGATACATGGGACCAACGGTAGTGACCTAGGGATGAAGTAATTAGGGGGCTAGGAGAGATTGGGAAGATATCAAGAAGGCCCAAGATATCAATGGTTGGTAGTAAGAGAAAATTGAAGAAGTGCAAGAGTGTTATTGTTCCTCCAAAGATACCTCTCCAATACCATTGTGACTCCAAGATATTACTTCCTTTTCAAATGAGAGTTATTTTATTCCCAATAATCTAACGCAAAAAGTAAGTCCCCCATGCATGAAAATAAGTACATGTTTGAATCCATGTCCACCAACTATAAGATTTTAAGTGTTAAGTGGGGTACTGTGATACCATATGATGTCATTTAGGCACGGAAAATGAAACTTTTCTAGTTTTCCAATTTTAAACATGGTTTGACTGTTAAAAGAGGAAAAATTGTATTCCTATGTTATTTCTTCTCCATATAGGAGAAAATAATGAGCAACCCTACATCCTCTATACCATTCCAGTCAACACCTATGCACAAAAGTATTAGCACACTAACGATATTTTACCCTATAGGTAATTAGAATGCTAAAAACTTTTCCATATTTTACCGTCTATAAACAATAAAATATTTTTTTACCTTGTGTAAATATGCCACCTCTATTATAACCTACCAATTTTAGCCAAATTTTACTTGCAAAGGTATAATCATCCAAAAATAAGCCTCTAAGACCTAGTTTCGCTGGATATGAACACATCTATTACCATGATGATGACATGTTTGATATTGTGGTCAATTATTTGACCTAAATAACACTATTCAAGAGGCTCTATCCCAATCCACTACTGGTATAAACCCTTGCCTCCTATGATTTCCAAATACCCATCTCTATAAACCCTCCATGATTAAAACCTCGAAACATATTACTAGTTATAGAAATCCTTTGAAATAATTCATTGTTTTTCTCAGCACTTGGAAATGGGGATTATAATCTCCACCTCTCCTTCCCCTTATGAAACAATCTTTTCTCTTTGAAAACTACAAGAAATCCATAACCCTAATATGCACCATATTAGGGTATGATAGTGCTAGTCCCATGGATGACACTATCTTAGGTTTCTTAAATTTACAAACCCCTATTGTTGGTGGCATGCCTCTAAAATTTGACCTCTGTAGTTACCTAGCTCAACCAATCCATACCAAATTGGAAGAGTCCCCTACTATGGATAAATTCAGATACCCATCCTCCATGTTTTGCATGTTTTTCTATCTAAACTATGAACATTACAAAATCCTGAACTTGAAGGTCAAAGATGAAGTATGAAATCAACCACCCATCTATGAGTGGAGTGACCGTAATAATGAGAAATCCTAGAAACCCTAACTAGACAACATTTTCAAACAAATTGATAGCCATAATATACACTTTGGAGCAAGTACTGGAAGTTTCAAATAATACAGTAGGGAAGGATATCACAAATTCACAATTAGGGAAGAAAAAAAGAGTTGAATAGATCCATAAGAAGGGTTTATTATCAAGGTTTATAGGAGGGTGGATAGGAGCAAAACAAGACTGTATCTATCAATAAAACCCTCACTGTAATTTATTGAGTGTATCTATCAATAAAAACCTAACTAGAAAATTATTTAATGGATTAAATGAAATCAGATGACTTACCGAAGACATCTCTGCAGGAAAATAATATACTAGAAGCTACCTTAGCCTGTGGTTTTCCTGATGCCTTACTAACGTTCACCTTTGCTTATGGGTCTTGATCTCAATCTGCCAATTTCCCTCTATGTATATTTTGGAGATGAAGGCGATGGATAGCCTTAAGGACAAAAAATGCCCAAAGCTAAGATACCATTAAAATTGAGCTGAAGCCTGACACCCACCCAATAAAAAGTGACCTATAGGAAGAACTCGGACTATTAAATTTGTTTCAAATAATAAATTGATCTATGTCTAGTGCATCTTAAGCGTTTCTCCACGTTCACAACCTAGATTTCTGGTCACTTCAAGGAAGGGGTTCGATGAATGAACAAGAGATGCTTCCTCTGCAACCTTGGAACCTCCTCAGTAACCTTCGAACCTCCTATGCGACCTCAGGCCTAGTTTGTGGGCGAGGTAAGTGAAAAATCTACTCTACGACCTTCGACCTAGTTTGTGGGTAAGGTAAGTGAAAAACCTCCTCTGTGAACTTGGGCATAGTTCGTGGGTGAGGTAATTGAAAAACCTCCTCTGCAACCTTTGAAACTACTCTGCGACCTTGGACATATTTTTTAGGTGAGGTAAGTGAAAGATGTAAAATTTCATTGTCGCGACAAGGGGAAGGTAAGATGGATAGTTTTAATTGTTTTTTTTTAATGTTTATTTTTTTGTCATAAACAACACCATTGACATCATCATCATCATTAGTGATGATGATGTTGATAACGAAATTATCATTTTTGACATAGTCAACAGGATTATCATGATCATTGTCATTATAGCCATCATAGTCATCATAGAGAACATCATTGTCAATAGACCCTTTCTTGGAAAAAAATTGTCATATGAGTGTAATATGGTCACCATTTCGAATTTTGACAAATAGAGGATGCTTAATAAAGTCCACTATCAAGAAGAATTGATACAAGTATAGGTAAGTAATAAGGTTAGATGGAATTCATTGTATAATACAATTTATTTCTTACAAATATTTAAATCCTGAAAATGTGTAAAATTCAATTAATTACAACCTTAATAAATAGGAAATTGAACACGAAATTGTTCTTGTCTTATTCTTATTTTTGAAATTTCTTCTAAAATAGAAACCATTTTTTTAAATAATTAGGTTTATTCAATAGATCCTAGAGTGGGTAGCTACAAAATATGGATTACATGTGTTAATGCACACATAAACGAATATAGTACATTAATGACAATGCTGATTATAACATTGATGATGATGAGGTTGAGGATGAAGATGGGGTTGATTATGATGTCGATGATGACGATGATGACGATGATGATTATGATACCATTCCTGATCATAAAAATGAAGACGATGATGGTTGTGATTATTCTAATGATGATGACCATGATGATGATTATAGCTATTATTGTAATGAGTATGAACATGGTGATCATGATGATGAAGATGATAACATTGATGATGATGATGATGATGATAACATTGATGATGATGATGATTATAACATTGAGGATGGTGAGGATGAGGATGAGGATGAGGTTGATTATGATGTCAATGATGACGATGATGAAGATGGTGATGATGGTGATGATGATGATAACTTTGATAGCATTGATGATCATAAAGATGAAGATGATGATGGTTGCGATTATTATAATGAGGATGAACATCATGATAATGATTATTGATATTAGTCTAATGAGTATGAACATGATGATAATGATTATGAAGATGATAACATTGATGACAACGATGATGATGATAACATTGATGATGATGCTGATTATAACATTGACGATGATGATGTTGAGGATGAGGATGAGGTTTATTATGATGTCAATGATGAAGATGATGAAGATGGTGATGATGGTGATGATAATGATGATGATGATGATGATGACGATGATGATTGTGATACAATTGATGATCGTAAAGATGAAGATGATGATGATAGCTATTATTCTAATGAGTATGAACATGATGACAATGATGATGATGATTTCTGTTATTCTAATGAGTATGAAGATGATGACCATGATGATGATGATTTCTATTATTCTAATTAGTATGAACATGATGACCATGATGATGATGATTTCTGTTATTCTAATGAGTATGAACATGATGACCATGATGATGACTATTTCTATTATTCTAATGAGCATGAACATGATGACGATGATGATGAACATGATAACATTGATGACAATGATGATGATGATAACATTGATTCCAATGGTGATTATAGCATTGACGATGATGAGGCTAAGGCTGAGAATGAGGTTGATTATGATGTCCATGATGACGATGATGAAGATGGTGATGATGGTGATGATAATGATGATGATGAAGAAGATGATGATTATGATGATTATGATAGCATTGATGATCATAAAGATGAAGATGATGTTGGTTGTGATTATTACAATGAGTATGAACATGATGATGATGATTGCTAAATTATTCTAATGAGTATGAACATGATTATCATGAGGATGAATATTAAAACATTGATGATGATGATGATGATGATACCATTGATGATGATGATCATTATAATATTGACGAGGATGAGGTTGAGGATTAGGATGAAGTTTATTTTGATTTCTATGATGACGATGATGAAGATGGTGATGATGGTGGTGATGATGATGATGATTATGATTATCATAGAATTGATGATCATAAATATGAATATGGTGATGGAGGATAAAAATGTTGCTCAGAAGGAGCCTTCAATTACAAGGTAACTTGGTGAACTGCTTCTCAATGAAGGGCTTTGCAAGGATCCCTGCTACCATTTAGGATCTCCTCCTTCTTTTGGAATGGATGTGATTCCATTCATGAGATATAAGCACTTTGAAGTGCTTGAATCATGGTTCTTGACAACTCCTTTCTTCGAAGGGAGGAAACCCCTTGAATATTTTGTGTGCAACGTGGTGAATTGTAGGAGAACAAGTTCTTAAAGTTGAGCTTGAAAACAAATTAATGAGGTATTCTTAAATGAGAACCTTATTTGGGACAAGATCTCCCTTATGTGTGTGATTTTTTTGTACTAATGCACTATCAATGAGATATTCATCATGAATAGGTTCTCTAATGCATAGTAAAATATTGTTGATTGCTTCTTGTTTTGGGGTTGTAAAAGGGTCTTCCTCAACTCAGTGGTGGATAAGAACAAGTGCATATCTTATTGTGGTAGGTATTGTATAAGGATCAATGCATGTGAATATGTACTTGTACTACATCTCTTTGGAAGATTCTGAATCAAGGGCTCATGGAGCATAAATTGATGTATCTGCATACATGCAACTAGCATTCTTTGGTGTGGTAGCTTGCTTGTTGCACTCCTCCTCCTTATTTTATTCAAAAACAAATTTGTACCTACAATATTCTTCTTTATGTCAACCTTTATTGCAATAAGACACCATGGATTCTCCTCATTAGTCTTGTCATCATGAGATTTGGAATATTCATGGGAATTCCTTGGGTTTCATTACTTTTCCCTATTTGTATGGGGAATTTTTCTTCCTTTCTCCCTTCTTCCTTTCATTCGAGGCAATTCATGCACCTTTGAGGAATTTTGTTGGCCCAATTAGGATAAATTGTCTTTCTCTTTAAGAAGAGTGGCAATAAATGAATCTAGTCAAGGAAACAAGCTTATTAACTGGTGAAGCATACTCGGATGGAAAATGAACTGCCTTATGCAAATTACATGCCTTATGAAAGGTCCTATGGTGCTTGTGCTTCTGAGGGCAAGGATTTTTTAAGCATTAAATTTGGAATAATAGAGATAGCCCGCTCGTGCTGATATCCTGCTCACTATAGATGAGGTAGGAAGGAGACTCAACCTACAAACTAAACACTAAAGAGAGTTCACCTGGGAGATCCCTCACCGATTCACCCACAAAGTTGGGAGTATCTCTTAGCGTCTTCAGTGACAAATTTTTGCAAGCGGAGAACTGGCTTATCGATCCGCTAAAAGTAGGTACACCAACTATGGGTTCGCCTTAGGTATAGCTTAGTGCTATCATAATATAATAAGTCATAATACTAAATCTAGATCAATAAGAGTAAGGTTTACTAGTGCTAGGGGGATCATGGAAGCAGCTGGAGGAATTAAAATGTGTGAAATTTGAAATAAGATCTAAGAGAGAGCCTAGTAGAATGAAAGGAGGAAACAAAGACACTATAATTGGTACCCAATTTGGAGAGAATTAAGAGGACCACTTGTGTTACATCCTTATTGATTGTCACATATTGAGTTGAAAAGGCACTGATCTGAACTTCCTAAAAAAATCTTGAATAGAGCCAAATTCACTTGGTTTCAAGTTCATTAGTTCCACCTCTAATTGATGGCTACTCATTTCATGTTAATTTTCGAAAAGTGTGTACATCGTGGTCTAAAATTCACTTTGGATCTTCTTGGATTCAATGTGTTAGAGTAGGTATGGAGAAACTAAATAAAAAAGAACTCTATTACTTCATACATCTTGTTCAATTATTTGGAATTTTATACTACTAAATTTGGTTCCAACTCGATTCCTATTATGATCTAGTAGAGCCCCTTCATATATAAGAGAACCTCTACTCTTAGATTTCCATTAAAAATAGTCAAATGGGGTTAAAATATATTGGGAACATATATATATATATATATATGCCTACAAATGCACTTCCTCAACGTGTAATGTAGCTTGGTTTTTGAGAAAAAACTAGTATACCAACTTGTTTAACACATGTGCATCTGTGATACCATGTAGAATTTGAGCATGTAAGTCTAGCCACTAAATGGGAGAGTAACATAAGTGCAAGAGATCATATCCTAAGTACATAGGTAGGAGAATGAAGATATGGAGAGGATTATTATGCTCTAACAATATGAGACAAGGGATCCCAATAAAGAAAAACTCAAGTTGTCTTCTCGCAATGGAGTAACCAATTTCCTTAGGGAGAAAAGTTCACAAATATATAAGGTCAAACTCTCATAGATCAATTCAAATAATAACAAACTTATTTTCAAAAAATTATACATTTATTACTGACAATAACTAATTATTGGCTAGAGAAATTAAGTACATTCTTCGAGTGGTTCTATTCAAAAATAACTTTGCATGCTAATCATCATAAACTTGCCAACAACTCTATCCACACACCAAAATTTGCAGAAAAATCACAACAACCTTTCTCAACACAATTGGTTTTAAGCAAAAAAAATATGAAAATAACTAACTTTGACTAACATAGCCAAGTGAGTTAGTTAACTTGTCCAAATAAAAGTGAAAATAATCAAACAAAAACAATTGCATCCCGAGGGTGGGAAAATAAGATAGATATTCCTTTTATTAAAGATAACAAAAAATTGCAAATGTATCTAATATTCTTCTACTAGGACCATTTTTTATTGAAATCTGGGTGTCTCTAACCTTCTCACTTCATACAACTTCTCATATGCAAACTCTTTTTTTACGAAAGGATGAGGAAACCAACAAAGGAATAGGTTTTGTATGTAGGGAACCATGGAAATTTAAGGGGATAAATTTATCCAATGGGATAAATTTTTAAGTTGTTTTCAAAAAACACATTGTCGTCTTCTATTTTTTTCAAGTATAATTGACCCAAATTCCATAAGATTAAAAATTGTAACTCTAAAAATAACCAAAATTGTCCAAAAACTATAAAAAACCCCTTGAGATTTGAATATTTTTTAAAATGTGTCCAAACATTTTATGGTTGGAAAATCGATAATTAGTGAGGTTCACCCAGGTTTCTACAATTTAAGAAAATTATGGATCCTTAAAATTTTCCTTGCTAAGTAATATAGTTTTACATAAATGACGGTTTTTATGGAATAAAGTATGATCAAATATGAGAGATTATTTCACAAATAATTGCTATAGCATAAGCGTACTCTCAAACATTTTCCCCTTTCTTGCCAACAAATGAACCCAAATTAGCACAATTTATGCTTAGTAATTGGCTGAGTGAATACATATGTACATGTAATGAGGAGAATTCAATTAATATATAATTTTTTTTCCACATTATGAAAGGAATACACCACTTGTATTAAGAGGAAGAGCACATGCATACCCTTTTCCTTGAGGAAAAGAGCATATGGGTATAAAATGTTGAATTTTAAGAGATTTATGAATGTACATGGTTGCAAATAATTGATATTAATGTCATATGTGTGTTGGATGAGTAAAGGGTGTAAAATAATGCAACCCATGTAGGTCACATTCTAAAGGACAAGAACAATGCACCCACATTGCATATATTAAATTTAAAACCAAGAAGAAATTATCCCTCTCTTTGGGATATAACGTTGGCATGTTTAGTTCATTATGGCCTAATTGTGTATCACTCATAGATACACAAATCTCTTAAACTTGGACATTAAACATGAAATAAAACTACCCTTTTGTTTTGGGGAGGAGTTGTTTGTTTTATGATCCTCTCTACTTTTTTAATTCATTTTTGAGAAAATAGAGACCGATATTCTTATGTGTGCTATTCCTCATTAGTTCATGGAACCTATATCGAAATAATTGGACATCAGATTCGAACCCAACCAACAGTTTCTCTTCAACATGTTTAGATCCATATTTTTTGTAACATAGAGAACCTTAAAGCTACAAGAGACAGGTATAGATAGGTAGAGATGCATGATTCATGGCTTTCATAATGGAAGAGTTTAACCCTGGAAGTGATTGAAAATCATCTCCATTTATGTCGTCTGATACTACCAAGGAGGTGGAAGGAGAAGTAGTTGCAACAACACAAAGTGTTCATCCTAGTCCTTCAATAGTTGTTTCAATGAAGAAACAAAATAACCATAGTTTGCAGTAACGGAAATGAAAATTCCAAAAAGTTTATATATGGGTTCCAAATACAAAGGAATCTAATTGGAATTCATCCTTCAATCCAGAGCTATTAACAAGTCAGAATTGCCAATCATATGAGCTACACTTGTAGGACTTGGTGAGCTTCTCATTCCTTAAAAATGTAATAGATAACATTGTGTATGTTCTATGTGATTATTTATAATTCCTAAAATTACATGTGTGGAAGAACATGGTGTTGAATTTTTATCATTTTAAGTTCTAATATATGCCTTATTTGATTGATTTTATTGAAGTATTGTTGTTTGTTTGAAGATGCCTTTTACATTTTTGACAATAATCTTTCCAAATTAGAATGCATGACAATGCACTAAATATGATATAGATATTTACTATAGACACGAGTATTTATTATCACAAGAATCTTAGATATTATACAAGGTTCGTACTAATATGATTTGCTTCCAAATATTATGTTTCATCAAGATCCACATAAGATATGCCAGGAGAATGTGGAAACTAAATAAGAAAAAAACTCAAATACTTCATCCATCTTGTTCAATTATTTGGAATTTTCAACTGCTAAATTTGATTCCAACTTGATTCCTATTATGATCTAGTAGATCCCGTTCATAAATAAGAGAACCTCTACCCTTATGTTTCCATTCAAAATAGTCAAATGGGGTTAAAATCTATTGCGAACATATATCCATGCCTACAAATGCACTTCTTCAACCTGTAATGTAGCTTGGTCTTTGAAAAAAAAACTAGTATACCAACTTTTTTAACACATGTGCATCTATGATACCATGTAGAATTTGAGCATGCAAGTCTAGACACTAAATGGGAGAGTAACATAAGTGCAAGAGATCATATCCTAAGTACCTAGGGAGGAGAACGAAGATATGGAGAGGGTTATTATGCTCTAACAATATGACACAAGGGATCTCAATAAAGGAAAACTGAAGTAGTCTTCTCACAATGGAGTCACTAATTCCCTTAGAGAGAAAAGTTCACAAATATATAAGGTCAAACTATCATAGATCAATTCAAAGAATAACAAACTTATTTTCCAAAAATGATATGTTTATTACTCGCAATAATTGACTATTGGGTAGAGAAATTAAGTACATTCTTCGAGTGGTTGTATTCAAAAAGAACTTTTCATGCTAATCATCATAAACTTTCCAACAACTCAAACCACACACCCACATTTGCACAAAAATCACAACAACCCTTCTCAACACAATTGGTTTTAAGCAAAGAAAATATGAAAATAACTAACTTTGACTAACATAGCCAAGTGAGTTAGTTAACTCGTTCAAATAAAAATGAAAATAATCAAACAAAAACAATTCCATCTCAAGGGTGTAGAAATAAGATAGATCTTTCGTTTATAGAGATAACAACAAATTGAGAATGTATCTAATCTTCTTCTCCTAGGACCATTTTTTATTGAAATCAGGGTGTCTCTAACCTTCTCACTTAAGACAACTTCTCATATGCAAACTTGTTTTTTATGAAATGATGAGAAAACCAACAAAGGCATAGGTTTGATATGTAGGGAACCATGGAAATTTGAGGGGATGAATTTATCCAATGGGATAAATTTTTAAGTTGTTTTCAAAAAACAAATTTCCATCTTCTATTTTTCTTCAAGTATAATTGACCCAAATTCCATAAGATTAAAAATTTTAACTCTAAAAATAACCAAAATTGTCCAAAACTATATAAAACCCCCAGAAATTTGATTTTTTTTAAATGTCTCCAAACATTTTATGGTTGGAAAATCGATAATTAGTAAGATTCATCGAAGTTTCTACAATTTAAGAAAATTATGGATCCTTAAAATTTTCCTTACTAAGTAATATAGTTTTACATAAATGATGATTTTGATGGAATAAAGTATGATAAAATACCATGGATTATTTAACAAATAAATTCTATAGCATGAGCGTACTCTCAAACATTGTCCCCTTTTTTGCCAATAAATTAGCCCAATTTATACTTTTTTGTTCACAAATTAGCGAAATTTATACTCAGTAAATGTCTCACTGACTACATATGTACATGTAATGAGGAGCATTCAATTAATGTATAATTATTTTTTTTCACATTTTCAAAGGAATATGCCACTTGCATTAAGAGGAAGAGCACATATACACATGTTTCCTTGAGGAAAAGAGCATATGGGTATAAAATGTTGAATTTTAAGAGATTTATGAATGTACATGGTTGCAAATAATTGATATTAATGTCATACGTGTGTTAGATGAATAAAGGGTGTAAAAACATGCAACCCATGTAGGTCACATTCTAAATGACAAGAACAATGCATCCAAATTACATATATTAAGTTTAAAACCAAGAAGAAAGTATCCCTCTTATTGTCCGTCGATTGCACACCAACAACAAAAATCTTTCGAAAGTTGTCTCCTCACTTAGGAAAGTGGGAGAGGTGTCACCTTGGGGCCAAGCACAGAGCCAGGTACTATCACCTGCTCCTAGCTCATCCATTTAGGATAACTCCTAACGAAGCCAAGGGGGTAGTTCCTAACAAAAACTTTTCTATGGCTCAATGTTTTAAGTTAAGTTTTTATGTTTGGATGCGGATGGGTGTTGTTTAGGAGTTATTATGATAAAAGATGATTTAAAATTATGAATTTTGAACATAAGACAAAATCAATCCACGTTGTTGTACTGGATTGAAAGATGAATAGTATATCAATACTTGTGAGATAAAGATGCATTCATAGATAAAGATTTTATAAGCTAAAAACAAATGATCCAGATGTAGCAATCACTCATAAATTAATAGACCAGTGCCTTATGGAGTCGAAGCTCTGTAATGATTAAAGAGATAAAACCAAGTCCTGAAATAAAGCTAGTGGATGTTATAATGCAAGTGCTCTTGGTATATTTTAAATGTTTTTTAAATGGTCTTGTTTAGGGCTTCAACAAAAGGTATCACAAAATCATCCTGGAAAATATTCCAAGTTAATCCGTTGGAGACATGACGGCCTGCCTAGTATCTCAGGCTGGTATTGCGAAGATTAACCATGTAGCTGAGACTCTAGAGAGCGGGGAGTTCTGATGCCTTTACTATGAATGACTTAGGAGGTTTTCTACAATGCAGGTGCGTCGGTTATGGGGTAATTTTTTTATTAAGACGAGTCTTGTAAGATTAACAATCCAATGTCATTTCTGGGTACTTCGATTTTTAGGTCGGTCAGAGCATACTCAGGCAAGGAAACAATGGGATAAAATAATTAAGCAGGGAAATGTGAGTTGCAAAATTTTATTAAGTAAATTGATTAAAACCCTCTCACAGAGAGCACTCTTGACTTTGTCTTATGACAGAATTTCAAGAGACTTAACTAAACTAAATGCTTGATGCAAGGATATGCATTGGGAATGCTCTCCGATAGAGAGTGCTCTTGACTTGTATTATGGCAAATTCAAGAGACTTTAAATATTTATTAATTAACTTACAAAAATGTAAAAAAAGCTAATATACCCAAGAATCTCTTTCAGGTTTTGAGGCCTTAATCGGGAGAGCATGGGGGTAAGTAAAAATCCAAATAAAAGACAACTCTCTGATAGATAGCACTCTTGATCCACAAAGTGAGATTCAAGATATTTCTACTTTAAACAGTTGATTTACTTATTGAAAGATAAAAACTTAAGAGATGAAGTAATCAACTTAGTTAATGAAGCAAAATGGGTTAATCTAGTAATTAGTATTGTAAGAAAGATAATGAGATTATTCTAAGCACAAGCACATCTAATCTAATAATCACATAAAAAATAAGAACACCACAAACCTTCCCAAATGGGGGAGGTTGAGAGTGGGGGCTTAAAAAATCCACTCAAACAAAAAGATAAACTTTATTGAGATTTACAATTTGCCTTGAAAATTCAACCCTTGAAAGAACTTTTGAAATAAAGCTAGAAGACTAAAATGAAACTTTATTGGTGGATTTTATGTAAAAAGGAGAGTGATTTATCTTTTTTGTTGAGAAACTTTTCTTCAAACTTGCAAAGAGGGAAAAAATAAGAAGATAGAAAAGAGCAAAAAGAGGGGAAAAGAGGGCTGAAACAAAGGAGGAAAAGAGAGGCAAAAGGGAGGAACAAAAAACAAGAAATTGGGTGCAAAAGAAGGGAAGAATGGGGAAACAAACTAAACAATCAATGAGCTACAAAAAATGGTAAAAACGGGACAGCGAGAAGAGAGAAAAGTGGCTGCAAAAAAAATGAAAAAAGAGGGCAACGAAGAAAATCAAGAAGAAAAACACACAATAAGGCGGAAGGAGGCGAAATCCAACCTAGAAGAAGGGGGGAAATCAACCAATAATAAAAAAAAGGTGGGATCAACCTCCGGACAAGGTGACCACTAGAAGCACTAGTCCTAAAACCGTCCAGACTAGCTGGATGTATGCATTAGAGGAATTTTGGGGTCTAAAATGGGCCTCCTAAGGAAAATAATAAAATAATAGTTAAAATAATAAAATAATATTGATTAATTTTGGAGGAAGAAGGAAAAAAACTACTTTTTGTGTTCGTATTTTCGACATATCTCATTGTGTTTTTACTCAAATTTCGATCGAGAGAGCTCGTTGGATGTGGAATTTGATTCCGCATCCAACTAGTACCCACACTACATACTTTTGACGGACCTCACTACCCCAAAAACAAGAAATACTTGAAAAAATGTGATAATGATGTCATCATATCATTTTTTCAGGTATTTCTTATTTTTGGGATAGAGGGGTCCATAAAAAGTATGTAGTGTGTGTACTCGTTGGATGCGGAATCAAATTCCGCATCCAACGAGCTCTCCCGATCGAAATTTGAGTAAAAACACAATGAGATATGTCGAAAATATGAACAAAAAAAGTAGTTTTTTTAATGACAAATATGTCAATTCAACCATTATGGTTGACTTATTTTATTGAAATTCTATTGGTTCTTGAATTCCAACTCACAAAAACTTATTTTGGCACGCTTTCTTATAAGGCCCATTTTAGACCCCAAATTTCCTCTAATGTAAGGATGCTAGTGGGGAAAGAGAAGTAGCCACAAAATTATGTGGCACTTGGGATCAAATCCCAAGCTATTTTCTTAGGTCAAAATGAACATGAGACGAATGGAAATATTGAAAAAGGATAAACTTAGATTAAACTTGAGAAAAGTAACCGGAAAAGATTTCTTTTACTTGATGGATGAGGCAAAGAAATTGCGCTTCTCCATTTTCCTAAAAGAGAATGACTTCTTATGGATCCTGCAGAATGAATGTTAACCATAAAAAAGCCCCTGTATAATAGACGATACTTGAAAGCACACAGTATTCAACAGAAAAGCACAGATTATATGAAACAGTGCTAGATTGTTAGCATTCAAAGTCTGCACAATCAAATGCTTAAGAATCCATAAAGAAATGAACAAAGAAAGGTATCACCTCACATGATGAATCATGACCAACATAGAGCTTCCCCTTTGACCTCCAAAGTAATCAACTTTATTAAATCTTAAGAAAAATATTACAATAGAAATTCTCCAAAATTTCTATGCCAAAAATCCAATGATGTAGAGCTCAAAAGAGCCTCTACTTATATAAAAAGGAAAGAAAATAGGGCTCCAATCCCTAAATCCAGACTAAGAGTAACACCAGAGTAATTGAATGAGCTTAGCATGATGATTTAGAGTTGAACTGAGTTGAAACTGAGCGCTGGAGTAATGAGGGGGGGTGGGGTGGCTCATCCTCCCTCGTAATGATCACCCAACAAATAGATAACCCACACTTCAACTAAAAATGGATTTGACCAAAGAGAGCAAATTTCTGACTCATAGTTCAACTGCTACACTTCGATACTTGATCTGAAACTGACCGATATTGATTGGAATCATCATAAATGCTCCATGCCATGTCATTTAGCATTTTATTTTATTCAACTTGGTTAATTTTGGAGAGTTTTTGATTTTATCCAAAATATTCATTTCTAATATTTTTAATTAATAATTTCTCCGTAAATGACTTTTTTGAGAAATTATTAATTATGAGGTCGAATGAACTTTTGAAACATGGAGATGGCTCGCTGGTTGATCATGAATGATTTTTCGATTAAGTTTAGAGCCTTCAATCACTGAATTCGGGTTCCAGATGACTCACTTTTTACAATTTGAATTTTTCCATTTAAATTATGGAAAAATTTAATTAAAAACTTAGGAAAAATAAAAAAATTGAAAAAAGAATTAAAATCCTAAATCCAACGCGTCCGGTAAAAAAATTTCAGAATTTTTTGTGAGGGTCCTAGTGACTTAGGGCGTGACCATCCTCTATTCTAATAATGTATGGTCGGTTTATAGACACTCAGTTGGGCTCTAATAACCCCCCAAGGCCGATAATTCAAAATCGGTCATTCAGCTTTGGAGGAAGCGAGAGAAAACCTCATCAATTATACTCGGCTATAGGCAAAGCATAATTGTCAAGGGAAAAAAACTCTCTAGAATACCTTAGTTGAAATTCTACATCTTAGGAGACTAAACCACTCAAAACACCCTACTAACACATTTTATTACAAACCCCATGGGGTCATGGTTAAAATTATTCAAAACAAAAACTGACTAGCCAAAAATGGCTAGGCACAAAAGCGAATCATCTGATACACTAGAAACAAACATTTATCATGTTTGTCAAATGGCGGCTCCTGAGGTAACCCAACTATGGTACAAAAAAATTGGTAACACCTCTCTTTGGGATAAAACAGTGGCATTTTTAGTTGATTATGGCCTAATTGTGTATCATTCATAGATACATAGATCTCTTAAACTTGGACATTAAACATGAAAGAAAAATACCCTTTTGTTTTGGCGAGGAGTTGATTGTTTTATGATCCTCTCTACTTTTTTACTTCATTCTTCAGAAAATCGAGACTGATCTTCTTATGTGTGTTGTTCCTCATTAGTTGATGGCCTATATCTAAATAATTAGACATTAGATTCGAACCCAACAAGGAGTGTCTCTTCAACATGTTTAGATCCTCCTTGTTCTTTTTCTAAATATTTTTTGTACCATAGAGAACCTTAAAGATATAAGAGATTGCTTGGGGAAGTTCCTTGAAGTAGTTGAAAATAAACAAGGCCAATGCTTAAGCACTTCACTTCGTGTAGAATTTTCCTTGGATAAGGGACTCCCACAGTCCATTATTCTCGATTCCCATATTACATTATGCTCAATCTTGAGGGGTGAAACATCAATCAACAATAGGATGACCACAAAAGAGTGTGTTTGCAATGAAATATGTATAATGCATATTGCAACTTTGCAAAAAAAATCCCTCGAGTTTTGTCATCTAGAAATCATTTTTAGAAAAAAGGCTAAAAAAAAACCTTTACTACAACTTCATGGAGCAAAATGTGAGAAAAGTAAAAACACAATGCATAGTAAGATTCACAACATCATCTATTCAATGACCATTTTAAATATTACCACCGTAGATCCAAATCCTAGGCTCTATCAAGCGCGGAGAGGGATCAAATCTCTTCTTAGGTATCCATTAATTTGATTCAAACCAAAGGACACATTTTTTATTTAAGGTCCACATATAATATTTTTATTATTAATAATTAATATTATTTATGGCCAACATATAATATTTTTTATTATTTTTTATTTTATTAGGAACGAACATTACAACATTTCTCCATACATGGTTTTAAAACCACATACAAGGCCCTCATACAACCATGGGTTGTTTAGGAGGCCCTGCACATGGTCTTAAAACCATTTGCAAGGCCCTCATAAACCATGTACAATAAAACCATGGGTTGTTTAGGAGGCCTTGCACATGGTTTTATTGTACATGGTTTTAGGAGGCCTTGCACATGGTTTTAAAATCATGTGCACATAGTTTTAAAACGATGCACGTGGTTTTAAAACCATGTGCAAGGCCAACATTTTTTTGAAGATAATTCAAATTTTTATTTTTTATTATTTTGTTAGGTAGGAACATTACAACATCTCTACCATATTAGGTATTTTTTTGCCCACATTTATTTTGGCCTATAATTTAAAAAAATATTTTTTATTAATAAAAATAACGTTACTTAATGTTACAAGATCTTCCGCATACTGGGCTGTAGAGTGCCTCTTGGTGCAATAATTATATTAAATTTATATCTAACTTAAATTCTTTAAACTTAAAAATATTACACATAACATAATTATTAGATAACCAAAGATCTAAGCTAAGTAGTATACAATTTTTATTTATAAAATAAATCAATATAAAATTTTATGTTTAGTGATTACTTGATTAAATCTAACCTTGATTTACATTTAATAAACTCAATTGTTTAATACTAGCTTAGTTTAAATATTGAAAATTTGTAATGAAAGGTAAAAGTTAAGTGTATAAAGTTTGTAATGATAAATAAATAAATGTAATTCACATTAATAACCCATTTTCATCATCAAATTCACAAAATTCTGAATAATCTTCAATCTCAAAATGGCATTAGGCCTCGAATTTGACATCCTACAAGATGTATTTAACAAAATAAAACATATTTGACAGATAATATTTTAGGTTACACGTCAATATCTATGTGCATAAAAAAATTTGAACCGTCAATTTGACGCATGATATGATCAACTACCCATCATCCAGGCGAGTACCTATTAGGCATGGTTTTGACGGTCGAGGTGACTTGAGGATTTGGACTGGCTAGAGTAATTATGGTGGCCTGTGGTGGGTGGGTACGAATCTCAAAACTATCATTAAAAAATTCCATTAACACATGAACGTGGCTGCTGGTGCTGGCTTAGTGTCAATTTCACCCAGTAATGCCATATTGTCTGCAGACTGCGTTAATTCACAGCATTAATGGAAAGCCTCTGGAAATTAAATTGGTGAGCTCTGACCCTCCAATTCTCCACATGCAACTTGAGAATGTTCATCGATTTATGTTCACACTCCTGAAAATAAGAATATCGGGTTATCAATCGCTGTCGGCCTCTATAGTACATGATACATCTCAACAGGTTTATTCATTTGTTTTGCAAATGGGATGAGCCTGTAAAGAATAAAAAACCCTGATTTATTTACTAGGTTTTCGGACTTGTTTATTCATTTGTTCTGCAATCTACAAACGGGATGATCCTGCAATAAATAAAAAACCCCGGTTTATGTACTAGGTTTTCACAAAATTCCTGTGCTGCTGAGGCTGAGGGTGTCACTAGTTTTGAAAATGAGAAATTGGGTTTCATTCTTCCCTGAGATAATAGGTTCGAAGTTGTAGGTAGTGGGCACTCGAGGGTGTCCTAGAGACCTAGAGTTGGAGTGATTCATTTGGTTCTTAGTGTTCACCATGCATTAACATGTACACTTGCTCAGAATCTATGTCACAACTCACAGTTTGGTATGTAAAATATTATGTATTTTGCATTTAGGTAAAATTGTTACAGCTCAAAATTGATTACTCTGTTAGTTAACCCATTAACCCACTTGTTGATTTTCTTTTTATTGCACTACCGTGTCTACCTGTGAAAGATGAAAATGAGAAGGACCTTTCATCAAGGGTTTTTCTTTATGCCATGCTTTGTTGTTTGTAGCTCACCCGGTTCAGGTGATGGCTAATTGTGGGTAAGTCTTTACATAGAATGATATATAATAAATCTACAAGACTGTAGCTAAAAGTAAAAATGGGAATGCTATTTTAGTTTTCGTGAATTTTCATCTCCCAGAATCACGCTTTTGCATATCCAGAGCTGATGGGAAAATGTTTAAAGTGATGTCCTAGGGATTAATGTAGTGGCTGACCTCATGTCTGGAAATTGTATTCATTGACCAGTGACATACAGGTGTATCATTATTGAGCCTTGCAAAATACACAACTTTTCTTTCTTTATTTTTCTGTATTACGTCCAGCTTTATGTGTTTTTCTACCTTTTATTTGTGAACATAGCAAATAGTTTTAATCATTTTCACATTATTGCACTTTTTTTTAAAACTGAAATGCTATGGTCTAAATGGAATGCTTTAATATAAGTTAATTCTTTAGTTTGAGATCGATATCTAAAAGCAAGAGAGGAAGTAGCGGCTAGTGTAGAAGCACTTCTAATTTTTCACCCCGTAGAATAAAATCCAGTTTCATAGCTAGCATCACTCACTTCCATAGGGACTCAAATTATTAAGTGCAGGAGAGAAAAGCATTGGGTATACCGACAACCGGGTAGCAACAGAGAAAGCATACAAAGTAAGCACCACCCATTACAGTAGTTTCAGTAGCATAGCCTTTGGATCAGGATTGAGTTTCTCCAGTTCCAGGTACGGATAAGGATCCTGGTTACCCATATATAAATCGGGTTCCATCCTCATGAACAAGCACATTAGAAGAAGCTAAAGTAGAGGCACCGCCATCATAGATAACCATGAGAAGCATAGCTAGCATTCCTTCTTCCAGTGTTATTAAAAAACATATAGAGAACTGCTCTATACAGAGCTGTGAATTGTAAAGCAGTTGTTATCGTCGAGTGTTTCTTTTTAGTTTTATCCTTAAACAACAAAATCAAAGAGATCAATTATTCAATACTCCAGTGTAAATCGTCCATATATTTTGTAAAGCAACTTTGTTTCCTCAAAATCACAATAGTATTGAGTGATAATAAAATTTAGATAAGTTTCTTTTATGTTTGGTAAATGAGACTCTCAAGTTTCATGGTGTAGATCAATCTTGATAAAATTTAATATTATTTTTGCCATTTATTGTTATTATTTTTATTTAATCATGGTTATTGAAATATTTATTAATAAAATATATTAATAAAACATTTCATAAAAATAAAAAAAATTCTAAACATTTTCTAAAAATAAAAAAACATGTAGTTGTAAAAAAACATAAAACAAAAAAATTAAAAATTTACAGTAACATTTTTTTAAACATGCTATATGACCAAAAGTAAGTTTAGAGTTTACTCATTACTCATTGATATTATATGTTGAGTAAAAAATAAATCCATGTGATGAGAGGAACTCCGCTCTTCCTTCAAATCTGTTAAGAAATTAAGCATTGGTTGCCAATCTGGAGCCCAAATAAATAAATAATCAACAAGACTAACCACCTTTCATGTGCTGTTAATTGTAAAGGCCACAGAAGTTAAGGTTAATGGAAATGGAAACTAACTAGTATTGAATTTCTTATGCCCTTACAGACATAGTTGGATAACTACTATTTATAAAAATCCTTTCAAAACTGTTGGTAAAGGTAAATTTAGTTGGTAGTAGATAAAAAACTTGAACTTCACTATTTAATCAACCATCTATTAAAATATATTAAAACATGGATTGATAATAAAACTAACCATTACCAAACTTTAATACAAGAGAGAGAAAGATGCACCGAAGTTTTAAAAAAAACCACCCAAATTTATTAATTGTTTAGGGAGTTCATAACTGTAAAAAACAATATTGAAAAACTTTCCTTCACTCTAGAAGTACACTTACATGCTATATAGCTTGGAAATAGTGTTGGATAGATGGGAGATAAATTCATTACAAAGGAATAAGAGAACCTATTTTAATGATAAACAAAAGTTGGAAATAGTGCTAGAGAGAAGGCATAGATAAACTCATAAAAAAACTTGTCTTAATTATAAAAGAATTTTAAGATAGTCCATATTCAAATTATCTTTTGTGGGGACTTTTTATTCATCCTTTACAAGTGGCATACTTTAATTATTATTATTATTATTTTTAATAATATTTAAGTTGAAATTTTATAGAAAAATCTAAACAAATTTGACAGCCATAAATTTGTATGAAATGTATAGCGACAGGTATGAAAAATCCAAGGCCGTCATCAAATATCCAATTGACAGGCATAGTAGATTGGAAATTCAGGCCTCAGTGGCATAATGTGATCAAATTTGACAATGTACCATGTGACCTTTAATTAATTAATTATTTCTAAGTAGAATCCACATAGAGATTCACACACAATCCACAAAGTCAAAAAGCAATGAATCCAACCACCAACAACCAACAACGGCAATCATTATCTTTCCTGCTGATTAATGATCACCCACATCTAACCCCAACTCTAACTCTAACTCTAACTCTAACACTAACAGCCCATGAAAAATCACACCAATGAAGAATCATCTATACTCATTAAATTCCCAACGACACAATCGAACCCAATGGAAAATGGAAAACCCTAACTAAAAGTGATATACTCTCATAATTTGACCCAACCACCCAATGGAAATGGGAAACCCTAACTAAAACTGATCTATTCCCATAACTTTATATATGGAATGAGGTTGTAGAAAAAGAAAACCAAGGTGATATTTAGATCGATCCGGGAAGCGCCCGGCTCTCTGTGAAGTGAAAATTGAAGGAGCCAGTCAGACGTGGACCAAACAATTCTGCGAGGACGAGAGAATAAAGGAAGGATTGGCCAGAGAGGAAGACTCACGTACGAAATATGGCTGGTAAGGGGCTTCACGCAGAGGACGGAGTTGTGGCCATCGGAAAGCCGTGTGGCAGGCCTCTGGGTAGCACGAAGAAGCCGAAGGTTCCTCTGATTGGAATCCGAGAGATGTCAGAGACGATAAAAAATTGTGTATGGGAGGTTCCAACGGCTTCGACGTCATAACCACACTGGAATATTTCATCGGCACTTGCTAGCTTGGAATAAAGCCTTCCAGTGTACGAAGTCACTCGGAACCTCCAGTACACGAGTTTTCATCTTGTCTGAGATCTCACTGATTCCAGTTGATGGAACAATGGGCTTCTTCTTGGAACCGCGAGGCCTAGGCCGGTTTGCCACAGCCCCTGTCAGTGACAATGTCATTGCCGCTTCCTCTTTCCCTCGAACCATTGTCCGGACCTGAGTCTTCCTCTCTCGCCAATCCTTCCTGCCATAATTGCGTCTGCTGGTTTTCACTTCAAACCCTGGCTGTATTCCAAGTCGGAGACAGAGACAATCCAGGATAGATCGGTTAATTTCATCCTTCTGATTAGCCGACGGATGTTAGAATTGGGAACCCTGTCCGTTAGCTGTAAGAACTAATTACGACGAGGTTGGTATTGTAGGTTCTGCAGTTGGTATTGTAGGTTCTTTTTTTTCTAGTTTAATGTCAATTCTATGCTC